>CM021101.1:4246325-4332770 GCA_007115665.2 Sequoiadendron giganteum | reverse complement strand
GAGAGAGAGAGAGAGAGAGAGAGAGAGAGAGAGAGAGAGAGAGAGAGAGAGAGAGAGAGAGAGAGAGGTGGTGTGAGGGACATACTTGAGAGAGAGGCATAGTGACAAAGAGAGAGAGAGAGAGGGGGAGTGAGAGAGGGAGGGAGTGGAAGAGAGATAGAGGGAGTCACTGTGAGAGGGAGAGGGTGTAGGAGGGGGATACTTAACAAAGAGAGAGAGAAAGATGGGCTAGGATGAAGATACTTGAGAGAGATAAAGAGGGAGATAGGGTGGGAAGGAGAGACTTGAGAGAGAGGGAGAGAGAAAAAGTGGGAGAGAGAAATAGGGAGTGAGAGAGAGAGGGAGAGAGACAAAGTGGGAGAGAGATAAAGGGAGTGAGAGAGAGGGAGAGAGACAAAGTGGGAAAGAGATAGAGTGAGTGAGAGAGAGAGGGAGAGAAATAGATATAGAGAGAGAGAGTGAGAGAGAGGGAGGGAGAGGGGGTGGGAGGGAGAAACCTAAGAGAGAGGGAGAGGGAGAGAGGGTTGGAGGGAGACAAAGTGGAGAGAGGGGGTGGGAAGGAGATACCTAAGAGAGTAGGAGAGAGAGGGATGGGAGAGATATAAGGAGTGAGAGAGAGAGACTTGAGAGATGGAGAGGGGGTGGGAGGGATAGCGAGTACTCGTGGGAGAGGGAGTACTTGGGATAGAGGGATTCAAGAGAGATGGAGGGGGTAGGGGGAGATAAATGAGATAAAGGGAGAGAGAGAGAGTGGGAAGGGGTGGGAGAGAGATATCTGAGAGAAAGGGAGAGAGATAGAGGGAGTGAGAGAGAGAGAGAGTATGCAGAGAGAGATAGAGGGAGTGAGTGAGAGAGACAAAGAGAGGCCTGAAAGAGGGAGAGGGGATAAAAGGGAGAGACTTGAGAGACAAAGAGGGAGGGAGAGTGGGTAGGAGGGAGAGACTTGAGAGAGAGAGAGAGGGAGAGGTGGTGGGAGGGAGATACTTGAGAGAGATGGAGAGGTATACGGAGACATATAGAGGGAGTTAGATAGGGTGGGAGTGGAAGAGAGATAGAGGGAGTGATTGTGAGAGGGAGAGGGTGTAGGAGGGGGAGATTCAAGACAAAGAGAGAGAGAGGGAGAGGGGGTAGGACGAAGATAATTGAGAGAGAGATGGAGAGGGGGTGGGAGGGAGAGACCTAAGAGAGAGGGAGAGAGACAGAGTGGGAGAGAGTGGGAGAGAGGGTGTGGGAGAGAGAGAGGGAGTGTGTGTGTGTGTGAGAGAGAGAGAGAGCGGGGATGGAGGTACCTGAGAGAGAGGGAGTGTGTGTGTGTGTGAGAGAGAGAGGGGGGGATGGAGATACTCGAGAGAGAGTGAGAGAGAGAGGGAGAGAGATAGAGTGAGAGAGAGAGAGGGAATAGGAGAGAGATAGAGGGAGTGAGTGAGTGACAAACCTAAGAGAGGGAGATGGGGTAGGAGGGAGAGACTTGATAGAGAGAGACAAAGAGAGAAAGATAACAACCTAAGAGAGGGAGATGGAGTGAGAGATAAAAAGACTAAAGAGGGAGAGTGAGAAAGGGGGTTGGAATGAGATAGATTTATTTAGGTACCTATGTGGGAGGGAAAGAGTCCTGAGAGAGGGGATTCGACTGAGAGAGTAGTCTAGGTCGCATGGGAGGGAGTGAGACTTGAGAGATAAAGACTTTAGAGGGATAAAGATTTATCCAGTAATGGTAATGAGTTAGAGAAGGTATGAAAGGTAAAACCTTGACCATCCATCTACTATCATAAACTGTTCACTCTAAGCATTATCAAAGTTGTTCATCAAGAAGGGGAAATTCTAGTTCTGTGTAAAGCAGGCCATTTGGCACTCGCCAAATGACCCATCAAATTTGGTGCACGCCAAATGTGATGCGTCATTTGGCGCTCGTGAGGACATGTTAATTAATAGGATTTTCCAAATTTTCTCATATTTTCATTTGTGCTCCCCGTCTCATTTGCACGTATTTTAATGAAAGTTTATAAAAAAACCATGATATCATTAGCCTCTCTCTTAGCTATCTAAATATATAATTCTTTTTTCATTTTGATTTAGTTAAGGTTTTGATCCATGGCTTCTATTGTAAATGCCTTAGTTTTTGGTAAAAAACCAACATGTGCTAGGTTTAGGATAGATTTTTACACGTATATCGAAATGTGAAACAAATTTTTTTTTTTAAAACTAGACTCCATTCTACACATGAAGAAAAAAATAAATCAATTTTCGATTAGTTTGCAAAAAAATTGAGGTGGAGCACGCTCAAATTTTAGCTTTTCAGGATGTGTCCACTTTGAAAATTCATAAAATATTATATATTCATTAAAAAAATTATCCAAAAGAAGGAGGATTAACTACATGGTGTTAGCTAATTTCTTACTGTTGGGATTTTTGAAATTCTAAAAAAACGTTAATAAAAAAGGGGGGAGCCCTCAGGTGCTATGCTATTTTTTTTGATAAAAATAGGACCTGCTTTGGCCCCCCCCCTTTTTGAGACCCTTAATCTTCATTAATTTCAAAAAACAATATTAGCGTAGAAACTAGACTTGGAGCACTTCAACTTGTGTTTTTGCCATATCTTGAAATTTTGAGCGTAACTATCTTCATTTTCTCATGCAAATCAGATTTTGCTGATTTCAGACAAAAAAAGTGGCATCTTAAGAGCCAAAATTGTGTCACAGATTGGTGCACTTACCCTAAATATTTTTTCCTTAATCAATTTTCAAAGTCAAACCAATTGCAATTCAGACATAGACAGACTGTATACAACATAATTTTTTTTGTATGTATCGAAATTCATTTTTTTTTAATGGATCAAGGACATCAATACCCAACACAAACATATTTTTGAAAATTTTATTTTGATAATTTGCTATTTTTCCGCATGTGCAAAATAGAGAGCTTTATTTTCAGTGAAAAACCCATGTTTAATAAAACTAAAAAAACACTACATAATAAAACCAAAACATATTAAAATTATATTCATTGGATAACCCGTTCCAAGGACTACCATATTCCAGTTGGGTCTGTGAAGTCTCCTCCATTTTCATCCTCAACCCAAACTTCGAAGGGAAAAAATATGGAGTCTTTTGTGTTAAGAGGGTGGGAAGGTGGGAAAAGGGGGGTTCACTCGAACCCTTGTTCATTCAAACCAGGGTTCGATCGAACCCCCTTTCCACAATGGGAAACGTGGGTTCCCTCATGCAAAGTGGTTTGCTCGAACCCTATTTGAGCAAACCCCTTTTGGGTTCGTTCGAACATTGAGTTCACTTGAACCCCTCAAATTTTTTGCATGGGCGAAGTTTTTGGAATTTTTCCTTCCTCACTCGAATTGTAAACCACTTTTGTGGGTTCACCCATATCATAGATTTATCGATTTCATGATACATGAAATATTTTATGAGTTGGTTAGTACTTGAGAAGGGAATATAATTTATTTCATTAAATTATTGTATTACAATAATTGTTAGAAGTGAACCATATCTCAATAATTGAAAGTATCATAGAAAAATTGTTACACATTTTTTACTAAATAAGAAATATATAAACTATATTACAAATGATACATACAAAAATGTGAAACATTTTAAAAATGGTCAATACCTTAAAGATAATTTATTTATAATTTTATATGGAAGAATAACACTTGGATGCTCACTTGGATGGACAATCTCATGACTTATAGATAGGAATGCACAAATTTATTTACAAACAATTTAAAATAAAATATGTGTTCACAAGTCTTAACAACCATAATGTAGTGTAGGAAAAAGTAACCCTTTTTCACACTTAATTTGGGAATGAATAGTTAATGATAAAATGGACCTAATCGTGCCTTATTTAGGGTGTTATAAAGTGTATCTTAGCACTTTCACACTAATCTAGGGATTCATTAATTAATTGTGCTTATTTATGCATTATTTTGTCCTGTTTTTCATCCACAAGCCTTATTAATTGGATATTTCGGTGGATAATCTTGGCATTCATCAAATGACCTATCATAATTCAATGTTTGGGGGGTTGTGTGTTCCAGATCTGGTGATTTTGGACTCATACACCACCTTGGGCATATGAGTCACACTTAGATCTTAGGAGATGATTTCAAGTTGCACATTAAACAAGACACTCCTAGAGATCTATGTCTCGGGTTTTAGCTGCTGGGAGTCATACGCCACAACTAGCATATGATTCCCACTTTAACTTGGACCTATTTTGAATCAAATTCTTGGTGAGATTTTATTATCCTAGACCTGATGCCGACTTGTAGTGTTGTAATTTCTAGAAATTTTTCATAAACAAGTATAAATACAAGGTTATTTCAAATATTTTCTCCTAGCAAGTTGATGAGAGCATTTCTATAGAAAATTTTGGAATCAAGAGATTTTACAAGAGCATTCAAGATTTTATTATCAAGAATTTTGGAGCATTATTCAAGATTCAAGCATCATGTCAAAGTCATCATGCATCATGTTTTTTTTTGAGCTAACATTTTTGATGTAGGTTCTTATGATTCAAGCAAGCATTCAAGTAAAGATCCACAACATTCAATCAATATTCAAGATCTACATTCATGCTAGACATTATACATAAGATTGTAGCCCTTTGTTCAAGGGTTTGGTGAGTTGCAACATAGCTTATTTTTCCATTCATCATTCCTTCTTTCTATTTCATTTCATTTCAAGGTTTGATTACCAAAATTAGGTTTGACCAAGGAAAACCCCTATCCACTAACAAAAAAGAATTTTCCCTCTTTTTGATGTGTGGTTTGTAGATCTAGGTTGAATATCCATTAAAGAGAAAGATTGGATAAATTTGTAAAGTTGTCATCTACATTTCAAGATCACGAAAAGTCACCTATAGAGCAAAATTCAGTGTTTCAGACTCAAAGATTGAGAGGGAGAGAAGTTACAGAAGATCACTAAAGGATTCTAGAGTTTCATATCAATCCTAATACTGGGACTAAATCACCACTTGTGGTGTATGAGTCTTAGTATACCAAATTTCAAGCCTTTTCTATAGATCTTAGTTTACTTGTTCCAAATTCTGGTTTTGGCCCGAAACCCTAAATTGAGACTAAATCACCCCTATTAGCGTATGAGTCCCATTGTGCATTTAAAGTCAGATTTTTCAGGAGTATAGACCTTGTTTCAAGCCTCTTCATATTTCCAGGTGCACCTATGTTTATCTCCAATTCATTATTATGATTTGAGTTTATTTCTAGGTCGTATAATTAGGTTTTGCTTATTATTTACATTTCTTGTCTTTCCAAGCCTTTGCTTGGTGGTGAAACCCCTTTGTATCTTTAATCACACCCTAGGACACCCTATTGCAAATATATTTTCCTAATTCCATCGTTAGATTGAGATCTCTAGGGTTCCTTGAATGAAACTTGAAGGAAATAGGAGGACCCCTAAATAACCCCCCTTAGTTCCATCTCCAAAAGTTGGAATGCCTATTTTTGTCATTTCACATAATTACAATATTATTAGGATTATCCTTATCATGATTATTTAATGTATGAGATGGTATAGAATTATTTATAGTACCATGAAATATTTGGTTGAAGATGTAGCCACCCAAGAGCTAAGAGTTAGAGTGAAAGCACAACAGAGATCAAATATGAGAGAATAATGTTATTATATCAAAGGATGCAAGTATACAATGAGAATGAGTTAAGACCATAAAGATAAATTTTTGGTTATAGAGACCAAGGTGAGACATAGGATTGCATCTCCTAGAGTGTGGTCCAAATTTCACAAAGACACATAATGCCAATAGTGGTCATCTAAGTGTGGTCTTAGGATATGGTCGTTCTTAAAATCCCACACAAGTTTCTTCCAATATGATGATGTAGGTTTAAGAACTAGTCCATAGAGATAGCACAAAAGATGAATCCACTTGCAATGTATCAAGATTATCTCACCAAGATTTATAGTTCCATTTAACCAATATGATTAAAACAAAGTGTCTTTTGATATCCATGATAAAACCCTCAACTTCAGTCACAAAATAGACCAATCAAGGGCATATCTTGATAGTCATGGATGTTTTTGCTAGTTACAACTAGATATAGATTTTTACTTAAGATTAGCATAAAATAACTTTTAGTACTCCTTTGGATGCCTTTTTCTATTAGGTCATGTCGTTTGGGTTGAAAAATGTTGGGACTACCTATCCAAGAGTTATGATAGTAATATTCCATGAAATGCTACATTAAATCATGCAATATTATGTAGATGCCATCTTGAGTAAATAAAAAAGAAGGGATGAACACCTACAAATCCTTTGAGGAATATTTTTATGGCTACATGAATACAAGTTATGCATCAACTTAAAGAAATAAGTCTTTGGGGTCACATTAGGTAAGATATCAGGCTTCATTGTCTCTAGGCATAACATACAGATGGATCCCACTAAATTTATATTGATCATTAAAATATCTCCATTGAGAAATATTAAGTATTTCGTAGCCTTCAAGGAAATATTTAGGCTATCCATAGGTTCATTAAAAAACTATCCAATAAATTTTATTCATTATCCTATCCCCTCAATAAAATTACTAACTTTCATTGGGATGAGTCTTATTAGAAGGTCTTTGGTTAGATCAAATAACACCTTTCTATGTCACCTTTGTTAAAGTTGATGGAACCCATGGAAAACAAGTCAAATACTTATTTTACATCTCCACTACACTAGTTTCCTTGGGAGAACTTTTGCCACATAATGATGAATAGCGCCATAAATGAGCAATATATAATATTAGTAAAATATTGGTCATATATGAACTCCAATACATAGCTATGAAAAAGCATGTTTGGACATTGTATTCACCTTACAAATCTATAGCATTACATGCCTAACCACCATGTTCAACTTATTTCACAAATTGACCCACTCAAGTATCTTATAGAGAGGACTTCCCAACAAGATGCATGGCTAAACAATTCATGATATTTAGTGATTTTAGCATTGAGTATGTGGATTGCAAAGCAATTAAAGACTAGATTTTAGCTAATTAGCTAGTCAAAGAATGATTAATCAACACTCATCCATTGATCCTAGAATTTCTTATGAGCACATATTGACTCTTGACAATTCTCCTCCTAGAATCTATACCTTTTTTGTAGCCTTCCCTTGTACATTACTTTCCCCTTCCTCCACCCTTCATTCCTTCTATCCCATAGCATACTTCCACTCCCTTGACTTAACAATCTTCCTCACCCCATGCTTGACATGAACCCAAAAATAGTGTCATCCCATTCATGTTCACCTTCCCTATAATCCTAATATGATCCCACTGTCCTAGCTCCCTCTACTCTCTCACCTTTATTACTTACCCATAGTTCTTCCCCTACCATATTCCCTTTCATTTTTGATCAATTTTCCACCATTCATCCTACACTTAGATACTTCTACCATTTTTTCACCCATTTTAGTGAGAAATTACTATTCCCACCCTAATACCAACCCTAATCATATGTAAATCAATTATCCCATTACTATCCCTTACAACCCCGATCACCTCACAAGCTCTAGTTTTCCCCTAGATGACCCTTGCATGAGTTAATATGTTCTACCTACTCTTCTAATAGAATACATCTATCCTTTTACACTTCAATCTCCATCCCACCTTCTAGCGTTCTTCCTATCACAATGATCCCATCCACTCTTATTAACACAGTTTTTAAGGATTTCTTCCTACATTTCAAGGATTCACTCTATCATGAACATAGAAAATGGAGAACATAGGGGAGGATAAAACCAAATAAAAGGGGGAGTAGAAATGACAAGAATAACTTAATTTACAAAAGTAACACACTTTATAATGATAAAGACTCAAAAGAAAAATAAATATAGGAGCCCTTAGGCTCAAAACTTTAAAACATCAAGGCTTCACACATAAATCTTCTCACACCAAATTGTATGAGCTCAATACATTTACAGATAGATTAAAAGAAAAAAGTGTAGAGAAAAGAAAGGAAGAATATCATTATCAACATCATGGCTTTCACCAAACGAGCATTAAATCCACTGACAAAATTTCTTCATACCAACATGCCACCTATCACAATCTTGGTCACTCCTCATGGCACTTGATTTTATTTTGGAAGTTGGTTCATGCTACTATATTTCATTATTATGTTGATGTGGGAAGATCATATTTGAATTTGATATGGGAAATTCCATCTTTACTTATCTTGGCTATCACGTACAACAACTACCTTTGTCAACTCGGGAGGGCTAGAGCCTTAATGGTGGCATGGCCACGTGTATCCTTAAGGTTAGATTTTGCATTATCCTTGTCCCTACCTCATTAGGCACTCAACTCTAAGTAATCAAATTTACCTACCAATCCCCTATCAAGATATTGACATTTCATTGACAATAAATCAAATGTTTGATTGAGCCTACAAATACTTTAGAGTTTGTTGGCTTATGTAGTCCTTGCTTACTAAATTTATTTTGGAGAATTAAGGTCAAACTTAAGTAATTTTAAATTGAGGAACTCATGGGTATCCAACTTGGGAATTATCATCATGTAGGATTGGCTCATCAAATAGTTAGAACCATATGCCATATACATTGAGTGACCAATGAGCACCCACAAGCATTTCTTCTTATGAATGATCTTAACTATCATGAGCTATTAGATCTTAGCTTTAATGGCTTATAAAGGGTTAAGTACAATACCACCTCCTCATACTTTTTTCTATTGATGATCTATCCAAAGACAAAGTGGGCCCACTTAAAATATCATGTCATGACTGGAGGATCTTGTTATTGCATGGACCATGTAGAAAATTGCCATTTTCTCAAACGTATCAATGAAAATGCATATCATTGTTTGAAGGGGCCCATTGTATTATTGTAATTAAATGGTCAACCTAACATAGACAAAAAATAACATAATTAATCAAAATTAAAGAATTATACAAAATATTGAGTAATTGTGAGCATCTCTCTCCCATTTCTTGCAAGTCAAGCATCTTTAAATTTACTTGAAGTGTTCCTCACCTTTTATTTTTTACTCGTTCTCCACTTCCTCCTCTAACTTTTCATTTATCATATATATGTTGATTTTATGAAAGTAATTCAATTAGATATTCATGAAATTAATTATTGATAGATACCTAGAGCATATATAAGTAGTTATCTACATTGCACTCTATGCATATAATTTTATGAAGCCAATGTCAAGTCTATACTCTCAAATTCTCAAAACAAAAAATAAAAGAAAAATCTAAGTTTCTACAAAATGAAAAAAAATTGCTCCTTCAATATTAGTTTAGGCATGGTGCACATTATTATAGTGTGAGCCTATTTTTTAAATCACTTCATTTAGTGTCACCAATAATCTCCATAAAAAAACTTTCTCCATGTTTAAAATCATGGAAAATTTTTGCATCCCTCACAATAATTTCTCTTGTAGTAATTGTGGAGATTAATTCCATTGCAATGCGTCAAGCAACACATACTTGAAGGTTCTTCACAACTCTAAAGTTGTTCTTGAGGGGCATATCTACAAACTAAAATCAATTTCCAACTTTTTACCATCATGGTAGAGAAATAATTATTTTTCCTCCTTGTCCACATCACTAAGTAAATGTCTTGAATCTGAAAAATATCCTCTAGCTTAATCTCCCAAGCCATTTTCTCCAACTTTGCATAAATCTTCTATGTTTGATATGGTTTGTCTCCTACTCAAAATACATGTACCATTTTATGGCCTTCACTCCAACTACATCTAGGGATCTTTTAATTCTTTTAACTTTCATTAAACTCTTTACCATTTGAACCTCAAACCATTTTCCCACTTTTGCATAGATGGTTGAGAAAGTCACATCAATTTTAAGATCCAAATCAGGAAGCAATGTCTTTGTAAAATAATTCTAAGACCGTGGTCTTGTGGAGGAGATTGAAGAACTATTTTTATGGAATAGGGGGTTCCATGAGGCCAAAAAATGATATAAGAGTAATTAAAATCTATTTTTAAATAATTAGAAGTCTCTACTTTTTAGTTCATAATTTTAAACTAGTGCATTTAGGTTGGGGCCATAAATTGTCTCAACCAGTTTATGAGATTTTTGCTACTTTTAAATAATTTAGAGTTTTTAGATTCCCACAAATTATTTCATTTTATTATTTTATATTTCTATACTTTATTACACAAAATAATAAAATTCATGAGACCACCAATTTCTTAAACTTTTAAGCTTAACCTACACTACAAAATTCATGAGACCACTCACTTTAAAATACTCTAAAAAATTTCAATAACATTTAGTAATTTAATATTTTTAAGAAGCATTCCTCCATGAGAAGTGCTTCATTAATTCCAAGATTTGAAAGACATTTTTTGAAAAATTCAATTTTGTTCATATCCTATAATTACTACATTCCATGAGATCACATTTCTTTGAGGCATTTTGTCAAAGAGGCTACATTTCTTTGAGGCATTTTTTCGAATAGTTCACGTGCTTTGTCTATGATTTCACTTCTTCCATAACATTTACCAGAGCAGTAACAACTACAACATCTGACACAATTCCTCCACGCTTTATGCTTTGATGGATGCCCATACGCTGCTCCAAAGCTCTCATTTTGGCGCAGGCTAGGAGGATGCCGCCAAAGATTGTAGAGGTGGGCTTCGCACTTGCCAATTGTACTTGCTTGAAATAAACGTTTCTAAAGCCTTTTCAAAAAATCCATTTTGTGCATATCCTACTATCATGGCATTCCATGAAACCGCATTTCTTTTGACGCATTCAGTTAAACAACTCACGAGCCTTGTCTATGTTTCCACATTTTGAAATGAAACAGTGCACTTTATGCCACCCTCTAAACTTCTGCAGCTACGCGGGAATAGTGTTTGAGATTTGAGTTTGATTTTCTTCACGCGCGAGAACTGTTGACCGCTAGCTGTAACAACGAGTATCTAACTGTAGCAGTCAGTGTTTACTGGAATGGAAATGAGTATGGAAACGAAACAGATTAGGCGGGCCAAGCAGAACACTCTAAGCGGTCTTATTTTTAAGGAGGGGGAGGTCTCATTAAGTCAAAAATAAATTGCTACAGGATTATTTGGAATCTTTTCCTAAAGAATAGCAGCTCCTACCTTTTAGGACTGCAAAATTGAGGGGGTGAAAATGGGGTGGGGCTGGAGATTGCCCCTACAGTTTAGGAATTTTATATGCCATTTGTAAATCATCTCAACTTTTAAGCTTCCTTAAATTTCGAAACTTAAATTTTAAGCTGAACTGCACAGCAAATAAGTTGATGAGACCACCAGCTTCCTTAAAATTTGAAGCTTAATATTTTAAGCTGAACTGCTTTACTAAGTTCATGGGATCACCACCTTTAAAAAATTCCTAAAACTTCTCAGCAGCACCCACTGTAATTTTTTAGGAAACCCCCCTCTATAGACCCCACCTTTAGAATGTGCTGGTTAAGCCCAACCCACTAAGTTATTGCAACCATTTAAAATACCACCCGTGCATTTTTGAAACTCGGGGCAAGGTAATGTCTTATGGGTGGCGTTTTGGTATGTTACAAGAACGATTAAAAATCCCACTCTAGTTATAAGAATTGCTCAAAATTCTGCCAGCACGGGAAAGCTCTGGATAAAAAGGATTTTGCATATAGAAGCAGATGTGATTACCATGATGAAAAAGGAATTGGTTTATATTTGCATCAAATATTAGGGCATAGCTTGGTGTGTGATTTAATGCATTCGGAGCAAGAAATTATGCAAACCATTTTTTCCTCAAAGAAATGTGTTCTCACAAGATAATAAACTAATGCCGACGAATACAGGTTATTTGTCATTAACTCAAGGAAATTCGAGGACCTATTGATGACAGAAATTCTAAGGAAATGGTGAGCTCGAAACATGATGACCAAGAGTCCCATGGCTTGAGAATATTTTTTTATCTTTCAATAAATGCCAGTCGATGGTTAAATGTGATCTCCAGTAGCACTACTTTTAGAGTCAGATTCTAGAATTATGAATGGTTAATATGGACTTGCCACTGGTTCCTTCTCCCTTTAAACAACATCTAATATTGAAGACCAAAGATCTTCAGTAATAAAGAAGAAAGTAGCAGCGACGTCTTCAAATGCTGAGTGGCTTTGATTGAAGAATTTTTCTCATTCTGGCATGGTCAAGGTGGTTGAACAGTGATATAATTCGAAGATTTGAGAATCATAAGTAATGCTCGATTGAATGGGATAACAAGCTCCTTATCAGTTTACTTTCACTTTGTATTTGAGTTCAAAGTGAAGAGCTCATGCTGCGAATTAAAGAGCCGTTGAAAATAATAGTCAAAAATAGAAAGAATCTTCAGAGCGACAGTTACCTTATTACACATGGAGGAGTTACAATCTTTAAATTCCAATAGCAATATGTCATCATCATTTACAGCTGGGATAAATGGAGAATTTGGGGTATTCGATGATGGAAATAGAAATGTTTCCCATAATAAAAGAAAATCACTGAAAAGCAGTTATGAAAGAATGGGAAATAGCCAAAAAAAAAATATCCAAATAACTAGAATTGTGAACAGGCAAAAGGAAGATAAAAAGTTTCTCCTGATTAAAAACCATTGAAATTACACGAAGCGGTTACATAGGCAAAGAAGGTGGAAGTTGAAAGGCTTCGTTTTAATAAAATGGTAACTTCCTGAAACTGTTACAAATGGTGGGATGAAAATATAAAAGAGAGTTGGTATTTTAAAGGGGGGATCTTTTTTCGGCTATTTGTGAATAGGGGAAGGAGAGCGGTTTTTATTTTATGTTGTTATGTAATTCCAATTATCTTTCTTCTTGACTCAGTCTATGTACAGGGGAGATTGCAGAAACTTTGAATTTTGTTTTGTTGGAGAAATAGAGAAATTTTTTTTAGAACTTTGTGTCTGTAAATGTCTTCTTTTGTTGCAGTTTTTCCTATGTTAATCTGTAGTCAATCTTCAATTTTCTCTTGTTATGTATGGTTGTATCTGGTTTTCAGATTCATATCTTTCTTATGTTTTATGTGTGTTGAGAGAAATATAAATGTCTTCTTATCCATCCATTACTATTTGTGGGTGTGGAATAGGTAGGCTTTGTATCATTTATTTTCATTCACTTCATTAAGTTAACCAATTGCATCTATTTTCATAGTTATGGATAGGTGATAATTTTCCTTTTCTACTTTCCGGTGAAAAGCATACCCCGTGTTTTCATTTATTGCACATTATTCGATGGTAGCCACACCTTGTAAAATAAGCAAAGAGCACTTGCAAATACCATTGCAAGTGACTCAACTATTGGTAATTGATTTGTCTTCATTGTTGGACATATTTGAGTCATTTTATCTGATTATTTGAAGAAGACCAAATTTGTTTGCTAACACTTTATAAGATTCATCTTGTTCCTTGTTTGACTGCTTAATAGTGTTGTCATCACACGTGTAGCACAACTATCTTTCATGCATGAGTGATGATTCAACTAATTTCTTATTTGTGCATGCTTTAGTTAGGATTCTGACACCCTAAATAATGAAGACATCAAATGCATAAAATGCATGCACTGAGACATTCCAAGGGAAATAACAAGGTTTCAAGCCATGATAATGGTAGTGTATGACAATAATGGAGAACAAAGTGAGAGCCACTCCAAGAATGTAGTGGATAGTGACCCTGTGACCTACTTGCCAAAATACTTTAGGATTATGTTTTACCCTTTGTGATTGTGATTAATGCCTTAGACTGTGATGTATTTATGGCATGAAAATATTTTGATTTAGATGTAATGTGGTAGTTACATTAGAAGAGGTTAAAGGTACAATCCATCAAGGAGAAGAAATGCATTTTTGAAATCCTCTAGATATATAAGTTGTTTACATTCCATGAGACCACATTGCTTTGAGGCATTTCCTTAAGGAAATTTTTAAAATCCTCTATATAAGTTTACATGAATTCGAATCTATTATGTCATGATTTCCATTTTTTATCTTCAAACTCCTAAAAATTAAACTTTTACATGTAGGATCCATCTAATTAAATGTTGAATTCTATGTGTAACAATGAAGATTAATAAAATCATCAAACGAATGGTCTATACATGATCAAAACAAAACAAAAAAACTTAATATAAACATCTACCTAAAATGAAATAGAGTGAATTCCACTAGCCATGATGGAAATGGACTACTATAAGCAATGCAAATGGAATTCATAAGCAAATTTGTGTTAATTTGATGTCGTTTATATAAATTTAAACATGAATTCATCTAAATTATATCATGTTTTACATTTTTTCTTCAAACTCATAAAAATTAAAAAAAATAATGCAACTTCCATCTAATTCAATGTTTCAACTTGTATGTCAAACTATTATGATTGATAAAATCATGAAAGGAATGGTTTATATTGTCAAAAATAAACAAATAAACTAAATAAAAACATTTCAATAGTACCTAAATGAATATATTACCTGAGATAATGTAAAATGATGTAGAAACATCAAATTGTCTTCTTCTACGTTGTCTAGCATGCAAATTGGTGGTAAAAAGGTGATGGATCAAGCATAGATTGGTACAATAGGGATTCAATTACATAAAAAAGGTGTTTCTAAGTCAGATAAAGCATTGAACTAGACAAATGCACAAACATGTGGGCCTGAATCATGGGGTCAACCCCTATTTTACTGTTCCAAGGAAAAAAAACACATTTGGCGCTTACCAAATTTGGAGAGCACCAAATGTGTTGCATTGAAATGTTATGCATGTGATTTGAGTCAAATTAACAGTAGAGATGGAGGGAGAGACCTAAGAGAGATAAAGATAGTTAGACCTGAGAGAAAGGGAGTGTGAGAGAGGAGGTTGGAGTGAGATAGATTTTTCTAGGTAGGGTGGGAGGGAATGAGACTTGGGAGAGAGCGGATTGGAGTGAGAGAGAGTAGTCTAGGTGGGATGAGAGGGAGTGAGACCTGAGAGAGAGAGGGGATTGGAATGAGATAGATTAGTCTACATAACGTGGGAGGGAGTTAGACTTGAGAGAGAGAGACTTGAGAGGGAGAGAGAGTTATCTAGTTAGGGTGGGGGGAAAGACTTGACAACGAGAGAGGGGTTGGGAGGGATGAGACTTGAGAGAGATAAAAATACCAAAGGGGGAGAGAGAGGGAGAGTGTGGGAGAGGGGGTTGGAGTGAGATAGATTTGTCTAGGTAGGGAGACCTGATAGAGAGGGAGTGTGAGAGAGGGTATTGTAGTGAGAGAGAGTAGTCTAGGTAGTGTGGGAGGGAGTGAGTGAGACTTGAGAGAGAGAATTGAGAAGGAAAGAGAGGTATTCAATTAGGGTGGGGGGAAATACTTGAGAGAGGGGGAGGGGTTGGGAGGGGTTGAGAGGGATGAGAGGGAGAGAGAAAGATAAAGACCTAAGAGAGGGAGATGGAGTGAGAGAGATGAAGAGACCAAAGGGGGGGAGAGAGAGGGAGTGTGAGAGGGATTAGGGTTGAGGGATTGAGGGTTGATAGTTGATGGTTTAGGGATTGAGAGTTGAGGGTTGAGGGTATAAGGTTGAGGGATTAGAGTATAGGGTTGAGGGATTAGGTTAGATAGTATTTGGTAGAGGGTAGAGGGTAGAGGGTTTAAGGGTTTAGGGTTTAAAGGTTTAGGGTTGAGGGTTTAGGATTGAGTGTAGAGGGTATTGGGTTAAAGGTAGAGGGTTTAATGGTTGAGGGTTGACCTGCTTTAAGGTTAAGGGTAAAGTTTTGAGGGTATAGGGCTTAGGGTTGAGGATTGAGTGAGAGAGAGACTTGAGAGAGGGAGAGGGGGTAGGAGGGAGATACTTGAGAGAGAGGGGGAGAGACCCGAGAGAGAGGGAGAGGGAGAGAGATAGGAGGAGGAGAGAGAGGAGTGGGAGAGAGAAAGGAGGAGTAGAGTGAGTGAGAGACCTAAGAGAAGGAGAGGGGGTAGGAGGGAGAGACTTGAGATAGATAGGGAGAGGTATAGGGTTGAGGGATTAGGTTTGAGGGTAGAGGGTATTGGGTAGAGGGTGGAGGGTTTAAGGGTTGAGGGTTGAGGGTTTAGGGTTTAAGAGAGAGAGGGAGAGGATGTAGGAGGGAGAGACTTGAGAGAGAGAGAGAGAAAGAGAGAGAGGGAGAGGGTGTAGGAGGGATATACTTGAGAGAGAGAGGGAGATGGGGTAGGAGGGAGAGACTTGAGAGAGAGAGGGAGAAGGGGTGGGAGGGAGAGAGAGAGAGAGAGAGAGAGAGAGAGAGAGAGAGGAGTGGGAGAGAGATAGACCGAGTGAATGAGATAGAGAGATATCTAAGAGAGAGAGAGAGAGACATAAGAGAGAGGGGTAGAGAGAGTGGGAGAGAGATAGAGGGAGTGAGTGTTGGAAGAATGAAAATCACATCCCTTGCTAACAGTTTTGTACATATTTGTTGTCATTGATGTCACCATGATATATGAGTTACAACTACAAGACTCCAAGTCACATTAATTTGGTATTCTAAACCGGTAATACAGGATCAGCCTCTGGTATTTTGCTTTAGAATCCTCTCTGGTTAATAGTTTCTACTTCGATTTTTGGGAAGTGGTCTGTGACTGAGAAATGCATACATGAACAAGAACATGTGTGTACCAATGCTTGTGGCTATCACCAGTATCATTTTGTTGTTTACAATTTTGTTATTAGGTCTATTGTTGGCCGATCTATCAAGCGGGTAAAGATGTAATGGATTAATTTTTATTTGTATAATCCATGTCGGCAAGTTGTAGCGTGCCACATGTTTGAATTATTGTTGAGAATATTTGTCAAGCTGACCTAATTATTATCTTGGATAATCAGATATATATACAAGATGTTTTTGTAGAGTTGGATATGAGAGTGTGTGCATTGTTGAGTGAATTCTAGCAGATTATATTTGGAAACAAAAAGGGTGAAGTGTGATCTGATGGCATGCAAACTTTCCTGAAATACAAAGGAATTGAATCTGCACTTGAGGTGTACTTCTATCAGTTCAATTTTGGCAGTTAGCCATTTTGTTACTTCATTTTGTAGGTAGTGAGCCTCCCTTTTGCATAGTGAGTCTTGGAAATAAGCCACCACTTTTGTAATATATTATAATTGATTATACTATATTATGAATTAATTCTCACCGTGGTTTTTCCCACTCTGGGTTTTCCACATAAAAATTATGGTGTCCTTTGTGCTTTATGTTTCATGTTCTGTTGATGATTCTGCTTATCTTAATTATCATATGCTTTGAATTGATTGGATGGTATTTGTTCAATAAGCTTAAGAATATATTGATTCGCCCACCTTTATTTCCCACCCCCCTCTCAGTATATTGGATATTTAACAATTGGTATCAAAGCTTGGTTCCTTTGGAAAAGTCTAACAACTTGAGTGAGATCTTGGAGATTGAACAAACGGAGGATAATGCAGAACTCTGGACTACCCTTAATGATCTTGACAAAGCTGAAAATGAGAATAAAGACCTGAAAGAGAATCTTGATGAAGCAAATGAATGTGTGCGGAAGTTGAAGGAACAATTAAGGAAATTCAAAGAGAGACATAGAGAAGTCAGTGACCAATTGAAACAAGCAAATGAAGATATTACCAGACTGAAGTTGCAAGTGGAAGAAAAGAAGAGGATTGATGAGTGCTTGAATACAGAAATAAAGAACAAGTCCGATGAATGTTCCAGACTTGAACAACAAGTGGTAACTGAGAGCAGAACTGGAAAAGGAAAAAGTTTTCGAAGATAGTTTCAAGACAAGCTCCACCAGGCTTGATGAATTGATTGCAGGACAAAAACCTTCTAAAGACAAAGGCGGATTGTAATTAGAAATAGGTGAAAGCTCTAAAGCAATAAATGATCAAAAGACACAAGATAAAGCAAAGAAGAAAAGGAATCCTAGAAGGAAACCACTTGTCAGATAGCCAAATGCACAAAGGTACCCATATTTCAATGGCACTTATTTTTCTTCCAACAAGTTTTGGCATAAGGCAACTAAATGCAGAAGCAGGATGAATCATTTTTTTGAATCTTTCCCCAGAAAATGCTATGCCTATAATAAGTTTGGACATAGGGCTAGTGAGTGCATAACTCAGATGATGAATTGGTTTAATGGAGGAAGGATGAATCAATCCTTTTCTAGCTACTACTATAGATCCAATAAACATGGGCATAAAGAAAATCAGTCTAGAATGTAAGGTTTAATGGAAGTCAATCAAGTCAAAGAAATGTTGTCTATTATAATTGCAACAAACTGAGACATATTTCAAAGGTATGCAAAAGTAAAAAGGGAAAACAATTTTCTTCGGTAAAGAAGAATGAACCTATGAAGAAGGTTGAAAAAGAAGAATTTAAGCAGGGAATGAGTAAAATATGGAAAAAGAAAGAAGATTCAGGGACTACGATGCGTTTGTACCCTCATCCGATGCAAATGGTTTGTATAGTAACTAGACCCGCCATGGTCTTAGGGGGAGCTTTAGCAGAAAATCTCTTGAACCCCCTGATTTCGAGCATGTCACCCCTTGGCACCAAGAAAGATCGTATGAAATAAATGTGTAGAGGTTTTGAAAAAGAAATCGAAAGAAAAGAGGCTTGTATGATCGTTTGTAGAGCATATTAGGGTTTTTCAACACAATTAAGGAAATTTGGTAGCTTTTCAAATTCCAAGAGCATTAAATGTAAATTAGGGTATCACATTGATCTATAAATACAAATCATAAATATATTTCAATCATTTATGCATTCAAAAGAGGCGAAGAGCAACTTGGAGTGATTTGGAGCAAATTGAGGTGTGACTGGTGCAAACCCTAGTTTTGGCTATTTGCAAAGAAAAAAGTATTTTTTGATTCTGTGTTGTTGTGAGCATATGAAAACTCCTGTAGTCGTAAAAACAACAGAAAGACCTAGGCCCTCCTACAAGAAATACTCGATAAAAGTTTTTAAGGATGACCCTATGGGTGCTTTCTCTTTAGTTCCTCATGGCGTACTCATGTCGATAGAGGATACAAGGATGTACATTAGGGTTAAGAGAGAGGAATTCAATCATGTCAAATTGATTGACATATGGTTAAATGAACTCATGGGAGATGATTTCTTGGTAAAACCTGAATACTCGAATCTGGTGACGAAGAATTTGGACTGTTGGAACAACTTTCCAATTTTTTGTTCTATAGTAGATGACCCGTATGTAAAGTTGGTTCCCAACAGAATGCATGATCAATTCTTATGGACTCATGAACTGCGCTTGATTACCAAGGAAGCAATCAAAGTCGTCACCGGACTCTGTGACACTGGACTAGTACCTGTGCTTAAGGCCTAGTGAAAAATGAAATGATAATGAATCTCACCAATGCAACCTATGACAAAAGGGCTCCCATGAAACAACCTATCACTAATCCAACAGTGAAGTATGCATCCATTATGATTGACCACAAAATCTACTTCACCAACAAAGAGAATTCTATCTACCATAGCTATTTATATTGGTTATGATATCATTGTAAATGGTGCAAACTATGACCTATGTGAGCTACTTTGACAACAGATGCTTGAAAATATTAGAATGCCAAAAGAAAAGAAGTACCCGTTTAAGTTTGGTTCTCTAATTGTGTGCCTGTTATTTTATTTTCTTAAAATGATTCCGAGAAAATATGGAATTGTCTATTGGGATCCATCCTGACTAGTGACACATCAAATTTTTGATCACATGCGTAGTTTGGGTGATGTGAGCAATGTAGCAAATGCCATGATGACATTCTTCTCTGTATTTAAGAAAAATATGAATGAGAGAGACAAAATTATGAGAAAGATTATTGAGAAATACAAAAATGAGATCACATTTCATGTATCTTCTGATGAGTGTATGATAGAAGCAATTGAACCCTGGACCATTTGGATTCAACCTCTGGGTTATGAGATCTCAGAAGATGTTGCTGAAGGTTATGTGCAACTCTTATTAAAGACTCCAAAAGATCCAAATGAACCACAGATTGGGACTTATGCAGAGAAATATTCAAAAGTCGGTTTGGAACTCAACAAAGCTACAAGGAAGAAGAATGTAATGGAAATGCTCAAGAAGTTTGGTTTCACAGCTGAAGAAATAGCTCTAGGAAGAGCCGCTAAAGGGAATTTTTTTGCAGAACTACCTAGTGTAAGGAGATTTCAATAGGACCCCTCCTTTCATACCAGCTTTTAGACTAGCTACAGTGAAGTTTGTACCTAGCACTATTGATAAATGAAAAGGCTTGACCCCTTTCGGACCTACTACCAGATCAAGAAAAAGAAAAGGCGTTCCTCCAATAGCCCCTATCAAATGAAGAAAAAAAAAAGCTACTCGAGAGAATAATATGAGTATTACTAATGATCAAGAGGAAGAAGAAGATCCAGCTGTAAAATTAACAAGAAAGAATGGTGAGTGTCTCCTCCGCTGAAGGTGCATCACAAGAAACCAGTGTTGGCTCAAGGAAATTTCACTATGTGTCATCTTCTGAAGATATTGATGAACATGATGTCAATGATGCAAAGAAGGCCAAAGTTACAGAAGAAGTTTCATTGGACCAGGAAGAATGAAACGCCTCTCCAATAAGACCTAGTTCCCCTCTCAAAGTAGATGTTTTGGTGAATAATATGGTGAAGTCTATAGTGGAAGTGTATGATTTAGTAGGAGAAGAGGATAAAGAAACAATAATTTTTTCCATCATCAAATATGTTTTGAACAAAATTCTGGTATCTATGAAGTAGAGTTGGTAGAATGGCAAAGCGGCCTGGCAAGGCATTCTTTGGGAACTGCAAAGTGCTCCCTCCTTTGGTTAATTTTTTTTAATGTTGCTTGAGATAACTCCTCGGGGGAGTTCAAAAGTTTGATTCTATGTGTTTGTACATTCTGGATCTTGTGTACATATCTTTCATTTTTTGTTCGACCTTTGGCCTTGATGTCAAAGGGGGAGAAGAGGAATGAGAAATAGAGTATATTATCTACATAAGATGTATGCAAACTCTTTTTGGAACATGTTTCCATCAATGAAAAAGGGGGAGATTGTTGGAAGAATGAAGAAGATCACATCCCTTGCTAACAATTTTGTACATATTTGTTGTCATTGATGTCACCATGATATATGAGTTGCGACTTCAAGACTCTAAGTCACATTAATTCGGTATTCTGAACCGATAATACAGGATCACGCTCCAGTATTTTGCTCCAAAATCCTCTTTGGTTAATAGTTGCTACTTCAATTTTTGGGAAATGGTCTGTGACTGAGAAATGCATACATGAACAGGACCTTGTGCGTACCGATGCTTGTGGCTATCACTGGTATCATTTTTTTGTTTATAATTTTTCTATTAGGTATATTGTTAGCCGACCTATCAAGCGGGTAAAGATGTAATGGATTAGATTTTATTTGTATAATCCATGCCAACAAGCTATAGCGTGCCACACATTTGAATTATTGTTGAGAAGATTTTTCAAGCTGACCTGATTGTTATCTTTGGACAATCAAATATATATACAAGATGTTTTTGTAGAGTTGGATATGAGATTGTGTGCATTGTTGAGCGAATTCTAGTAGATTATATGTGGAAACAAAAAGGGCAAATTGAGATCTGTTGTCATGCGAACTTTCCTGAAATACAAAGGAATTGAATTTGCACTTGAGGTGTACTTCTATCAATTCAATTATGGCAATTAGCCATTTTGTTACTTCATTTTGTAGGCAGTGAGCCTCCCTTTTGGATAGTGAGTCCTGGTAGTAAGCCACCTCTTTTGTAATATCTTATAACCAGTTATACTATATTGTGAGTTAATTCTCACTGTGGTTTTTCCCACTCTTTTTTTCCACGTAAAAACTCTAGTCTCCCTTGTGCTTTGTGTTTCATGGTCTATTGATGATTCTACTTATCTTAATTATCATATGCTTTGGATTGATTGGATGGTATTTGTTTAATAAGCTTAAGAATATACTAATTCGTGCTCCCTCTTAGTATATTGGATATTTAATAGTGAGTGATTGAGTGAGAGAGAGACCTGAGAAAGGGAGAGAGGGTAGGAGGGAGAGTCTTGAGAGAGTGAGATATACCTAAGAGAGAGGGAGAGAGAGAGAGAGTGTGGGAGAGATATAGAGGGAGTGAGAGAGAGAGAGAGGAAGTGAGAGAGAGAGAGAGGAGGTAGGAGGGAGACTTGAGAGAGGAGAGAGGAGGGAGACTGAGAGAGAGATGGGGGGAGGAGATCCGAGGAGAGGAGAGAGAGAGAGTGGGAGAGAGAGAGAGGGAGTGAGAGAGAGAGAGAGGGAGTGACTAAGAGAGAGAGACCAAGGAGAGAGAGACGTGTGGGAGGGAGATACTTGAGAGAGAGTGAGAGAGAGAGGGAGATAGATAGAGGGAATGAGAGTGAGAGAGGGAGTGGGAGATAGAGGGATGGGAGATAGATAGAGGGACTGATAGAGAGAGATACCTAAGAGAGAGGGAGAGAGATAGAGGGAATGAGTGAGTGAGAGAGGGAGTGGGAGAGAGATAGAGGGAGTGAGTGAAAGACCTAAGAGAGGGAGAGGGGGTAGGAGGAGAGGACTTGAGAGAGAGAGGGA
Source organism: Sequoiadendron giganteum (assembly GCA_007115665.2). Lineage (NCBI taxonomy): Eukaryota > Viridiplantae > Streptophyta > Pinopsida > Cupressales > Cupressaceae > Sequoiadendron > Sequoiadendron giganteum. Next base: position 4,310,167 of record CM021101.1, on the reverse strand, counting down.
GGGAGAAGGGGTGGAGGGAGAGACCAAGAGAGAGATGGAGAGGGAGAGAAAGTTGGAGAGAGATAGAGGGGGTGATACAAAGGGAGTGGGAGAGAGATTGAGGGAGTAAGTGAGTGAGAGAGACCTAAGAGAGGGAGAGGGGGTAGGAGGGAGACAATTGAGAGAGAGAGAGAGAGAGAGGTATAGGGTTGAGGGATTAGGTTAAGGGTAGATGGTAGAGGGTAAAGGATTTAAGGGTTTAAGTTTGAGGGTTGAGGAGAGAGAGGGAGAGGGAGAGGGGTGGGAGGGAGAGACTTTAGAGAGAGAGAGGGAGAGGGGGTGGGAGGGAGAGACTTGAGAGAGAGGGAGAGAGATAGAGTGGGAGAGAGATACAGAGAGTGAGTGAGAGAGAGGGAGTGGGAGAGAGATAGAGGGAGTTATTGAGATAGAGAGAGAGACCTAAGAGTGTGAGAGAGAGAGAGGGAGAGGTGGTGGGAGGGAGATACCTAAGAGAGAGGGAGATAGAGAGAGTGGGAGATAGATAGGAGTGAGAGAATGGGTATGTATTGGTTAAGAGGGAAGGAGGTAGAGAGCGTATGAAAATTAAAACCTCAACTATCCATCTATGATCATAAACTGTGAACTCTCGGTGTTATCAAAGTGGTCGAGTAAAGAGGGGAAAATTAGTTTTTGGTCAAAGAAGCTCATTTGGCAAGCACCAAATTTGGTGATCACCAAATGGCACATCACACTTGGTGCATGCCAAAGGTGATGTGTCATTTGGTGAGCACCAAATGAGCTACTTTATATGAGTGAGTTTTGCCAAATTTCCTCATTTTTTTTTGTTATTAAGTATGAGCATGAAGTGAAATAATAGAAAGAAATATCAACACAAGAAACACCAGATTTATGTGGAAAACCCAATAAGAGAAAAACCACAGTGAGGATTAACTCACAATATACTAGTAATTGAAAAATCAGATACAACGGTTCACTGCCAAATGGCTCACTACCCAAGATAGGACTCACTATCCAAATAGGACTCACTCTCCAGAAGGCGGCTCACTGCCTACAAATATAGTAACATGGAAAGAAGAGTGTTACACAAAGAACATTATCTCAATGCAATAGAAGATCGACCACTACAACTTCCACACATCAGTAGCCTTGATTAGAGAATTGAAGACACCATTAGCTCACTGCCTTCAGGAGTCTAACACATGAAGTTATCGCTGCCTCAGATCACTTTCACACAATCTTTCACATCTGCTTCGCTTCTCACTCTTGTCTCTTACAATTCACAATATCTTGACTTGTATTTATACCATCTTCGATCTTAGAAACTTTCTCCAAGGTTGACTACACATACTTCATGATACAAATTCAAATTAGGTTGGTGAATCAACATTCCCGTGGTAGATAAGAATGAGAGTGGACCAAATTAATACTTAACCAGGACCCAAAACTACATCTTGGATCAATCAAATGCTTCCTTAATTGATACTTATCCTTCACATAATGTGTAAACACCAAGTCGGCCAAACCTAATGAAACACCAATGAACATTGAAGTAAACACATCCACAACAATAAGATAACATGTGGACTACATAACATGCTTCACCATACATTGAAACACATATTAGATACTTTCATATTCATCTGCAAGACCTGAAACAAACTAGCAGAGTAGAACCATTTCTCCCAGCCCACAGACAAACAACTCTGCCAAACCAGTTCACAAATCGGTGAACACAAATTTAACTCTCGATCAACCTAGAAGCTATAACTTGGGATATATCACCCAAGGATACACATAAAAAACACTACAAATCTACACAAGCATAGGATTGACACAGAAGAAATGCAGAGCACAATACCGGAGAACATGCAGAACACACACACAACTTTGTCTTCATTGTTTACTAATTTTCTCAAAAGCACTTGATAACACATCATATCAGCACACCTACAACACCATAAATATAGCTCTAGGTACTCACAACATCTCTAGAGTATCTCAATCATACATGTACCACCTGCAATCACTTGATTCCTTTCTCTGCAATACACTGAACTGTGTTGACATCAATGACAACATTAATGACAACACCACCATACTCATTCATACTTGCAACAATCTCCCCCTTTGTCATTGATGTCAACACATGATGTGCAAGACCACCAAAGACAACATACACAGTTTTCCCTCTCTCTTTTTAGATTAGACAACCTACACAACATTCCTGCACTCTCTTTTTTGCAATATTCTCTCTCCCTTTCAACTTTTTTCAAATATAGATAGGCTTTTTCACATGATTCTCTCTCCCCCTTTGACATCAATGGAAAAGTAATTATTTTACATGATTCTTCAGCCATATTAAATTCCGATCACTCCCCTTAAGATTGCACCCATGACAACACACACATCATACAAAAATAATGATACTCTGATAATTGAAATCCCTCCAGAGTGGGAAAGAGATAGAGGGAGTTATTGAGATAGAGAGAGAGAGAGAGGCCTAAGAGAGAGAGGGAGAGGTGGTGGGAGGGAGAGACCTGAGAGAGAGGGAGAGAGAGAGTGGGAGAGAGATATAGGGAGTGAGAGAATGGTTATATATTGGTTAAGAGGGAAGGAGGCAGAGAGCGTATGAAAGGTAAAACCTCAACTATCCATCTATGATAATAAACTGTGAACTCTCAGCATTATCAAAGCGACCGAGCAAAGAGAGGGGAAACTTATCTTTTAGTCAAAGTAGCTTATTTGGCAAGTGCCAAATTTGGCACTCACCAAATGAGTTGCTTTGGACAAGTGAATGCATAGGTTTTTCCAAATTTCCTCTTATTTTTTTCCATGATCACCGTCACATTTGCACGTCTTTCAATGCAAGTTTATTAAAAAATCATGATGGCATTAACCTCTCTCTTAGCTATCTAAATATATATAAAAAACTCTTTGATTAAGTTAAGGTTTTTATCTATAACTTCTCTTGTAAATGCCTTCGCTTTTTGCCAAAAACCAACAAGTGCTAGTTTTAGGATAGATTTTTACTCCTTCATTGAAATGTGAAACAAATTGCATTTTTAAAACTAGGATCCATTCTACACGCGATGAAAAAAATCGATTTTTAATTAGTTTTCAAAAAAATTAGGGGGGAGCACACTCAAATTTCAGCTTTTAAGGATGTGTCCATTTCAAAGATTCATAATATATTATATATTCATTAAAAAAATTAGTCCGAAGAAGGAGGATAAACTACATGGTGTTAACTAATTTCTCATTGTTCAAATTTTTGAAATTCTCAAAAAACGTTAATGAAAAAGGGCGAATCCCTCATACGCTATGCTATGTTTTTCTATAAAAGTAGGACCCGTTTTGGGCCCCCCATTTTTAAGGCCCTTAATCTTCATTAATTTCAAAAAGAATTAGTAGCTTAGAAACTATACTTGGAGCACTTCAACTCTTATTCTTGTCGCATCTTGTAATTTTGAGTGTAACTATCTTCATTTTCTCGTGCAAATCAGTTTTTCTGATTTCAGAAAAAAGTGGCATCTTAAGAGCCTTTTTTGTGTCACAACTCCATGCACTTACCTACTATAGTGTTGCGGTAAATGAATTTTATGGATGTAAAATAACTGGGCATGTTTTTCTTAAGTATATATGATGATTTTTGGATTAGTTTGGGGTTTCAGTGTCAATCAGACCTAAAAAATTAAGTTGCAAGGTGAGCTTGTTTATGGAATTTGGATTTCTGCAAGGTTGAAATTTCACATATTGGATTCAAAACTTGTCAAGATGGTCAAATTTTGGAGGTTCTAACAAATCCTTTGTAATTCTTTCCAAAATCCAAACTCAAGATCTAAATTTCCATACTAGTTTTCAATCAATCTTCTTTAAAAGTAAGATTTCCCACACAATGGAGGAAAAATGAATAGGTCCTTTTAAATGTACTAAATTTTCCTTTTTGTTTAAAACCCTTAACATAAATTGAATTTTTATCTAATACCCAGTGGAACTAGATATTTTGCAATCTTTGAAAATAAAATTCACAGAGATACCCTTTTAATATCTATTCAAAGGAATTGTGTATTTTATTTCAATGAGTCTATATATATCCTTTTAATTTTCTTACCAATAATATAATTAGTTAAATTGCATAACACTTTATTTAATAAAACATTTAATAAATTTTATTTTTTCAAACTTATAAGACATATTGGTTACTTTGAAAGTACTATATACATGTATTAAAAAACAAGAAAATGCAAAATATGCAAAATAGGTAAAATTATGCAAATAACTCACACAATTTATGGGTTTACATACAACAGAAGGATCTAGAATCAACATCCACTTGGATCACGAGAGAATGGAACATCTCACCACTTATAATCAAGTGAGATGGGGATCTTTACAAAAAATACATTTTACAAAATGATCATCACTAAATTAATCATAGTTAGTTTTTACCTTTGTTTACACACTTAATACAAATATAAAATATATTTGTATAATACACTTAGATGAAATAATAAGATATAACTAATAGAAAAAAAATAAAACAAGGTATACATATACATCCTATGATTGTCATCATATGTAAACGAACTCAATAAAAGTCAACATGATTTTAAAATGTTATAGTAATCAAATCACATTTAGTCATTAAACATCTCATAGTATTGAATTACTAAACTAACTTTCTATAAATATATGAAACATGTTGAATATTGAATAACATTTAATAATAACCACATTTAAGCAAAGCTCATTTACCTCCAATACCATCTAGGTGTCAAAAGATGCATAATCACTCAAATCTATATCAGCTTGACGATTCAATCTCTAATTTAGAACCAAATACACTAATCATCATTAGCATTTTATAAGTGATAAATTAATTTGAAACACTACTATATGTTCAAACATAAAGTCATAACACTTATATACAAATACACAACTGATGAAAATGCAAAATGTCATTGATAAAAGATAGTGTCAAACTTGAATAGCAAACAAAACTTGTATTTTTTGTGGATCTTACAATTTATAAGGAAAAATCAATAGTGACACATTTGGATTTGATGTTTTAAAATAAGTAATGAATAAGACTTATAGGCATTGTCCTGTTGTTTATGATAATTTATGAAAGTTGTTAACTTTTCATCCTTACATGAGTTGAAATAACAAAAAATAGTGCAATACCAATAATTGTAAGAAAAAAATATAATAACTTTTTGTTTCCAATATGAGATAAGACAAAATATTTTTAGATTGCATAGAAGATACAAATCAAAGTATGTTAGATGTTCAATTTGTGATAGTGGGCAAAGTTTATGGTGACAAATATGATCTAGAGATCGATGAATTTGATTATGAACATAGTATATAAGAATATTTTAATGGAGATCTACACATTTGACTATCCCACCAAACTTTTTTAATCCTAAGATACATAGATTCTAAAATTGTATACATCTAATATTCATTCCTCTATCCATCTAACTTAATTCTATTTATAATAAAATTATACACTTGTTTATTGTATCTATTACAACTCCGTGTTATTATTTAATTTAAATTTCAAAGTGCTTATATATAAAATTCATTAGATTGGGGCAAGGGGCCTAGCTTGATTGGCTAAAGCATCCTATTGCAAGCAAGAGGTCATGAGGTCTAGTATCCCCCCAAACCCGTGGTACCAGAGGGCGTGTCATGCTAGCACCACTGGTCACGTGAATTTTTTTTACCAGGCGCACTATAGTTTATAGGGAGGCGAATACCCGACCGATTCCTACAGTCTAAAAAATTTTAAAAAATTCATTAGATTAACATTCTTTCTCCTTTATAAATCAATATTATAAATCCATTCATGAAACCAAAATAAGAATGTTAATCTTTCTATTATTTTAAAAAAGAAACAAACTTGCAATTTCAATAATATGTAATTTTATTGTTTTGGAACATAAACAAGTGAAGAATAAAAAAGACATGAAAAAATAAGAAAGTAAATCAACAATTCTAAATCACAAAAGTAATTTTCCAATTTAAATTTGGAAAATCTCAATAATGTCTAAAATTTTAGGACCAATGAAGAGGAGGATGTCCTATAAAATGCTTTTGTCTGCAAAGCAGTTGAATACGTGTAAAGTAAAAATGGCAGGAATGAAAGGTTCCTTTTCCTCTACACTTGTTATTCTTATGCTCATAGCAGTAGGTAATGTTTGAATGATGTATTTATTTTTGGAAATATTTATTTTGAATTTAATAGTGTATTGATATGGGTGTTGCACACATAGTGTTTATTATAGGAGCAAATGTGGCTCACATGATTGATGGAGATAATTGTTGATTTGTATCTTCTTGGGAAAAAATCTTATTATCTTTATATTATATAGCTTATAGAGAAAATCTCTAAGATAAATAATAATAATAATATCTTAGTGATAATAATGCAATTAGCTCTAAAAAAATACTTAATAGATTACTTATTCGAAGTGAAACAAAGGAAGGTTGAAATAAAGGAGGGGTTAAAATTTATTCAAATCAGAAGAAATACAAAGCAAGGGCATCAAATAGCCCTATCAATATCCATTAAGTGATCCAACTGAAGAGAAAAATCTATAGGTAATTGATCCTGCTCTCTAATATTCCAGTTTTTCCTTTGATCAGAAGCCCATTTGGCCAGACAATCCGCAACCCCATTCCACTCCCGAGGGATATGAGTAAAAGTAACAGACTCTAGAGAGTCACACAAATGAAGAATCTAATTAACCACCAACACCAATCTCCAACTAACATCATCATAATGTTTCCGATTCAACATATGCACCACCACCTATGAGTCTGACTCATAGATCAGACACCTCCAACCAAGAGCACAAGCACACTCCATCGCATGCAAAATAGCTAAAGCCTCCATCAAATTATTGGTATCATGACCTTTAAAAATAGAAAAGATGAAATGAACACTCCCCGTGCTATCTCTACCCACTCCACCAATGCCAGTAGGGCCAGGGTTGCCCCTCAAAGACCCGTCCGTGTTAATTTTCAGACTAACATGCGGAGGAGGGATCCACTTCCCCTCCCTGTTGATCTTTCAGAGGGAGTGTCTGCATCTCTTCCTCATAAGCTGGTCATGTGGAGGAGGAAGATGGAGACGGATCTAGCAACTAACATCAGCAGGATCCATAGCCTCTGAAAGGTCACACATTGCCGAAATAGTTTTCCCCAAAGAGTGGAGAATCTTCCATCACAAATGCTTGTCCTCCAACAACTTCTCTTGAAAGATCCGTTGATTCCTCTCCAACCAGATATGCCAAAGAATAAAGGAAGGGCCAAGAGTCCAGGCAACCTGAAGAAAAGAGGTTTTGACTGGGGCCTTTCCCCACCGATCAAAGAACTCAACCAAAGATGTGGCATGCCAGCAAGCTTGATTCCACACCTCCCACCACAAATGTCAAATATGTCTCAAAAAGGAGCATTGGAAGAAGAGATGAGAGATACTCTCCTCACTAGCATGACATAATACACACTGTGAGGGGCCCTAAAAACCACACTTGCATAAACTATCCCATGTAAGACACCGATTGTGGACCACCAACCATAAGAAAAAATTTCATTTGGGCCAAGAGAACTTGTACCAAACATCCTTTGACCAGGCAACCCGAATGTCCCCAAACATTTGCCGCACCTGCTCACCATACCCACGTGAGACATAAAACTTCCCAAACACATCACTACTGGCCCAAGCCAAAACATCATTACCATCCAAGGTAGTGCATTCCCAAGACTCAAGAAGTTGAGCCAACTCAACCCTTTCCTCCGCTGAACCTCCAGGAGGCCATTTAGAAGGAAGTTTCCAGCGATGCCGAACAATTGGGCCATAATCATAAGCAATCTTATAATGACTAATAGTGATCCAACCGGAAGCGGTAAAAATATCACAAAGGGGCTGCAAGTGAGGATGAGTAGAAAGGATGGAAGGATGACCATCCCATGAGTCGAGCCAAAAAAGAGCTTGTGATCCCAAAGAGCATATCCAAAAAAGACCCTTCTTAACCAACTGAGCCCCAAGTTTCAGAGTATTCCAAATCATAGAATCCCTTCCAACCAAAGGAAAGTGAGGAACATCAAACTCAACAACATCCCTAAGATACTTATGGGTAAGGATACGGGCCCAAAGTTGATCCTGGCTAGAGCACCACGACCAATATAACTTAGCCGTAAGAGCCTACCCATTCAAGATAGCAAAACGCAAACCAAGGCCGTCCTCTTCCTTAGGCCAACACATAATTTCCCACTTAACTAAGCTCCATTTTGTAGCTAATAAATTTCCATTCCAGAGAAATTGGTGTGAAAGAGCATCAAATTCCTAGAGAAAGTACATGGGAGCCGCTTGAACCAAGCACCTGTAGATAGGAAGGGCTTGAATAACAGACTTTAGCAAAGTTAAGCGAGAAACAAAAGATAACCAATGATAAGTCCAATGATTCACCTTCTACCACATCTTATCAAGCAAAATCTGCCAAGAGGACCTTGGATGCCTGCCAACAATAAGAGGAATGCCCAAATACATAAAGGGGAGAGTTCCAATCTAAAACTGTAGAATGTCAACAATGCTTCGTTGGATAGCTGGAGGAGTGTTAAAGAAGAAAATAGAAGACTTATGGTCATTAACTTTATGTCTCCAAGCTGCTAGATAAATATCCAAGGCTTGTCTAAAGGCATCTGCTTCCCGAAGATGAGCCAAACCCATAAGAGTAGTGTCGTTCACAAACTGGAGATGTGAGAGCTTAGGTAAACCATTCCTCCATTTCCACCCATGAATCAAACCTTGCGAGGTGAAAAACTTAAGAAAACGGCCTAGACCCTCAACCATAATGATAAACATATAAGGGGAGAGAGGATCCCCTTTGGCGAAGGCCCCTGGACGCACCAAAAGGCTCTGAAGGTTCTCCATTCATAAGAACAAAGAAGGAAGAGGAAGTAACACAACTCATGGTCCAACTCACCCAATCTGAACTAAAACCAAAAGCTAAGGGAATTTTTTGAAGAAAACTCCATTTGACTCTGTCATAAGCCTTAGCCAGATCTAACTTAATGAACATAGATCTGTCTTTAGAATTTGTCATAGAATGAATAACCTCATAAGCCACCACCACCCCATCAAGAATTTGTTTTCCAGCCAAAAAACCTCCTTGTGCATTAGAGATCACCATAGAAAGATGATATTTCAACCTCTCTACAATCAACTTAGTGATATCTTGCAATCAACTTAGTGATAATCTTATACACCACATTACAAAGAGCAATAGGGCAGAAAAATTTGAGCTTATCTGTGCCTTCCTTCTTGGGAATGAGAACCAAGAAAGTAGAATTCATGGCCCGAAGCATCTGCTTAATAAAAAGAGACTCCTGAACCACTTCCAATAGATCAAGCTTGATGATATCCCAAAACTCTTGAAAAAACTCAATAGGGAAGCCATCCGGACTAGGTGCTTTACCTTTATTCATACCAAACATGACCACTTCTAACTCGGGCATCAAAATTGGATGATTAAGAGAATCATTCATCACATTGGTGATCAGAGAAGGAATGCAAGAAAGGACCAAAGCTTCCTCCTCAACAACAAGAGGGGAATCTTCGAAAAAGAGGGCAGAGTAAAAATGGTAGGCCTCCTGAGACATAGCCACCAGAGAGGAAATTTGCAGACCATTAGAAGTCACCAGAGAAGAAATGTGCCCTGTTATGACGAGCCTGCATAGAATGATGAAAAAAGGCAGTATTCCTATCCCCTTCCTCGAGCCAATCAATCTAAGCCTTCTGTTTCCAATAAATCTCTTCACGAAGCTCCCACTCTTCCACATTTTGTATAGCGTGGGACTCCACTCTACCAAGATCATTTGTGAAACCACTATCTCGAATCTGGAGGGTAATCATAGCAAGACGGTCCAAAGAATCCCTCTTCTTGGACTGAAGGTGACCAAAACAGAGCTTGTTCCATCTCTTAAGTTGATATTTAATCTATTGTAGTTTCTTAACAAACAAATACATAGCAGTCCCAAAAGTTGGGCCTCCCTCTCCCCACCACTTGGCCACTAAATCATACAGCGAAGAATCTTGAAGCCACATAAGATGAAATTTAAAGGGGGGATTCTTTGGAACAACCACAGAAGACGCCGAAAATTTAATGGTCCAATGATCAGAACCTCTCCAGTCAAGGATTTTCGAAGAAGAAGTCAAACCCCTACCCACCCAAAAACAAGAGACAAGAAACCGATCCAGCCATTCAAAGATTGCTTCTTGTCCACTTCGTCTATTGTTCCAAGTGAAAATCCCATTAGATGGCCTAACATCCACAAGAGCAAGAGAATCCACATGAGAACGAAAGAGATCGGAAGCAAGAACTAACCTAGGCACACCCCCTCTTTTCTCCTCCAAACTCAAGACAGAATTGAATCACCACTTAAAATCCAAGGAAAATAAGGAGTACAAGAACGTACATACCTAATATGAGCCCACAATTGGGACTTACCATGGATATCAATGGGGGCATAAACATTAGAAATGAGAATAGTCTCACTAGAATGCAAATCAGATGCAACCATGGAGATAGAAGATTGAATAGAAATCCACCAAAGAGGAGAGATCATTTGCGGATTCCAAAATAGAGCTAAACCTCTAGAATTTCCTTAAGATCCTATGCACTAACATTGACTATACTTCCAAATATGAGAAGAAAACTGAAGCATAACATCAACAGAAACCTTAGTCTCCTGAACAAAAAAGATGTCAGGCGAATGAACTGCAACCAAATCATGAATAGCTTGTTGATGAGAGGTGCTATTCAACCCCTGCACATTCCAAGAGAGAAGAATCATAGATGGGATTGAGAGAAGTGAGAATCAATGGGTTTAACTGACCCTGATTCCACCAATAAATCCCCAATGACCTTAATCTTCTCAGAATCTGTCTTACACCCTCTTGAAGAGTTGTCGGGAAGACCTTTCTTAAGGGTATGTTGATGCAGCCCCAAGCCCTGAGAAGACCCCTTACCTGGATGAGAAGCTAAAACCTCCCTAGCCAAATCCATCAGCACAATATCATCTTGCATATGTTCATTCAAAGCATTCTATGGAGCTAGCTCTCCAAAAACCACCTGACCTAACTCAAGAACCAACTCAACTGCTAGATCAGTAGCCATAGGAGTGATAGATGGAGGAATTCCTTCCTCCAAAGCAACAGTCTCTAATACTTCAAATCAGTTAAAGCTCTCATCGACTTGGCGATCTTTGAAAGTCCGCTTCAGGCCCTGCCCCTTAGCCTTCAATTGAACTGGTATGAAACCATCCTTATCCTTGCCCGCAACACCCTCCTTCATGGGAGCTTTCCCCTTGTTTGCATTACCCACCGGCACATCCGAAGAAGAGGGGGGATTAGTGGAGCGAGAACCTTTATGAACCTTAGGGAAATGTCGCTGAAGATGGCCATACTCATGGAAAAGCCAACAATGGAAAGGGAGAGATTCATAGTCTAACTGTTGAATCTAGGATGAAGAGCCGAGACAAATCTCCAGCTAATCCGGTGATGGATTATTCAAATCCACCTCCACACAAATGCAAGCAAAAGTAATCATTTTTCTATCAAGGGTTTTTTGGGCAACCGTTGTAGGCTTTCCCAATAAAGAAGCAATTCGTTGCAAAATATCTTCTCTCCAAAATTCCAGAGGAAGCTACAACAGCCGAACCCAAATAGGAACCCGAGATGACAACTCCTCAGCTGAATTAAAACCCATGTGTCAGGGTTTGATAAACAATCCAACATGATTATAGATATACGGCCCTCCTTCAAAAACTCGGTTGCGATCAACCATATTGGAGAAAACAAAAAAAAAAAACTGTTAGCAGCGAGTATAATCTCCATATCCCCCTCAATTTGCCAAGAACGTCTGATCCAAGCTTCCAAAGTAGACAAGGGAATCCGAATACCAAGAAACTTGAAAAGGAGAGTATGTCAGCTCCAGTACGAAACATCCTCAACAAGTAATTTAGGGGAAAGGACCAGAACTGGTCAATCCTGAGTTTGAGGCCAACAACCATTTATTTTCTTCAACTTTGAACCCTCACTGGCATAAAACCTCTCCGTCGGTTGCGCATGCAAACCCGAGGAGGAGCCAATTGAAGCCTTGGCACCATCAGCCATGAAAGACAATGCTTTCTCCACCATGCAAAAAACCTGCCACCAAACTAAAACAATAACCAACAAAACCACTTCACTCGGAAAGTAGAAAAACCCCACCCCTGAAAGCAAAAAACTCCCACCCCCGGAAGCAAAAAACCCCACCCCGAAAACCAAAAAGAACCCCCCCTGTGCGTGGCCCACACCATGCACACAACACAGCCCCACCTATGACCACATGTAGGCAGCGTCCCTACTGGGCGTGGTCCTACACAGTCGCGACGCCAGCACCTACCGTCGCCATCTCCACCATCATGTAAAGGAAACATAAAGGAAGGTTAGGTATCTTCTAGATGCTTAATAAAAATTTCAAAGAAGAAGAAAAATAATTAAAGGAATTAAATTTTATAAAGAAAAGAAAAGAAGAAAGAAGGCCTTAAAATAAAATAAAAAGGACACTATATAAAGATTAAAAAAACTAGGCACAAAAGATAAAAAATGTAAAGAAATATTAAAAAAACTAAAATCTATTAAATTAATTTGAAATAGTTTTTAAAATATGAAAAAATTCTCAAGGCTTAATTAAAGATTACTACAAAATATTAAAAAACAAGAACAATAAGAAGGAAATTAAAGGGAAAAAGGGAAAAAGAGATTAAAAACATCAAAAAATATTAAAAAAGAAGAACAATAATAAAAAGAAGGAAAAAAGGGGAGAATTGAAAACATCAAAAAAGAGGAGCTAAGCTTAAGAGAAAGAAATAAAAATCAAGAGGAACAAAGGAACACAATAAAAATAAGAAACAAAACAATAAAGGGGGCTAAACAAGACCGAAAGACTAAAAATGCTTAAAACAATATGGGCTTAAGGACAAAAAAGGGGGAAGGAAAATAAAAGAGAGATGACAAAGGAAAGGAGAGAGGGAAAAGCTAGAGAAAAGAGAGACCAATGGAAGGGGACACAATAAAGAAAAAGGAAAAGAAAGGTGAAAATACTAAGAGGAAAATAGCAAGTGGGAGAGAAAGAGGAATAAAGAGATGAGGGAGGGGGCAAGAGGCAAGAAGGCAAAACCCAAAGGAAGAGAAAGGTGGTGGAAAGAGAGAGAAGGGAGGGAACAAGGAGGAAATTAGATTGAGGAAAGACTGAAAGTATAGAGGGGAGAGAGGGGGAAGGGGTAAAAAGGGGGTAAGGGAGAGGAGCTAGGAGGAGGGAGGATGGGGGGTTTTAAGGTGAGATAAAATAGCCCCCCCATAGGAATAGAAGTTTCATCCTTCATCCTGATTAAGATTGGTAGGGTGGTTAAAGATCTCAATGGCTTCTTTGAGCTTCCTCTTGAAGAATTTTCCTATAAAAAGGATCTGCTCATTTTCAAGACAAATGTGGTGCTTGTTGGAGGAAGAGTGGCCAGTTAGGGTAGATTTGATAGCATGCTCATGATAAATCTCAACACCATGCTCTTTGATTTTGGTTCTAAAAGAGCAACAAGTTTCACCTATGTAAGGTATTCCGCAAGAACAATTGATCTTGTAGACACTAGAATCAAGATAGATGTCTTTGGGATCTTTGAGAGAGGGGATGTTGTTTCTCAAGGTAGAGAAAGGATTCAAAGCACAATAAATGTCTTTTTTAAGAAAGATTTTTGTAATTTTTTGAGATAAGCCCTCAATGTCAGGGAGGGTGGCACTAGGAGGGATGGAGGGTTGGGTGGAATTAGATTTGGAGAAGAAATTTGATTTTATTTGGTTAAAATTTCAAGTGACTTGTTTTTTTTATAATCATTTAAAAGGAATACATGACAAAGATAATCTGATTCAAGGTTTAAGTGATCTTTGTCATAGACTCAGAAGGCCCACATAGTTAAGGTTTTGAGGATACCCATTTTTTGGGTAGGGTGGTGGTGGGAAGAAGAATGAAGGTAGAGGTTGATGTGGGCGGATTCGTGAAAAACACTATGATCCAAGGGGCCATCCAACTTTTTGATGAGCAAGATGTCAAGAAATTTACATTATTGTTATAGGGCAACTTCATTGTCTCACTGCTTTTCCAAGTTTTCATCTCCCTCATGCTGGCCTGCTATTCATCTTTCAAAATCACCTTTAATGCCTTTATGTCATATCTACATACTACAATTGGCATCAAGATACACTCATTTCATCCATGGCCAGGTTCGATTTTCCTGATACTTACCCTACCTCCATGTTGGCCACCACTCTCCCTTGAACTATTCCCTCTTAGCCCATGAGTCCCTCTTTATTACTCTCCCTTCACTCTTCAATGGGCTCGACCTGCATAATGAGGCGTGGTATTTGAAAATTAAAGTCTACCCCTTTTTATTGTGTGTTGCCTCTATTGTGACCAATACCATTCAATTTATTTGGCCTTCCCACATGGTATCTATTTACATAGGTCTCCCAATCTGCAATGGATTTACTCTTGGAATTGACTCAACTCTCCTTAAGAATACACCTTCTTTGTTTTCGTGTTCTTTATGTTGTCTCATGGGTTCTCTATACATTTCAACTCAACACAATAGCTAACAATATGTTGCATTCTGCATTAGAGTATCATCATGGAATTTAATAGGTCTTCTACTACATTATAATCGATGCCTTGTTCCCTACCCAATTTATCCCTAATGCTCAAAGTTTTCTTCATGGTGTGGGTAAGTTTGGGGTTGCTTATTCCCCCTTTCCTCTACGACCTCCCTATCTCCTTTGGCCACCGCCCTCATCTATTACCATACTAATTTTTAAATAAAGTTCCTTTGATGAGTGGGAGGTGATGCGTCGCCTCCCAACTAGTTATTGTTGAGAAAATGTGTCTCAAACTCACTGGTAGAAACCCTGATACTTGTTAGAAACCCTAGATCAGACATGCAAACCTAAACACCTTCCACAGAAGAGAAAACATAAAAAAGCAGAACTTTGCATGCGAATGTGTAAAATGATATATTCAGGAATTCAATGTTACAATGACATGATTTGCTTTATAAAAGCAAAGTATGCAACCCTAATGTTGACCTAAAAATAGCTCAACTAAATAAAGCTTACTTATTAATTAAGTAAACTAATTATTACCTAAGCAAAACCTAAGTAAAGTTATGCAAGTGTAATTAAATATTAATTACACTAACACCCCCCCATAAGTGCAACTTAGGGAGACTAAATAAGCATGCACCTAAAACTAAGATGCAAGAAAGCATGAATGGGTCCCGACAACAAGGCCTGATCAGGTACCCATGTACAAATGCAATAATGAGGTAGAGAAGGAAAACCTAGTGGGACAACCCCCCCTACAATGAGATAACTGTTGCAAAGAAGCACTAGAAGAACACTGTAGAGTAACACTAGAACCGCAATCTGGCAAGCAAGGAAAGATACTTTTGTCTACAAGAAACCATATCAGAATCATAATGATGCAACAACAGACTCGATGCCACAGAACACTCGAACACTCCAAACTAGAACAACCTTGGAATCCATAAAGTAACAGTAGATGATATGATGATGAAAGAATCTAGAAGCCGTGAATCTCGATGCCGATGCCAAACTGAGACTGAAACTCTTCCATGGGAAAAAGTACCATACAGACTCTAGAACATTAACCACAAATTTAGTGGCCCTCAAACTGAGATAGATCCAATGCAGATCATTAACCATAGGCTCTCAATCTAAAGTGTGAAACAATATGAATCTGATATGTGTCAAGCTAAGACAAAATATGGCCAAAAGAAACTAAGAAACCAGATTACAACCCATGTGAGTTGTCATCAAAACACAATGAAGATTATTATGCAAGAAACCCCCTTGATGGAACTTTATATCAGTTCATTTATTACAATCCCCAATGACTGAAAAAGGAGAGAAGCCTAAACATGCATAAACAAAAAATATAAAAATACCTCAGATCTATGTAGAGGACTAAACCAGCTTTCCAATACCGCAAGAATGGCGAAAAAAGGATCACTGAGTCAAAAGATATGCCCTCCAGAGTGAAAAATAGAAGTTCTGAGTTCAAGGACCTGCAAAATAAATCTAGAGAAAAATAAAAAAAAACTACCAATACCACTAGATCGATGCTAGAATCAGCTTTCCAACGGTATCTTGTTTGTGAAAAACGGACTCCGTATGCAAAAGTTATGCCTGATTTCGTGAAAGTGCTCCAAAATGGCCAATAAGTGCTGCAAGCAGCCGAGGGGGCTAAAAAATTTCGGCCCCTGGTCTTGCATGCGACCAAGGGCTGGTGGACAGGGGATGGGGCGGAGCCCCTGGTCGCCCATGTGACCGCAGGCAGGAGCTTAGGGCAGTCGGGGGCCGGGCGCGTGGGGCCTGGTCCCCCATAGGACCGCAACTGATGCAGTTTGAGCCCGCGGGGGCTGGTCCGACCGACGGAGCTGGGTGGGGGAGCCACCGGCGGCGGTGGCTGCTGGGTGGCCGCCTGGTGGCGCTGCGGCGGTGCCCAATTGTTGTATTGTGAGCATCGGCCCAGATCCCCAAAAATGCCATTTTTTGATTTTTTTTCAAAAATCGTGCCTCGAGGAGCGTGTTGGGGAGGCCGTACGACCTTCCTGGCAAAAAAATTTTGCCCTTTGAACCAACTTCGCCAAAATCAATGAAATGAAAGGTGATCTTAGGGTTTTTGGCCGCTGCGAACGCAATGGTGACCTCCGTTTCTACTCAAAATGCTTCAAAAAAATGGCGACCTCCAGAGCTTGCAAAAAAACACCAAAACTGAAACCCTCACAGATCTGGCAAATCATGACCAAAATCTGCAAAATGAAAGCCAAACCTGACTTGTTCTAGCGCTCTGAATCCAATGGTGAAGCCCGATCTGATCCAAAATGCTGCATAGATGAGCTCAAGGCATGAAATCCTCGAGGAACCTCGAACGAACTCTGCAATGAATTTCTCCAGAATTTGAGAAGGGGTTGCATATCAAGGCTCTGATACCATGTTAGAAACCCTAGATCAGACATGCAAACCTAAACACCTTCCACAAAAGAGAAAACATAAAAAAGCAGAGCTTTACATGCGAATGTGCAAAATGATATATTTAGGAATTCAATGTTACAATGAGATGATTTGCTTTATAAAAGCAAAGTATGCAACCCTAATGTTGACCTAAAAATAGCTAAACTAAATAAAGCTTACTTATTAATTAAGTAAACTAATTATTACCTAAGCAAAACCTAAGTAAAGTTATGCAAGTGTAATTAAATATTAATTACACTAACAATACTATCATCAAGCAAAAAAGAATTCATATGTATTCTAACTACGCCTTTACCTCTATACCGCAGGTGTCTTTACACTATTTTGCGGTGGTGCAGTTACCACCATACCGCAGGCACCTCTTAATTGTGTAGCAGTAGTGTGGTGGATACTGCCATACCGCAGGAGCCTCTCTTCTATCAAGCGGTAGTGCGGTGATTACCGTCATACCACGGGTGTGGGCAAACTGTTTAGAAGTAGCGCGGTTACTACCACCCTGCGGGAACCTGTTGAATGCATAGCGATAGCGTGGTATAAAGGATAAAAGCATGGGTTGAATGTTTGTTGAGATGTAAGTCGTTATGTGGAGAATTTTGTTGACTTGGACAGAGGTCGTTTGGATCCCTGAGAAGTTCGACAGTTGGTCTGTGGAGGAAGTTGAATGGATCGTGGATTATTGTTGCTATACATTGCAATGTACAAGAACTGAAAAGGGTTTGGCAATTCAGTAGTTCGATGGTTGAATGAATTGACTAATCAGTTTTGTGAGTTTCATTGTATGCTGTAAGAAAGCATTGTAACAGTGATATTCTATTCGAGATTGGTCAAGTAATTTTTCTTCTATAATATTGACATCAAAAAGAGGAGTCTATAACTTGTTTGTAATTTTGTTTACTGTAATACAAGTGATCTTCTTTGGTGTGGTGGTTTTTTCTCCCGTAAGGGATTTCCCACGTAAATTTGGTGTCAATTGTGTCTAAGCATAATTTCTCTATTCTGATATTACTTTCATGTGCATCTTAATGGTATGTAATTGTAAAATTTAAAGTCATATCTTCATTCTTCTCTGAGTTTTAACATTAGGAGAGTGTGTTCCACACTTAAGCTTTTCCTAACAAGGGGTATTAGAGCCTAGCCAGTTGTGTTATCCTTGTGGGTAGGTTGGGTTTTTTGTGTCAATTTTGTTCAGTGGGAGTTTTGAAGTCTGGTAATTGTGAAATTACAGATTGAGGTGGCAATAGTGAGTACATTAGGAAGGATTGAAATTGAGAAATTCAACGGCAACAATTTTGAGTTGTGGAAACTTAAAATAGAAGACCTGTTGGTGGATCAAGATCTTTGGCTTGTTGTGTCTGGAATGAAACCTTCTGGCATGAAGCAAGAAGATTGGGACCTCATAGACAGAAAAGAAAAAGGGTTGATAAGACTCTGTTTGGTAGACTCTATACTTCTAAACGTTCATGAAGAGAAGACTGCATCTTCTTTGTGGAAGAAGATTGGAGATATTTATTAGGGTAAATCCTTGGTAAATAAATTGTTCTTAAGGAAGAAGTTATACTCTTTGAAAATGCAGGAAGGAGCATCTGTTGTTGATCACTTAAATACCTTTAACATGTTGATTGCTCAGTTAGCATATATGGGTGTGAAAATTGATGACGAAGATCGTTGTATGCTATTGTTATGTTCTTTGCCAGATTCATGGGATCACTTGGTGATAGCAATTGGGAGGACGAAAAACACTTTCAAAATGGAAGATGTGGTTGCTTCTTTGTTATCAGAAGAGATGAGAAGGAAATATTTTGAGATGGCGAAGGAGGCTCTTGTTGTTCGAGGAAGATCGAAAGAAAAAGGCAAGAAGAAGGACAAGAAGTCCAAATCGAAATCAGTCGGGAGATCAAAGTCTCCTGGCAAGAAGTCCAAGGTGAAGTGTTGGAATTGTGGACAGCCTGGTCATGTTTGAAAGGATTGTAAAGAGGATAAAAAGAATAAGAAGAAGAACTCTTCCTACAATGATTCTTCTTAGAGCGATGTAGATGCCTTCATTGCAGCCTTGGCATCTCAGACATCAAATGATGTCTAGCTGATTGATTTTGGAGTATCTTTTTATATGACATCTCATAGAGATTGGTTCATGAAGTATGAAGAATAGGATGGTGGAAAGGTGTATTTGGAAAATGATTCATCTCTGGAAATAGTTAGTCATGGAAGAGTCAGAATTCGGTTTCCCGATGGAATAATTAAGGGAATTGATGGCGTAATGCATATACCAGGTCTGGCTCGAAATTTACTTTTTGTAAGCAAGCCGAATGATGTTGGAGTGCAAGTCTCGTTCTCTGGAAATGGTTGTAAAATGACTAGAGGCTCGATGGTGCTAGCTAGGGGTGCCTGAATTGGTACTCTGTACAAGTTGGACGTACTGACAGTTCAATGCAATAGTGTCTCTACAAAGTCACAAAAGGTTGTTCATAAAGAAAAGAAGGAATATGTTCCTAATAGTGCTAATTCTATGGTAGTTAAATTTCCAGCAGAGAAGACTATGCTCTGGCATCAAAGGCTAGGTCATATTGGTGAGAAAGGTTTAAAAGCCTTGAAGAATAAAAACCTGGTTGAGGGGCTTGATGATTGTAACCTGGAATTTGAATTTTGTGAACATTGTATATATGGAAAAAATCATCGTATTTCATTTTACTCTAGTCCTCATAAATCTTCTAGTGTATTGGATTATATTCACTCTGATGTTTTTGGTCCAGTTAATGTTCCTTTGTTGTCGAATTCAAAATATTATGTATCATTCATTGATGATTATTCAAGAAGGGCATTTGTATATTTTTTAAAAAGTAAATCAAAAGTGTTAATTCAGTTTAAAGAGTTCAAGAACTTGGTTGAAAATCAGACTGGTAAGAAAATCAAATGCTTGAGGACAAAAAACGGTGGTAAATTTTGTTCTATAGAATTTGAAAGGTGTTGCAAAGACCATGGAATTAAGAGGCATAAAACAAAACCTTACACTCTGTAGCAAAATGGAGTTGTTGAAAGGTTAAACAGGACATTGATGGAGAAGGCAAGAAGTATGTTGAGCAATTTTGGTCTGGAGCAGAAGTTTTGGGTTGAGGCTATGGCTACAACATGTTACTTGATGAATCGGTCTCCTTCATCAACACTTGTTGAAAAATGCCTATGGAAGCTTGGTCTGGTGAGAAGCCCTCTCTAAGACATGTTTATGTCTTTGGTTGCGAAGCATATGTTTATGTACATGATGTGAAAATATCTAAATTGGAGAACAAAGTTGAAAAGTGTATCTTCATTGGGTACGACCTTGGTGTGAAAGGATACAAGTGTTGGAATCCTATGACTGAGAAGGTTGTATACAAAAAAAGTGTAATCTTTCAGGAGCTGAAACCTTCTTCAGTGGATTTGCAGTCAGAGATGAAAGAACAAGAAGAGAAAAATGATTTTTTTGAAATACCTCTAACTCCTGAAAAAGAGGAACAACACATTGTTAGTGTACCTGAAACTAAGGAGAGTTCGAGTAGCTCTAAGATTTTTGAACAAGAAGAAGAACCGCAACCTCAGCCTCAGCCTATGAGGAGGTCAACACGTGAGAAGAAGCAACCTGATAGGTATGGATTCTCTATGTTGGATTCTATTTGTGCCTATGCTTTGATTACTAACACTGATGAGCCTAGGACTGTTATAGAGGTAGTTGAGATAATTGATTCAGATTCCTGGTTGGAAGCCATGAATGAAGAAATGGCATCATTAAAGAAAAATGAAACTTGGGATTTGGTTCCATTGTTTGAAGGTAGAAAGCTTGTGGGTTGTAAGTGGGTTTTTAAAAAGAAAATTGGTCTAGATGGCACTATTGAAAAGTACAAAGCGAGGTTGGCTGCAAAGGGTTATTCCCAACTAGAGGGAATTAATTATGGGGAAATTTTTTCTCTAGTAGCAAAGCTGACATCTATCAGATTTATTTTGCCACTTGTAGCAGCATATGACTGGGAGATTGAGAAGATGGATGTGAAGACAACATTTCTTCATGGTGATCTTGAAGAATAAATTTATATGTCCTAGTCTGAGCACTATGTAGTAAAAGGTAAAGAAAATCTAGTTTGCAAGTTAAAGAAATCTATGTATGGTTCAAAATAGTCACCTAGAATGTGGTACCATAAATTTTGCATGTTTGTTTTGCCACTGGGTTTTGTAAGATTGAAATTAGATCATTGTGTATACTTCAAAACTAAAAATGATCGGGTTCTTATAATTGCACTCTATGTTGATGATATGTTGTTCATAGGGAATAGTAAGTCTATGATTTCTAATCTAAAATCCAAGTTGTCTGCAAAGTTCGAAATGAAGAATCTTGGTGCAGCCAGGTATATTCTGGGAATTGAAATAAAAAGGGATAGAAAGAGTAGAAAACTTTGGCTCATCCAGAGTAAGTATATTAACACTGTTCTAGAGGGAAAATTTGTATGGCTGATTGCAAGTAGCTAGGTGTTCCAGTTTTGCAGAGAATGAAGCTATTTGTTGAAGATTGTCCAAAATATCTTATTGAGATGGAGGACATGACCAAAGTGCCTTATGCTAGTGCAGTTGGCAGTTTAATGTATGCAATGGTTTGTACTAGGCTTGACATTGCCCAAGCAGTGGGAGTACTTAGTCACTTTATGGCTAATCCTGGAAGAACACATTGGGATGTTGTGAAGAGAGTGTTTAGATATTTGAAGGGCTCTTTAGAATATGCTTTGTTTTACCATGGTAATTCGGTTGAAGCACAGAGGACTCTCAACATTCATGGGTATGTGGATTTTGATTGGGCAAGGGACATTGATAGCCAAAGATCCACCAATGGATATTGTTTCATGATGAATGGTGGTGTAATTAGTTGGATGAGGAAGTGGCAGGCTATAGTTGCTTTATCTACTATAGAGGCTAAGTACATGGCAGCAACTCACACCTGTAAGGAAGCTATTTGGCTTAGAAGATTGTGTTCTAATATTGGTTTTGATGTAGGGTAGATTATTATTTGTTGTGACAGTCAGAGTGCCATTTGTCTAGCAAAAAATCCTACTTTCCATGTCAGGACGAAACATATTGATGTGCAATACCATTTTGTACGAGATATGGTGGAGGATGGAAAGGTTTGTTTGGAAAAGGTGGATACTCTGAAGAATGTTGTTGATGCTTTGACAAAGCCAGTAAGCATGGACAAGTTTCGGTGGTGTGCAAATTCGATGGGCCTTGGGGTCCAGAATATTCAATGACTTCAAGTATTGAAAAGGGTTCAATGAGTTCTTTGTCAAGTGGGAGATTGTTGAGAAAATGTGTCTCAAACTCAATGGTAGAAACCCTAATACAGTCACCAAGCAACAAAGAATTCATATGTATTTTGACTATGCCTTTACCTCTATACTGCAAGTGTCTTTACACTGTTCTACAGTGGCGTAGTTACCGCCATACCGCAGGCACCTCTTAGTTGTGTAGCGGTAGTGTGGTGGATACCGCCATACCGCGGGAGCCTCTTGTCTATCGAGCAGTAGTACGGTGGTTACCGCCATACCGTGGGTGTGTGCAAATTATTCAATGGTAGCACAATTACCGTCACCCCGTGGGAACCTGTTGAATGCGCAACGGTAGCACGGTATAAAGGAGAAAAGCACGGGCTAAATGTTTGTTGAGATGTAAGCCATTATGTGGAGAATTTTGTTGACTTGGATAGAGGTCGTTTGGATCCTTGAGAATTTTGATGGTTGTTTTGTGGAGGAAGTTGAATGGATCGTGGATTGTTGTTGCTATACATTGCAATGTACAAGAACTGAAAAGGGTTCGGTGATTCAGTAGTTCGATGGTTGAATGAATTGATTGATCGGTTTTGTGAGTTTCATTGTATGTTGTAAGAAAGCATTGTAATATTGATATTTTGTTCGAGATTGGTCAAGTAATGTTGCTGCTATAATATTGACATCGAAAAGAGGAGTCTATAATTTTTTTGTAATTTTGTTTACTGTAATACAAGTGATCTTCTTTGGTGTGGTGGGTTTTTCTCCTTTAAGGGTTTTCCCACATAAATTTGGTGTCAATTGTGTTTGAGCATAATTTCTCTATTAATTTATTTCTTTCATGTGCATCTTAATGGTATGTAATTGTAAAATTTAAAGTCATATTTGCATTCTTCTCCGAGTTTTGACATTAGGAGAGTTTTTTCCGCACTTAAGATTTTCCTAACAGTTATTTAATTGACCAAGCATGATTCCTTTCAACTACCATGTGTTCCTTTGGTATTCCAAAATATTTGATTAAGATTAGATTTTGCTAAGAAATGAACTTACACCTTTTTCCACCATGGCATCTTAAATTCAATTTGGATTAGTGTGCAAGATTACATCCTACACATTTAAATGACATATTCATGGAAAGAGGCAAATATGAAGACAACACTAAAAATATAATTCATCCATCAATTAGTGAAGCTGAAAAATGTTTCTTTTTGCAATAACATTTTCCTGAGAGCTTAGAAACTCAGAAAAAATTTTAGAGATTCATAATTTGGCATTGTAAAAATTTTCACCAAACCATTTTGCCTCTAACCTCGTGATTTTTTACATTTAAAAAATTCATCAAGTTACCAGCTTAGTCGAAAAATGCTTAATTTTTCATAACCATTAACAATTTGACTTTGAAACACCTACCATTAAATCCAAGATAGATTCTAAATTTTGCATGTAAGATCATTTTCCATGAAACCTTACCAATCTCTCGAAACAAATATTTTGTTTGGTGATGTTGATTGTGTGTTTTCCTAGATGCACCTACATCATATATCGATTAAGAATTAAATCATGTTATTAAGGAGAAAGAGTTCATTCATAAAAATAATAATTCACAGAGACATCACCCGATGGTGATAGATAATATTTAGGTGGATGAGGAGGTAAATAACCTACAAGCATAGTATAAAGGTGTGGTGTTTGTTCCATAGAGAAAATAATTTTTTACCTTGTGTCTAAGATAATTTCCATTATATCTATGTTTAGAAAATATTTTGAACATTGTCCCAAATGATGTTCCAATTTAGAAAAAGGAGGACCGACATCACTAGTTTTGTCAAAATGGGTATTATATTCACATATGTGAGAAATAGTAGTAGAATTTTTAGAATATAGATGAAATATTATACTATAAGATTTTTGGTTCATTAACCATATAGGAATTCTAAAGTGAGTGAGATAGACCTTATATTCACCAACGTAAGAAGTTATGAAATAGAATTAACCCCAATCATCAACAAGACATGCATTAGAAGAATGATGATCATTAATAGATGTAGAGTTACGAGTGGAAGGTATTAATGATGTATCATGTTGGGGTGAAGAAGAAGATGACACTATAAAAAGGATGAGAAAAATATTGGGTGTTTTAAAAAAAGGGTAAATAATTTGATGGTGGCGAAACAAATCACTATCATCCTTAACTATGAAAAAAAATCCTCCATAAATAAATTTTATAGATTGATGCAGAGTAGATGGAATTTCAACCATCTCTTGAATCTATTGTTTACCAAGGATAAGATTATAAAAAAGAATTCCTTGCATGACATGGATTATGGTGGGGAAAGTGAAAAGGCCTAATGAAATAGGTAATGCAATGCTACATAAATAGTCACAAGTGATATTATCAATACCTTTAATGGATACTTAAGGAGGAAAGGTAGAAATATATAGGAATTCACTTTAAAAATTTAATAATAATAACATTAAAGATAGAACCATTACTTATTAGTGTTCACTTAATTTCCATAGAATTAAAATGAACCAAAATGAATAGAGGGAGTGATGCAAGAGCATCCAAATACGAAAGCGGTTATCTAGTCTTGTAAATGCACCAGAGGCATAGATGGGATCATGCATCTTAACTGTAGTGCATTATGTTTCATGCATTTTGTTCCAATGAGTTAATTGTTGCTCACCATTCTTAATTGTTGTTAGGGTTCCTGGATAACTATATCGATAAAACTAAAAAAATTCCTTCAAAAATCAAAGCTATGAGATGTGCGTAGAAATTTGTTTCTATTTTAATCTTTTCTTGGCACCAAATTTCATCTATTTATTTTTTCAGTGTAAGCTATCTTTTTTTTGTTTTATTTCTTTTTGCAGCTCATAGCATCTAGATGTGGAAGTAGTTATCCAACCTCATAAATGTATCGAAGGCGTAGATGAGATCATGCATCATAACTGTAGTGCATTTTGTTCCATGCATTTTGTTCTAGTGAGTTAACTACTGCTCACTGCATTCTATTCCAGCAAGTTAATAATTGCTCACCATTCTTAACTTTTTTTGGGGTTCTTGGATAACCATATCAATAAAATTGTAGTTTTTCCTTTGAAAAGAAAAACTATGAGATGCATGCAAAAATTCATTTCTATTGTAATCTTTTCTTGGCACCAAATTTCATCTATTTCTTTTTTCAGTGTAAGCTATCTTTTTATTTTCTATTTTATTTCTTGGTTTGATTTTGATGTTTTGATTGGTGCTAAAAAAATAAATAAAACAGAAAAAAAGATAGCTTACACTGAAAAAATAAATAGATGAAATTTGACACCAAGAAAAGATTGAAATAGAAACAAATTTCTACACGCATCTCATAGCTTTGATTTTCTAAGGAAAAACTATAGTTTTATCAATACGATTATCCAAGCACCCCAACAACAGTTAAGAATGGTGAGCAACAATTAACTCACTGGAACATAATACATGGAACAAAATGCACTACAGTTATGATGCATGATTCCATCTATGCCTTTAGTGCATTTATAGGGTTAGATAGTTGCTTCCCTTTGCGAGGGGGGTGTGGTCAAAATTCCTTGAGATTCTGTTAATGGATTGGGTCTTCCCCACTAATTTAAAGGATTTAATTGATCAATGGACTTACTATCCTTTTTTCCACCCTGTTGTTGTTGAGTTGTGGAAGTAGGTTACTCTCATTGTTGCTTGGGACCTATGGAAAGAAAGGAAACACATGGTTTTTAGAGAACAACAAAGAAGTAGCATGGAGATCTTTTGTTGTATGAAATAGAAAATCTAGGAAAATATCAACTCCACCACCTTTGGTCTATCTAGGCTCTGATTGACCTACAAGGATTTAAGAATCAAACAACTGTGGGGAATTAAGAAATACTTGACTAGGATAAATTGGTTATATAGTTTGAGTAGAAGATCGACTATTTGGTCACCTCCATTGATTGGTTGGATTAAGGTGAACTTTGATGGTTGCTCAAAGGGAAATCTTAGAATGGATGATGCAAGAGGTCTATTTGGGATGATAAAGGTAGAGTAATGGAAGGTTGCACTAAAGGGCTAGACATTGCTACTAGCAATGAGGTTGAAGTTGTTGTTGTGTGGTGGGGTTTGAAAAGGGCCAAACACCATGGCTATAGAAAACTTATTATTGAAGGAGATTCTAAGCTAAGATCATAGAAGCTCTTAAAGGTAATGTGCATCCACCCTGGAAGATTAAAATTACATTGAGGACTCCAAAAGAATAGTTAATTCTCTAGAAAAAACCCTGGTGCAACACACCCTTAGAGAGGGGAACAAGGCAACTAATGTTGCTTCTAATGAAGGCTTACCCTATTCTCAATGGATGAGCTTGAGCTTTGAGAATCTTCCATAACAAATCAAGGATACAGATTATGAAGATCAACTTCAAATTGGCAATTCAAAGTTCCATTGATGTATGAGTAGTAATGGGATCAACTAGTTAGAATTTGAAGGCATGAGCTTATTTTCCTTTCTTGGTGGGGCTATCTTTTGATGCCCTTATTTAAATTTTGAATTTTGGTTATCGATGTCTACAAGCCAAAAAATGAAAGAAAATGAAATTTGTAAAAGGGCCCCCACCAACATCTTGGGAGTCAAATAATTGGATATGTGGCATTTATCTTCCTCATATGGTTGGCCTTCCAAAAATTGGATATGGAAAGGGTGTATGAAATTGATTCCACCTTCACCCTTTTCTATAATTATGTGATGGGGGGGCATTTAAATGAAAGGGATCGTATAGTCAAACCAATGGAGATAAATAATAATCTAATAAAAAATAATCTCGTTGATCCCATGTTTTTTTAATTTGGAAAGGGTGTTGATATGACAAACATAAATATTAATAATGAGATAAAAGTTACTTTTGGCCTTATCGTCTCGAGGTGGAATTATTGCAAGGACACTCACAAGATTTTAATTAAAGAAACTGATAGATGGCATGCTCTGGATACTCTTAACAGTATATAATTTTAATTACCTAATTATTTGGTTAGAAGGAATGTGGGCTCACACGAGCTATAGGTCTCATCTCATTTGTAACTCACACTTGCCTAAGATTTAGTTAATCTTGGGTATGAATACGCAAATCATGAAAGGTTGATCTTTCCAGATGAAGCACATGGGTTTATTTCCTTTCTCCTTTATTATCCGAGATAGAGGTGTCAGTATTGTCCTTTTCATTTTTAGAAACTCCGAGAACTGTTGTGGCCATTGGTGGAATCGTATATGTGAGAACGAGTCTGGTGGTGTGTCCACTTTTTTGCTAGAGGAAGGTTACATAATAGATATGGGGACCCCAAGAAAGCACTCAAATCCTCTATCATGCGTCCCTCTATGGAAAAATGTGGAACTATGGAAATTATTTGAGGATGTTGGTATGGTCCCTTTCTTCTTGGCGATGAAGGGTTATAATGATGACTTCACTTCGAGATTTTATAATTTCTGGAGGGAGAACAAGGTTAATATTGGTAGTGTGAGATTTGTTGTAATTCCTAAACTCATTGGTTGTTGATGATGATGATGATGTTAGAGTAAGTTTTAGTCATGAGAATAAAGCCACTAGTAATGTTGATATGATATTTATAAGAAAATATTCATTGATCTTTATGGTTCTTAAAATTTAATTAATGTTTTGTTCGTATTATAGATTATTGTATTCCACAAGAAGTTCGAGATGTGATTGGAGTTGTCATTGGTGAAGACAAAAGAATTGATAAATTTCAATATCACTAAATTCTTAATGAAATATGAAAAAATATATATTTTTTTTTGGACTTAATCTTTATTATTTTGATTACATATGGTTGTAAATCATCTGATGCTTCTAATGATAACTTCCAAAATTTCATTGACTATTTGAATTCAATACTCCAAGATTTACCAACTAGAGTAGATAAAATATATATTTTTAGTCAATGCGTTAAGAGATTTAGAAAAGATCTTCAAGCATCTCTTACTTCTTCCAAACTTACACTGATCCCTAGCTCAGAGGATATGCCTATGAGATAAATATCACCATGGTTTAGTCCAAGTAAAATGTGTAAACACCATTTTATTCGTCAAAGAGGCAATGACACCCATAAAGACTTGAATGAAAGAGTTGAGGAGAATGAATAATTTTAGTTCCCCTCCATAGGTGGTAGGAAGCAAAAGAAAAAAAATGTCTCTAATCGTTCAGGCATAGCAATACAAGAAGAAAGGGTTATCATCAAAAAACAACATAGTGGGTATATTTATTCAAAATTATTTTATTTTATATAGCAATAATTATCTCTCTTACATCACATGTTAATAATATGCCATTTTAGGTTTGGATGATCAAGAGAATAATAGAAGACGTTGATTGTTATTCTCTATTGATCTAAACCAAACAACAACTGATGAAATGCAAATTATTGATGATAATTTTCTAACTATTAAATGTATTCATTCATTAAAAGAGATATTTCCTAATTCCTATTTCTAACCAATTTTCTATAATTAATCAAATAAATAGTAGATACAATTCGTGAAACTCAACCATCAATTCTTAATGTTATACCTAGTTAGACATTTCAAAAAACCATTCCAGGTAATTTAGAATTTTAATATTATTTTGATTAAGTAAATATTGTATTGTTAGAATTAATGTTGTATCTATGTTGATTTATTAAATACATATGTCATTGTAGCTTTAGATGATCAAAAAAACACTCGACAACATAGGTTACCATTTTTTATTGATCTTAACGAAACACCAACAACAATGGATGCAATGCAAGCTAGAGATGGTAAATAAATTATGAAATTATTTTCTAACACTTTTTTATGTTTAATTTTTAAATCAATTTAATAACTAAACTAGGTAATTTACATGTTTTCATGTCATTACATAATGGAGGATCATGCTCAACACTATTAATATGGATAATCAATCCAATTTATTGTACTTTCAACTTACATTGTATATTTACAAAATTGGCTTGTTGGACTAATTATACTAAATATAATTATAATTAAGGTTCATTGTTGATGGCCCATTGTATTATTAGTTACTAATTGATTCAATTTTTATTTTGTTTTATATACAAATTCATATAAACTTCGTTAATAGAAATGACTAAATTTTTGGTATTGTATAATTACATTAATTATAAAATATGTTTTTAATTAAACATATGTCATTAGTTCCAAGCCTCCAATCTTAAGAACTCCAACCATTCCTCAACACCATAATTTACTTATATAGTTATTACTATATATTCTTATATAGCCAGTTAGGTCATCGAAAGGGTTATAATTAAGTATCTATCTTTTTGCGTTTTGAATGTTATTTTCATGCTAGAATCTTATTCATATCATCTCTTGTTGAGAAGTACATGTGTGAATCCTCTTATGGCTCAAAAAATGGTGCCTTTGTTGATGTTCTTCAATGTAAATGCATCCTCCTTTTATTCCTATAAGTACCATCACTTGCATGTGATGGTATTTATAATTAAGTGCATGCAAAGGGGTAATGAATAAAAAACACATAGAGATATGAGAAAATATGGATAAAGTATAGGAACTTATGTAAATACATATATGTGAAGGATTAGAGAATAAACCCAACTTTGCATAAGATTGTGTTAGTTATTAATATGTAAATATATTAAGCCATTATCTCAAAATTGACACAAAAAAGGTAATTGTGTGGGTATGCAAAATTCACTATTACATCCCCATTCACTCCATATAATTTACCAAATTTATTTTTAAAATTATCAAATTGCTAAATAAAAGTGGAAAATTGATCAAAATCGTCCTTGAAAAATAAATTAAAATGACCTAATTGAATTAAATTATTTAAATAAACTATATACGTAACAAAATACAGACAAATGTTTAATGAAATAACTCACACAAGAGAACATAATAGAAAATATGTTGCAAATACTTGATCATACTTGAGGATAATAAACCAATTTGAGGGGAAAACCTCCAAAATTCTCTAATAAGATTATAATTTGTAATATGATGCTAATAAAATAAGCACTATTTTCCTCATACCATAATTATGTCATCGATACCATAAAACCAAATTAACTACCCATATAAGACTATCAATAATCATATAAATTAATTAAGAGTTATGATGGCCACATGCCAACTGCTCATATCCCTATGCAAACGATAGGATAAAGGGTGCATAATTCTCCCTTCATAGAAGTATTATCTTCAATTTTGATCAAGTATAGATGCTTCTACACAATATTTATCTCCCGATTTGTTATCTTCAATACGTAAATCCTTTCATTTAGTGAGGTTCTCTATAATTTTCCTAGTCCTTAGCTTATTTTTTCATGTCTAGAAAATTAATTTAGGCTCCAAGATGAGTCATCCCTCTGCATCCATTTTATGTAGCACTATCTATGTTGATTAATTTTTTGCTTTATTAAATATAATGTCCTTCACTTATTCTCCTTGAGACTAGAAAGTTCTTGTGATTAGTGTTAAATGAGCTATTCCCCTTCACCTTCTCCTGAACTCCTCCTTCTCTTTATCCTCCTCCTCCTTATTATTCTTCCTCTCCTTCATCACTAGCATCATTTTGTTTAATCTAATGATTTGGTTGAAGTAGTTTTCTACAAGACTATTTCTAAAATATGGTAGAACGTCCCTTCTTTATCTTCTCTTCACATATCCAACTATACCAAATGAATTTGTTTGGTTCCAAATATAAGGATAGAATTGTAACCTTCTATTAACGTGAAACATGATGAAGATCAAATAATTGCTTCATTTGGTAAAACCAATTGGTTGGATTCTTTCCATCAAAATTTTACATATTTATCTTTGGTGTGAAGTGTCTAATGTAGAGAGGAACCTCCACCTCCAAGCATAACTCAAATCTACATACTTTCAGTACAACACATTATGCAATATAGAAAATCTAACACAATAAAACTCATATAAATTCATTTCCTTTTGATCAATGAAAACAATTACATAAATCAACAAATTAAACTTATTACATTATCCATCTATGGTTTCTCACACACATTATCATTCTCACATTCCTCACTCTCAAATATGCAACACAAAAATTGCTTGACAACTCTTCAAACTCTATGTTGGATGTTTTTCCGCTTGCGGGCATAAAAAATCCTCTTTTTCTTCAATATTTTTTCTTCTATTTGCTAAAATGTTGTTGCCTGGGCCATCTTCTCCATTATGGATGCCCTTTTCTCTTCCAAATTTTTATTTTAAAGTTTTTCTCACTATTGTAACATCCCATCTTTTTTTGGACGTGAGAGTAATGTTTTTTCTCCTCAAAAATGACATACCAATCAATGCATTTTTCATTACAAATTGTCATGGATTCCTTTTCTCAATTT
Source organism: Sequoiadendron giganteum (assembly GCA_007115665.2). NCBI lineage: Eukaryota > Viridiplantae > Streptophyta > Pinopsida > Cupressales > Cupressaceae > Sequoiadendron > Sequoiadendron giganteum. The sequence continues at coordinate 4,278,340 of CM021101.1, read as the reverse complement.
GGCACCATACTCAATAACTATTCTTAATTGAATTTCAGTTATAAATTCATTAAGAATAATTCCAATAATAAACTTCTAGAGAAGCATGACAATGAATATTAAAATTGATTTTATGCAAGTTACCACTGAGTGCCAATAATTGTCGTAAAATTTATTTTTTGCATAACTTTTTATTTGAAGCTCATATTCACTTGAAAACCTGGCAAGATGCATATAATGTCATTTCAAACCTTCCCACCAATCCATTTTTCTCTAGCTCTTAAAAATATTTAAAATTAATTGTTTATGTGGTTAGCTAGGATAAAATTTATGATTTTAAATTCCCCAATCCATGAGGAATTTGAAACCTTCACCACATTGTGTTAAATTTGTCCAATAATATTTATTTAAAATTATTTCAATCTAGATCTTACATATTTTTAGAAACAATTATTTTCGTAAAACTGTCGTGTGGAGCCTTAAAATAACAATTTGGCGAAAACTTGAATCTTGTCGTTTTGACTAAATATTTTAATTTCTATTTTGAGAGATTCTATGAACAACCAAAACAAGCCAAAATTAAGTAAATCAACTTACAAATATTTTTTGGTGATGCTAATTTCCTATGGACCCGGATGCTCTTGCATTAGATACGTTGGGTAAATTGAATTTTGTGCGTATAACTCACACAATGGAGTTGAGTAGTAGGACTACTCTTCCAGATTATAAAGAACCTACAAAAAACTCCATCACTGAATCAAACATGTATCCTTATTTCTTCCATTGCTTCTTCTAGTATCTTCCTAGAACACTATGCATCCTCCTACACCATCTTCTCTCTTCCTCCCCCCTTGTGAGACCAAGCCCACCACAAACCGACCACTTCCACCAAGAAGAATCTTCATGTTATTCTACAATACCTCCATCCAAATCTGCACTAACAAAATATATTTTCACCTCATTTGCATTCAACTCTTCAATTGCATATATCTCATTATCTTTTTCATACTAATCAAAATCAGAAAACTTAACCATTACCTCAAGGATTTCTCTCTCTATTTCTGCTACAATATCTTCTTATCCACCACCATCAACTATTTCATCTTCTCCATTGCATATTTTTTCATTATCCTTTCAACCTTCTCTTCCTTCACTTGCATATAGTAAGGTAAGTCATTCGTTACCTCTTTCTCCTCTGATGCAACTTCCCCTTTTCTTGCAAACAAAACAAATTCAACATGTTCATGGCACTTATCTTCTCTCACCTATATCTCCTCCATCCCCTTATCACATTCATCAGTCGCTTTCCATTCCTTATCTTCTCTTTGAGTAGGAGATCTTCGTCATCTTCACCAAATTCTTCATCAAATATAAGATCTTTAGCTTCTGCTTCAAAAACTTCTTACCACCCCTCTTCTTCTTCTTCCTCAGTGTCACATGCATGACACTTTTCTTCATCCTTTTTCCTTCTTGCATTCAAATATTATTAGAATGATAAACAAAGTTACTATTACCTCTTATCCTTGTCTAATCTGCTTGCAAATCTTCCATTGCTTGCTTCAACTCCTCAAATTATCTCACCCTATCCATCCTTAGTCTTTCCTTGAGTTTCTTAAGTCTAGGAACTATCAAAATCCATTCAATAACAAAATTCCTTCTTCCCTTAGACATTTTAATCAACTTCTATAACTCACACAAACTGTATACCATCTACCCAATAGAGATCTGGAAGATGCACCTCTCAAAACTCCATCTACCCACACCCATAGTGGAGGATTTTTGCACACCTTCTACCAAGATTATCCCTATCAGAGGAATACACTGGACTTATTACAAAATCATCACCTTAGGCTCTTTGGACTCAACACACCTGTAACAAAATATTAGAGCTCTCAAACAAACTTCTTCAATTCTCCAACCCACGGTCCTGGTGCAGTCACTCTGCACACTCAGGAACTTCCCGCTATGATGAAACAAAGAGGAACCTCCCACCTCCAAGCATAACTCAAATCCACATACTCTTAGCACAACACATTATGCAATATAGCAAATCTAACATAATAAAACTCATAACTTCATTTCATTTTCAGTAATGAAAACAATTACATAAATCAGCAAATTAAACTTATTACAGTGGCCATATGTGGCTTCTCACACACATTATCATTCTCACATTCCTCACTCTCAAATCTCCAACACAAAAATTGCTTCACAACTCTTTAAACTCTGTGCTGGACGTTTTCCTTTTGCAGGCATCAAAAATCCTCTTTTTCTTCAATATTTTTGCTTCTATTTGCTAAAAACTTGTTGCTAGGGCCATCTTCTCCATTATGGATGCCTTTTTCTCTTCCAAATTTGTATTTTAAAGTTGTTCTCATTGTTGAAACATCCCACCTTTTTTGGACATGTTTTTCTCCTCAAAAATGGCATACCAATCAATGAATTTTCCATTACAAATTGTCATGGATTCTTTTTCTCAATTTGTCACCATACTCAATAACTATTCTTAATTGAATTTTAGTTATAAATTCATTAAGAATAAGTCCAACAATAAAATTCTCAAGGAGCATGACAATGAAAATTAAAATTGATTTTATGCAAGTTACCACCAGGTGCCAATAATTGTCGTAAAATTTAATTTTTGCATAACTTTTTATTAGAAGTTCATATTCACCTGAAAAGCTTTCCAAGATGCATATAATGTCATTTCAAACCTTTCCACCAATCTATTTCTCTCTAGCTCTTAAAAATATTAAAAATTAATTGTTTTCGTGGCCAGCTAGGATAAAATTTCTGATTTTAAATTCTCCCAATCTGAGAGGAATTTTGTCATGAAACATTCACCACATTGTGTTAAATTTTTCCAATAATATTTCTTTAAAATTATTTCAATCTAGATCTTAAGAATTTTTAGAAACAAATATTTATGTAAAACTGCCCTACAGAGCTTTAAAATAACAATTTGGCAAAAATTGCCTTGTAGAGCCTTAAAATAACAACCATTTACATACAATGGAATGATAATAAAAACCCAATGCAAAAACATGTGATTTGCATACACTAATAAAATATAAATGCATCTATGGAATCAAGGGAGAGGTTACTAGACATACAATAGTGGAATGTCATCACTATATTAACAAGACCAAGCAAAGTTGAGAAATGTGACCCTATACATAATAGGATATTCTATGTGAATGCTTTTCTTAGACCTGCTTAATCATGAACAAACAAAAAATAATTACCCAATAAGCAAGTGTAAACAAGAATTCCCTATGAAATTCATCTAAGCATAAGAACATGAAAACAAAGTAGAATATTAAGTAAACTACTAATAAAAATGTTATTCTAATGCTCAAACCAACATCCCATAGGGGGATTAGTGCTCCTTTGATGTGGAAAGAATCCCTTTCCTAACCCCCTGATAAGCTTGTTGATGGATTTGTGATGAACAAAGTATGAAAAATGGCTATAATCTTGCTAAAATTGATGAAAAAGATGAAATTATATGAACTCAAATGGCTATAGTGATTATGCTCTTAGTTGATGGATCCATATTGTGAGAATGAGGAAGAGCAGAAGATATTGATGAATGTGGGATTAAAATTTGAACCAATGGCATGATGCCACTTGTCAACATGCTAATGAATCCAAGAGGAGATGTGCTCACACATGTGTGAGCACATTTTGGGAGATGGGATGTGTAAGAAGAATAAATGTCAAGGTGGCTTGTGTAAGAGAATGTATAAGATTCCACTTAAAGCCAAGGTGGATTTTGTAAGAGGAGGTGTAAGAGCTATTTAAAGCCAAGGTGGCTTGTGTAAGAGATTTTTAATGCCAAGGTGGCTTGAGAAAGAGGACAAAATTCCTTTGGGAGGGAAAAGTCAAATGGATGGAATATTCTAGGAATATGCCCTTTTGAAAGAAAATAAGGTAATTAGTAAATCAAATAAATTGATTTACATGTGCAACTTGGTTAATTGACCAAGGTTGACTTACCCTAGGGTGGAGTTAAAAGCTAGAGGAATGAGGAATCAGTGTTAAGAGCTAATTAATTTAGGATTAATTAACTTAGATGAAATTAGTTGATTTGTGACATTTTAATTTAAATGTTTGGGTTTATTTAAATCAAATGAGATGATATTGGAACATTAGGATTTTAATTAAATAAAATTGATTTATTTAATTAAAAGAAGAACATTAATAGATGATGAAATAATCTAATAAAGTGTATTATCCAATTTAAGTAGGAAATTCAATTAATTAAATAAAGATTATTCAATTAATTGGTTAGTGTGTAAATGATCAAGGAAGAATTGGTGTTAGTAAATCAGGACCAAGTGCACGATATTAATCGGGATATTTTGAGTGTCTGCATTCTCAATAAAATTAACAACAAAAACTTAATTATTTGTACATTATTATTATTCATTATAATGCCACAAATCAAAAAAATAAATTTGATTGTGATAAGTTAATTTCAATTTTAGTTGTTATATTATATGAACTCTCACATATCACTTTCTTTGGTTTCATTTAAATTGTATGAGTGGTAAGATTAAACTCCACTCCTACAATATATCTTATTAATAAACACCAAAAATACCAAAATACTCAAAATGTCCTTGGCATAAAAATTGAGGTTTACACTATGACACATTACCAAATGATAAACGAACTCATTTGCATGGGGAAAACACTCACATCATAATATAAAATGATCTAGTGAAGTATTAGTTCATAAGAATGGTATTTCATGAAATCTCCTTGAACCATAGAATTCTCAATTCCACCACTAACTCACCTTGAATTAAATTGATGAACATTTGGAAAATATTTTGTGAGCTTTGATATTCCACCATTAACATAGCTTTTTTTTTTTCAAATTTTAATAGTTAAAATTATTTTGAGCATAATGATGCAGTGATATCACACTATTATAATAACATAAGATTCTAGAGGAATTTTACCATAGTTTTGAGGTGACAATTTATATGTTTTAAGCTTCAGTTGCCTAACATGGTCTAAAGATGGCTTAGTCTAAAGGCTTCAACAAGGTTTGGATTGAGGGTGACTCCTTAAATGTTATCAATAACCTTAAGAAGAATTCCCCTCCTTCTTGGTCTATGGAACCTATTGTTCTTGATGCTTTAGCAAGTTTGAATTCCTTAAATGATCAATGTTTCATATTTCACATATATCATGAGGGAAATTTCCTTACAGATAAGTTTACAAATTATGGGGTTCATGAGTATAAAGTTTGGGATAAGATTGATCCCCTCCCCATCGACATCCAGTTTGTTCTCAATCATGATATTCAAGCCATTTAAGGAGGGGGTTCCCTTAATTATTTTAAATCGAAGTGTGATTTCTTAAGTGGCAACTCCTTGCATTGTAATGATGTAGTAGAGGTCTAGATAAAGATCTACATTTAAGAATTATTATGAACTCTAGTCACTTTGATACTCCCACACTGATTGTGGGTGTTTAGAAAGCTTCCTTCTTGAGGCTTCTTCTATTTTGTATCCTCTGCAAATATTTCGAATTGTTGAAGTTGTGGTTTTTCTCTATGATCATCATGGGAAGTGTGAGGAATCATGTTGATCCAATTTCATGTGAATCTTCCAAGAGTAACAAGAAGGTTTGGGGGTTGCTAGAGGTGGGGATACCACTCCCTACATTGAAAGAATTCATGGCTTCGACCTAAAGGTTTCACATGCTTTTATCAAGGGATGGAAAAACAAAGTCCTTAGGATGTTTGGTATGAAATTCAATATTACTAAAGAATTAATTGTTCATATTATTGGTTTGGATATAGAGGGAAGGAAGGTCTATAGGGACAAGAAATATTCTAGTGTTTCTATGGCGATCTTCTTTAAGGATGATGAAAGGAGTTATTTGGAGTAGGCAAAGTGTTGAGGATTTGCTCACAGCTCTATCAAGGTGATGTGGGGTGATGCGGTGGCTGAAATCATGAGGTATATTACTCTTGATGACCACTTCTCTATTCTTGTTGGCTATCATCTTGTTTTGCTAAATCACTTTAGGCATAAGAGGATGGTTTCTTTCCCATTTTATCTGTGTTCCTCCCTTCAAAATGATATAAAATACCACAAAAGGAATCCTAAGAACCCTATCCTCCATGAGGGACTAATTCTCCTAATTATGGAATATGCCAAGGCCTACTCAATTCTTGACAAGCCTAAGAAAACTTTTAAAGGCTTCCCTAAGAAGTCTGATTCTGGGTATGATACTGGGTTTGTTTTAGGTTTTGGTTCTGAGGAGTTTGTTGTTGGGTCGAAATCCTCTATGGAGCTCCTTTCAAAGCCTCCTAAGACTTTTGAGGGTAAGCAAACAAAGAAGGCTGAAATTGCTAAACCCTCTAAGTTTGAAGAGTATATCACTGGTAGTGAGGATGTGGAGGGTTCTGAAGATTTCACTAGAACCCAAAAGTTCAAATTAGGTAAGTTCATGTAAGAGAGGGGGACCAACCACTACAAGGCCCCAAGTCACGAAAGGCCAACAGCAGAAAGGTTGCCCTAACTTACCTCAGTTAAAAGGAAGGTTAGGATAGACGGGATGAGAATGATGAGGATTATATGAAGTCCTTTGATCACTCTGCAATCTCAAGAATTGAAGGGAGATTAGAAGAGTCACTTTTTAAGGTTAACTTTGTGTCTCAGGTAGCTCTCTGTCAGAGGACAAAAGTGTGGTTCTGGGATGAAAACACAGTGAGTTGGCGTCTCACAGGCACGTTGGTGTCTGTACGGCCAGAAAACCAGAGAGACGAGGTTAAATCCTCAAGAAACGATTGCTAGCCAAGTTTAGAGGTTTCTTGAACAGCAAAATGAGACTAAGAAGAATGAAACATAAATACGAATATAATAAAATAAATATATTACCGCAAGGGTGATGAAGATGATTTCGTACAATAATCTTCTCACCAGCTTGTTTCAATATCTATCCAACTACACATAGAAAAGCAAGAAAATGTTGGGGGGTTGTTTAGGGGCCTACCTTAGTCAGACCCCCATTTTGGTGTTTCCACCTCCACGGACAGCCAAGTTTGCAACAATAGGAATAAAGATAAAGAAGGGAATACAAGCTATGTAAAAAAAAGACACTACAAAAAATACATGCTTACTCAACCAAAGATGATAGAGGATATGAGAGGAGCTTACCACCTCCATCCAAAGTGCTCAAGGCTTGTGGAGGAGAAAATGAGAGGAACTCAAGCCTCTGTTGCAATGGTGTTTGTCCTGCACTCGCACTATCAGAGTGATGGAGTGGTAGATTGTTGCAATGGAGTGTAAAGTGTTGCTACAAATATTGAATGAATGAATGGAAATGGGGAGAGTGAATCCAAGATCTTGCAAAATGGATGGAATGGTCAAGAATATGAAGGAAAGGATGGAAAATGGCCATATCCGGGTCGACCAGCCAAAGAGGAGTGTTACACTTCGACTTCCAATGGCAAGTGTAACGTCTCTACAATCTCTAGCCATAGGAATTTGCCAGGGACGTCTGCACACCACGCGAGTGTCCCTGATAGAAACACCCCCACCGACATGCAAAATAGGTGCCAAGTGGAATGTGAGCAGTAGACTTAAGTGGAATTAAGCCTTTGCCTTAGGTTTTCTAAAGTGCAAGGAGGTAAAAGGGAATTTGTGTTAGGGTGCAAATTCACGCTTATACATTTTTCCCCCACTTTAGCGAGCATGAGTACTGATGAGTGCTTCAGTAAAGTAGACTAGTAAGGAAGGAACAAAGTAATAGATGTATACCTGAACCAATGAGGAAGAAAAGCACGGTATGGTGAAACTCGGAAGTGCAAGAAAGGACTTCATAGTTCCGAAAAACTACAAAGATGAAGTATGAAAGTGCCTCACAGGCTCACGATCTTGCAAGGGAGGTATCCTTCAAGAACTCTCACATGAAGGAAACCAAGAAGAGCACCTTACAGACCTGCAAACCTGCAAGGAAGGTATCCCCCAAGAACTCTCACATGAGAGCAACCGAGCAAAGGAGACTCCACAGAGTCAGAGTTGGTGACACATTTATCTGCAGCTAGAACATGTCAAGAAGCGGTTGCACAGGCCAGTGAACAGACAATCACATAGACCATCGCTAAGTTGTAAGACATTCAAAGGGGTCCCTCAGGAACCCTTCAAAAGGAAGGAGGGTCCACTCAAGGGACACACTATTTGAAAAGTGAAGTCTAGTCGGGTTACCCCCAAGCTAGACTTAAGGATGTGAAGTAGGTCTAGTTGGGATACCCCCAGACTAGACACGAAGAAGTAAAACTAGTCTAGTCGGGTTGCCCCTGAGCTAGATGCAAGGATGTGAAACCAGTCTAGTCGGGTTGCCCCTGGGCTGGACACCATAGAATTTTTCTGAAAGATTTAAAAGGGGTCCCTTGGTAACCCAACGTGAAAGGGAGGGGTCTACTCAAGGGACACGCTATCCAAAAGTTATCATCTTCTTTCTTGAATCGATTCATCATCAAGGAATCCTTTCAAAAGATCTTCACTTCATCAAGGAATTCGAAAGGAAGGAGATGCGCCCATGCAAGGGGAAGACTAAGACCGTTCCCGCTTCAGAGGAGGGTTTCCAAGTCCTTTCTTTACAAACCCATGATGAAGGAAACATGTTTCCTTGGGGTTTCAAGTCAAGAATGCAATTCTAACAAAGAAGTGTATGAAGGATCTTTGATAAAAGATTCATTTGGAAATGAATGCATTTTCTAAGGATCATGCAATGTGGAGAACTAGCGTTGTCACACATAAGAGGGACAACTCAAGTAAAAAAGAGAGAAAGATAAAGGGAAAGGTAAAAGGAAATAGATCACATACAAAGAGCACAGGGGGATTTGGTTTTGTGGGGTCAGATCTGCCTTTATTTATAAATAGTAGGTAACCGTAGTGAGAGGTGAAAGATCATCAATCCCCAACAAGATTAGGAAGAATGCACGAAAGACAAAGTAAAAAAAATAAAATTGGGTCAACATGGAAGGAGGCCTAAATGCTCTTGACGCTTTGCATCGTCCCCAATTTTCTGAAAGTCAATCACAAACATGGAAGAATGGAGATACATATAGAAGAAGGTTTACAACACAAACACCACGCCTATATCCAAGCACCAACAAGGGTGACGAGGGTCATCTAGGCATGTATAGCATGATTACGGAGGAACACATCACAACAAACACACACATCTAATCTAAAGATCAAGAAGAGGATCTCCCCCGAACACTGGTCGACCAAGGGGTCATCAGCTTCCCACTCTAGATCATCGTAGGGGGAAGGATAACGAGCTTGCAACAGTGTAATGTTAAGGGGAGGAGCTTTTGATCCTCCCATAACAAGGGACAAGGTAGATGTACCAGTGAGGTCTCCATCTCTCAACTCTTGTGGGTCTAAGGTTAACAACTTTGTGAAGATTGTTGACAAGGTCAGAACTTCATCCACCGAGTTAAACATATACTTGACGGGGGTGCCATTTTTCACCTTGGTGGATAGAGGATTTTGCACCCGAGGTTCATCGTTGGGCTCACCGAGAGACTCGGGAGTGGTGAAAAACTAAAGGGAGGCCAGGGTTGGTTCTATAACCAGGACAAAACAAGTCATCATGGGACCACCTTTTAGAGAAGGTAGGCTTTTCTTACATCCTCCCTTGCTGGAGGGACCATGCTCTACCTTCTTACTCGTCAAAGGAGGTGAACTCCCCATAGACAAAATAAGGAGGATCGAAGGAGAAGAGGAAAGAACCATAACGGATATGACTAAAGTATTAACCATATCCATGGGATTTGGGAAAGGTGAGACATCCAGAACAGAGGTCAGTAGGGGCAGCTCCACCGAAGGAGCAATAAACACTTGCACCTTTCCAGGCACATGTGCGCTCACAACAAGAGCCGGAAGAGATTCAGAACTAGTTAGATTAGAGGCAAAAGAGGGGAAAGGGAAGGACACAGGAGGAGGTATCATCTTCTCCTCCTCCTTTTGTGAGGAGGCTTGCTCAACCAAGAGATCCTTTGGCCGACACTTGCGCTTGCCCGCAAGGTGGTTTCTACAACTCTTTGAACCAGGAGCCAAAGCTTGCAAAGGGACGAAAGTATTTTGCTTAGCCATGGGAGTGTCTTCCATAGCTATTTCCAGTGGAAGGATAGACTCTTGAATGGGAGCAGAAGGGGCAAGTTTAGAAATGGCAGGAGGAATCGACTCTTCCACCTTAGAGGTGGATCATTTTCTGTTCGGGGGAACAAGAAAAGGTCAAGGGGAAAATTCTCTCCACATGCCTTTCTTTCTACCATAAAAATAATACCAAGGTCTTGAGGACCCATTAGGGAGATTCAATATCCTGACCTTCGGCTTTTGCCAAGGATGAATCATCAGACACAATGGGTAGAACCCGGGCTTGTTCATCCAATATTCTTCACAAGAGAGGAGAGTAGACGAGTCAGCCCGAGAGGGAGCGAGCTTACCCTTTCCCTTTCAGGAGGAGGAGGCAGTTGGTTGCTTAGCTACAGGAAGGTTCAACTTTGGTTTTCCCTTGCCTCCAGTATTATACTTCACATAGTTATTGCAAAGTAGGTACGTTCTTTGTGGGAGTGGACCGATGGGAGAGGGTCAAAAGTGGTCCAATGAGTATCCCCCACACAATACCATAGGTTGATATCCAGTATCATGCACCACATGCACGAAAACCTCATGGGAAAACTTAAGGCATTTATGGATTACGGAGGTGATCCCATTTATGGAAGCTAGCCAAGGTATGGCTAGCTTCACTCTAAACAGGTTCAACTCGGGAATAACGTTGAAGTCTGCATCTATGTTTTTGGGTCCAACTAGGATGGAAAACATTATCGATCCATAAGGTTTAAGAGAAATTCCATCATGCATACGGATGATGGATTTTTTTTTTCGTATTCCTCCCTTTGTAGAAAATTTAAGAGTAATTTCTCCTTCGTGATGACATTCACTCTACTCACGGGGTCAACTAAGACCCCTGTCACAATGTTACCATTGAGGTGAGTGAGAATATAAAGTGGAGAATGCTTACCATTTGCTAGCACATATTTTGAAGTAAATGTTACATCCAGTGAACCGATCACAAAATGAAGAGAGGGAGTAACGGTAACCATGTTAACATATGCCTTAGGGCAAGAAACAGAATTAGAGGGATCGATAATCATGTTAGCAGAATGTGTCAGAAATGGATCCATGTATATATGCAAGTCACTATTAGCTTTCGCCACTGGTTTTTTGATGTTTTTCTTACTTCCATCAAGACGGATAGTACCATCCTCGATGTGATCTTGTATCTCATGATGCAGGCACATGCAACATTCGGTATCGTGTCCATTAACTCGATGGTACTAACAATATGTGTTTTCTTCATACCAATTAGGGTACGATTCTCTAACTGGTTTAGGGGGTAGCAGGGTAAGGATCTTATCTTCCACCAACTTTTTCAAGATGGAAGAATATGATTTTGATAGCTTCGTAAACTTTTGATCATGTTTGAGGTCGATGTTATCCACAACCGCTACTATATTCGCAACAAATTTACCTCTTCTAGAGATCGATACAATAGATCTTCCTTCAAACTAAACTACCATTTGTTGGTATTCTTGTAAGCCGCACACAAGTGTGCGAAATAAGGATACTTCATGAGAGAGAAATTCTCTTGCCAGGCCTTTGTGAGTTCCCTATGAAGACCTTTTGTACATCAGATTCGGGTAAAGGATACGAGATTTGTAAGAAGAGTGCTTGGTACCATGTTATAAATTTTGTAATCTTCTCATTGTCCCCTTGTTTGCACCGAACAAGTTCTGAGAAGGTCATCTTTGGTCTGATATTGGCTTGGAACTATCATAGGAACTAGTTCACAAGTTGATCAAACATGAAGATGGAATTATCGAGCAAAGAATAGTACCAATCCAATGTTGTATCTTTGGGGGATCAAGGGAATAGTTTTTCCATCAATGCATCGTGATGGAAAAAAATTGTGCATAAGGTGTTAAAGGCGAACACATGTCTGTGCATCCCCTTTGCCACTGTATTTTTAGAATTTCGGAACCTCCATCCCTTGTAGGAAAGGAGTGTTTAAAATTGTAATCAACAATGGGTTGTGTCAGAAGAAGGGCTAGAAAATAGGTATGGTTGAGGCTTGGGAAGGGTTCGCCAGTTGGTTTTGCATCTTCCCCATATTTTGAAGAAGGGTATTCAGAATAGGTTCATTAGAGGGCATAGGGCCACTGGAACCACCACCAGAGCCACCATCTAGATTGTCGTTGTGACCACTGCCGGAGCCGCCACCACCAGTGTGACTTCCATCAGAGCCACCGCCACTTCCGAAGCCACCACCATGACTTCCGCTGAAACCGCCTCTACCAATGCAACCCCCACTTCTGAATTTTTTTCCACCAAATCCCCCACCTATCATCCCACCAAATCCTCCACCATCAGAGGCGGCGAAAGGGGTGAAGTAGGAACCCAAAGGGTTCTTGTTTACTTTGACAGTTTCAAAATTCTTGAAAGTAGTGGGTACATTGATCGAAGGTACCGCATCAGCCATATATACGGATGTAGGAGGCATCGACATCTCTAGTTGTCTCTCACGTTCTTCGAAGAGGCCACCTCATTTCATGTGACTATGGCTCGAGGGGGGGCATGCTTCAGCCAAACCAGTGAGACTAGCTAAGAGCTCTATGCCTATCCGGTCTTTTTCCACCATGTATCTTATTTCACTTATCACTTTAGCAGCCCTAGCCATCTTCGAGTTTCCTTCTAGGTGATTTTCCAATGCACCTAACCTTTACCAAGGCTAATGACATATTTGGAAGGGATACATATGACCTCATGCTTGTCTACAGATGAGGAGGTCGGTGATGCAGAAGGGGTAGGGATGTGATCATTTTCATCAAGAAACCTAGATTCTCCTTGCGATACATGATCCTATGCAGACAGACCAATCATAGAACTAGAGAAAAGGCCGGTAGTGAAACTAGAGGAGACCTTCATCTTTTCCATCAGAAGGTGTTGCAAAATTCTTCTAATAATATGCCCAGAGGTTGTAGACTAGGTTGTGAAGCTCATAAACTTTCACAACATACAAGGGTACAATGACCAAGAGGTATAAGAGAATACCGAAAAATGGGTAGATGTTGGTTCACGTCAGGTTCACCAAAAATGTAAGAGAGGGGGACCAACCACTACAAGGCCCCAGGTCACAAAAGGCCAAGACCGGAAATGCTTCCCTAACTTACCTCAGTTTAAAGGAAGTTTAGGATAGACAGGATGAGAATGATGAGGATTATGAATTCCTTTGATCACTCTGCAATCCCAAGAATTGAAGGGAGACTAGACGAGTTACTTTTTAAGGTTAACTCTGTGTCTCAAGTAGCTCTCTATCAGAGGAAAGAAGCACGATTTTGGGATGACAGCATGGCACGTTGGCATCTCATAGGCACGTTGCCGTCCGTACGGCCAGAAAACTAAAGAGATGAGGATAAATCCTTAAGAAAATACTGCTAACCTAGTTTAGAGGTTTCTTGAACAACAAAATGAGATTAAGAAGAATGAAACATAAATACGAATATATATGATAAAAGAAATATATTACCACAAGGGTGATGAAGATGATTTCGTACAAAAATCTTCTCACCAACTTGCTCCAAGATCTCTCCACCTACACACAGAAAAGCAAGAAAATTTTGGGGGGCTGTTTAGGGGCTTGCCTCAGTCAGACCCCCATTTTGGTGTTTCCACCTCCACGGATAGCCAAGTTTGCAACAATAGGAATAAAGATAAAGAAGATAATACAAGATACATAAACAAAAGACACTACAAATAGTACATGCTTACTCAACCAAAGATGATACAGGAGATGAGAGGAGCTTATCACCTCTGTCCAAAGTGCTCAAGGCTTGTGGAGGAGAAAATGAGGGGAACTCAAGCTTCTGTTGCAATGGTGTTTTTCCTATGCTCACACTATCAGAGTGATGGAGTGGTAGATTGTTGCAATGGAGTGTAAAGTGTCGCTACAAAGCTTGAATGAATGAATGGAAATGGGGAGAGTGAATCCAAGATCTTGCAAAACTTCAGAATGGATGGAATGGTCAAGAATATGAAGGAAAGGATGGGAAACAACCATATTCGGGTACTCCTAGAAAGTTTCACTCTCTAGATAACAATGTTAGGAGTACTCCTAATCCCCATGGGTCTTCTATTTAGGATTAGGTGAACTAGTTGGTTGAAGCTCTAAAGATTGTGACTATAGAACCTCGATCTTGGAGGATAATATGAATAGAGCTTACAAGAACCTAGAAAAGGTTATCAATGTTAGTAAGTCAGCTCTCCATAATGATTTTGAAGGTCTCCAATTTCTTAACGAGAAATCTAGGCTATGGAAAGGAGATTCATCTGGTGTTAAAGAAGCTAGTGTTGTTCTGGTGGATCTCCCAAATGATCCTAAAGAAGGGATTAGTGAGAAATGTCCTTGCACTCATACTAGCAATAAAACCAATAATAATTTGGGGGTTCCTATGAAGGAGGTCGTTGAGGTAATGGAAATGCATCAAAATATTGTAGATAGTGATTTGGAAGCTGCTAATATTTTGAAAAATTTGCAATTGGTTGCTTGCTAGTTTTTTGCTTATGGGTGGCTACTTAGTTTGTTTTGATTATATTTTAAAGCAGTGATCTATTTTGTTAAGGGTTTCGGGGTCCCTTCAAAACCTTCTTTACCTATAATAAATAGTTTATATTTTTTTAGAAATATTAAACCTACAACAAGAATTTCTTAACAAAAGAAAAGTTTAATCCTAAATATAAAACAAGCATGTACCCTAAAAATTCATATCCAACTCCACATAAGGTGGAGTATGAACAAACAAAAAATTCATTTAAATAAATGCATACTTTTAAAAAAGAAAATAGCTTCAATAATACAAACCCTCAACAATTGAGATTATCATTTCCTAGATGCAATTCACATGCCAAGCCTTTGCAATTCTTTCCAAAACCCAAACTCAAAATCTAAATTTACATACTAGTTTTCAATCAATCTTCTTTAAAAGTAAGATTTCCCACACAATGGAGGAAAAATGAACAAGTCCTTTTAAATGCACTACATTTTCCTTTTTGTTTCAAATCCTTAACATAAAATGAATTTTTATCTAATACCCAATGGAACTAGATATTTTGCAATCTTTGAAAATAAAATTGACACAGATATATACTCTTTTAATATCTTTTCAAAGGAATTATGTATTTTATTTCAATGAGTCTATATATATCCTTTTAATTTTCTTACCAATAATATAACTAATTAAATTTCTTAACACTATTTACTAAATAATTTAATAAAAAAAATTCAAACTTATAAGACATAATGGTTACTTTGAAAGTACTATACACATGTATTAAAAACCAAGAAAATGAAAAATATGAAAAATAGGTAAAATTATGCAAATAACTCACACAATTTATGGGTTTACATATAACATAGGGATTTAGAATCAATATCCACTTGGATCATGATTCATAATGTAGAGCATGGAACACCTCACCACTTATAATCAAGTGAGATTGAGATCTTTACAAAAAATACATTTCACAAAATGATCATCTCTAAATTAATCACAATTAGTTTTTGCCTATGCTTACACACTCAATACAAATATTTTATATATTTGTCTAATATAATTAGATGAAAAAATAAGATATAAATAATAGAAAGTAAAATCAAACAAGGTATGCGTATACATCCTATGATTGTCATATGTAAACAGACTCAATATAATCCAACATGATTTTAAAATCTTATAGTAATCAAATCAAATTTAGCCATTAAACATCTCATAGTATTGAATTACTAAACTAACTTGCTATACATATATTAAACATGTTCAATATTGATTAACATTTAATAATAACCACATTTAACCAAAGCTCACTCACCTCTAATACCATCTAGATATTGAAAGATGCATAATCACTCAAATCTATATCAGCTTAATGATTCAATCTCTAATTTAGAACCAAATACAAAAATCAACATTAGCATATTATAAGTGAAAAATAATTTGAAACACTACTATATGTTCAAAAATAAAGTCATAACACATATATACAAAATACATAGTTGATGAAAACACAAAATACCCATTGATAAAAGATAGTGTCAAACTTGAATAACAAACAATACCCGTATTTTTTGTGGATCTTACAATTTCTAAGGAAAAATCAATAGTGACACTTTTGGATTTGATTTTTTAAAATAAGTAATGAATAATATTTATAGGATTTTTCCTGTTTTCTATGACTATTTATGAAATTTTATAACTTGATATCCTTACACGACTTGAAATGACAAAAAATAATGGCATTCCAACAATTATAAGAAAAAATATAACTCTATTATTGTTTAATTTAAGTTTTAATGTTATTAAATATAAATTTTATTAGATTAACATAAATTAACATTAGTATTGTGTTATTTCTCCTTTATAAAACAATACCTACTAGCTTATCTATCTTATTACATAATCTATATAGGAAACACCAAGATATATCAACTTGTTTGAATCCATTTTAGAAATTTGATTGTTGTGTGTTTATCGTAATGGATTCTTTAGTTGCACAATAATATAATATCTTGGCTTATCTTCTAGGAATGTACAACACTATGACATGTGTATGATATTGAGTATAACTGAGGAGAATTAATACTGTCTAAACATGAGGATATTATATTGAATGGATAAGTACGTGCATAATTTACATTAGTTTTATTATAAAGCTTGTAGCCTATGATTTATCTTAGAACCCTAACCCTAACCCTACCCCTATTGAAATTCAATCCTAATTGAACTATATCCCTAACGGTAACCCTAACCTATTAAAGTTAAAACCTAATTGAACCTAAACACTAACCCTAACATTAATCCTAACTGTAACCCTAATTAAACCCTAATCTTAACCCTAATTGAACCCTAACATTAATTCTAACTATAACCCTAATTAAAACCTAACCTTAACCCTAATTGAACCCTAACCCTAAACTAACTTTAACGCTAACTATAGTTGAATTCCAATCATAACCTTAATTGAACCCTGACCCTAATTGAATATGAACCCTAACCATAACTCTAATTGTATATCTTAACCCTACTTGAATATGAACCCTAACCATAACCCTAATTAAGTCTTAATTGAATCTTAACTCTTATAGTAATTGTAAGCCTAACCTTAATCCTTGTTGAATTCTAACCCCAATCCTAACCCTAACCCCAAAATTTATCCTAAAACCCTTACCCTAATTGAACATCAATTGAACCCTCACCCTAACTCTAATTGAATCTTAACCCAAATTAGACCCCAATACTAATACTAATTAATCCTCAACCCTAACCTTGAACTTGTAGACACATAAAAATGACCTAAGCCTGCAAGCAATATTTCACCACTTTTTGTCCTAGCATAATTATGACATTTTAATTATGTTCCTAACCCACATTCAACTATTAATTAAATAATTTATAATTATTTAATTAATTCATGATCTTTTATTCTTCCTGATTATTAAATAAATAAATCTTATTTATTTAATGTGTCACTAATTATCTAAGGTTAACTCATAATTAAATAAAGTTCTCATTTTATTTAATTAATCCTTATCATTAATATCCTCTTGATTATTAAATAAATATAAATAAATATATTGATTTAATATGTTACTAATTCCTAAATCTTCTCTTAATTAAATAGATTCATTAATTTATTTAATTAATTAACCACTTCTTCTAAATTAAATAATTATTCTTAATTATTTAATTGTTGTATGTGACACTTTGTTATTTTTAAATAAAACAATTTATTTAAAAATGTCTCGCATAGTTAACTAATTCTTCTTTTAGTAATTAATTTCAAAAATCAATTACTTATTATCTCACAAAATCCATATTTTGAATTAATTTAATTCAAAATGGAAAGATTCTTCTACAAATCAAGTAATTTCTAAAATTACTGATTTTCTAAAATCCCGCCTTCTTATCTTCTGATTTTTACTAATTTCATCTCAACTGTCACATTTAGTCTTGATTTAATTAAATCTTATTCACACATGTAGGCATTTTTCCCTAACCCTAATTGAGAGTTTCCATTTTGAATCTTAACCATTGATTCTAGGGCATTTTCTCAATCTCTCATCTCATCCGTCCGTGCAAAATTGCATTTTCTATAAAATGACAATTTTGCTCTCATTTCAAGGATATTAATCTGAAATTTCTTAAAATTATTTTAGATTTCTTGCATTCTAGGCAAATAGAGTTGAATACTTGCATTTAGGGTTTTATTCTATTTTGCATAATTCATTTAAAGTAAATCCTTCAAATCTTGTTTAGGTCTAGACATTTATAGTTTGCTCACACATACAATCTGAGGGCATCCATTTATCACAAACAAGTTAGGAGATACAATGGAAATGAGTCATGGATAAGAGAAATGGGTGAGACTATTCTAGTCTCATTCTTTTTCTCATTATTCCTCCTTTGCATTCCATTAATTGTTGGATAATGTTTATATATGCATTTATTAGACTAACAATCTATTTTGCAAAAAAATATACAGCATTACATTGGTGAACCCGACCCACTAACATGTTTTTGCAGGTTCTTGTACAGCCCCAGATTTTGTTTTGCAGGTACAGGAGTACAGAACGATGCAACCACAAGCCTACACGACGCAAGTGCTCTATCGCACCACAATCGCACTCCCGAATGACGCAAGTGCTCTGTCGCAATGCATACGCACTCGCAAATGACACATTCAACATTATGCAGCACATTTGATAGAACACGAACCACATCTGTCAAGCCACATCTGCCATTTCACACCGCAAATGACTGGTAAATTTCATTTTTGAGTTGTTATCTGGATCTGACGTGACCGCGATCAGTTATTTTATTCTTTTATGTGGACTAAAATGAATCAATCCTAGGGTAGGCACTTTAAATCTGGAATTTATCAATCCTAGGATAGACATTTTAATTGGGAATTTATCAATCCTAGGGTAGTCACCAAATTTTTTATTTTTGTTTGGTTAAAATGAATCCCATGCTTGTTGTGAAGCAACATCTTCACTTAGTGTAGAAAATTTTCATTTGGGTTTAAAACTGAACCACTTGTTGTTGTGCTTGATTGGGTAATAGGTATATGCTCTCCCCTTTACTGGGTGATCAAAAAACCAGACTTATCCATTTTATATTTATGCATTCTATGCTTTATTAAATCCTTTAGAAGGCCTACCGTAGTGGGAAAAAGTACTCACCCTATGGGAACGATCTAAGTGGGAACAACCAAAGCCAAGTTTTCCAACCCACTATAATCAAAAGTGAATTCAGGGAAAGTCCACAATTCGACGGCAGTGTGCAAGATAACCATCCCCAAAATCTTTGTTCTAAAGGTTGGGAGGTCTCCTGAGGGAGTTTATCATTTGTTGCGCCGAATGGAAACCTTTACTAAGAACCATAGTCTAGAAGCCAGCCATGTCAGTATCCAGACATTATTTCAATCACAGTGCAAGGGGAGGGAAGAATCTACCCCCAAGACACTCACCATATAATCGCCATGGATTGCTTGCTCAGGGGATTTGGTATCCACTTCCATCACCTTGAGTACGCACCTAGAAAAGACAAAAACACAGGCGCCCTCTAGGGGTGACATGGTTGTGTGAGTCGATGCAATTTTGAGTTATGGTTTGTGATTGCTATGATGACCCTTTGACTATTAAGAGTGAGTCTGCTTGAAATGTCTTTTGTTCAAATACTAGTGAAAACAAAAAAGGGTCATGCTTGATCCTTGAACATACACTCAATGTTTTAGTTTCTAGATGTTTTCCCACTGTTTTCAAACAAACTTCAACAAGCTGAACATCAACCATCTGGGTCCAAACTTGTCAAATCTGCAAAGTTGTTTCCCAAAATTTGCTTCCTGCGACGCAAGCGCTCTGTTAAGCCACAATCACCATATTTTACGCCGCATTCAATCTCCTGAGCCGCAATTGAAACACCCTGAACTGCATTCGCTATAGTATGCCGCATTTTCCAGTATCGAGCCGCATTTGCCAATATCAACCCACATTCACCAGATTGTGTCGCAATCGACACTTTCTGAACTGCATTCGCCTCTATGAGCCGCATTTGCTCTGTTGTACCGCATTCACTGTGACGCATTTGCGAAGAATTTCAAATCACCTTCTCACTATCAAAACTGAAAGTCCACAACTTTTCTTTAATTCAATCAAGTCTTCCTTCACTGTTACAGTTCAAACCAGACTTTGTATTGCTCAACTTCCCTTTAAACATTGCATTATAGGTATCATTTTTAGGATCACAATAGGAGTCCATTTCGATTTCTAGTCCATTAGATTGCATTGGTAACTTCACCATCTTTTTAGACACTTACTTTTGCAGATTTTAGGAGTTGACTCTTACCATTCATTGTCAAAACCTTGCTTTCAATAGTAGGTTATCATTGGACCCAATTACCCTTTGTCACTAGTCAAAACTTTTGTGAATTATTTCCCACTCAATAGTCTAGTGCGGAAACTTCACTTTGTCCATATTTATAGTCCTTTTATGGTCCATTGGTCTTCCAAACTTGAATCATTGCAAAAAATTTGTTTGCTCAAGTTGTCCTCCTTAGATCCCTCAATAGTAAGTACATCTTAGGCTCCTTTAGTTGCATATCATTTAACATCTCCATTTTAGTATCACATAATTTGCACTCACAAGTCTTTAGTCTCATTTTGGTCTCACTTGCATTTCATAGCATTCCTTAAAAATCCAAAGAAACCAAAAACATAGTGTCATACTTTGATCATTCTCTCCATCATCCCAAGTTGAGCAAAACCTTGTATGGTTGAAACTAGACTGCAGAAAAAGAAAAGACTCATGGATTCCTTTAGACAAGACACCAACTTTCTTCAATTCACAACTGGCATGGATTTATTCCCTAATGCCATGAACAATCCTTGTTTTGACATGGGAAATTCCAACATCAATCCTTTCAGTGAAATGAACATCCCACCATCTCCATCACATATTTTTGAACCATTTATCCGACGGGATCAAAATGGGGAAGTCTTTGAAGAAGACTTATTAGCTACTTCCCAACACCCAGAAGTTGTTGCTTTTGCGAAAGAAGTAGTCTTAAATGACTCTTCTAGATTCCTAGCTATGCTCCTCGACCAAGGGGCTAAGTTACCAAAGGGATTTGATCTTAATACTCTTAGAGCAACTTCTCCCAATCCACCATCACACAATCCTTCCATGGGAGATTCTTCACAAAATGTCATCAACACCATCAATGCTACCTCCCTTGGTCATACTACCACCACAACCAACACAACATCTATTGGGGGATCATCTTCCCAAACCAACACCACATCACAATCCATCCCCCAACAAAAATCCACCATCCCTTCACAAACAATGGGTGCAACTACATCAAACCTCTTTGGAACTTCATCTAGTTCCATAAGTGCATCAACAAACCTGTTATTAGGTTCTTCAAATGCTATGGCAACCAACTCATCCAACCCTTTTGGGAGAAATAAATGAAGAGTTGTCATACATGGCACCCAACCTAATTCCTCACAAGTTAATACCAACATTCCTATGGGCCAAAACACCAACATTCCTCATGGCCAAAATTTATTATTTGGGCAAGGTAATCAAGGCCCTCAATCCTTCACTCGTTTTGGGCATCAACAAGCTTAAAATCAACAAGGCCCTCAATCCTTGACTCCATTTGGACATCAACAAACTCAAGGTCCTCAAATTCAGTCCAACATGGCAAGATCTCACATCCCCACGTATGCCTCTCAAGTCCATACACAACAGCACATCCCTTATCAAAACACTCATTTCCAACAACAGCCTCATCAGAACACTCGTTTTGCTCACAAACAACCAATTCCAAATCAACACATCTCATCACAACAAGTGGGCACTCAAGCTGTCCCTATCACCAACATGTGTGATGCTACCAACAATCCCATGGTGGAATCGCTCACACTCCAACTCGTTGCTCTTCAAACGCAAGTGGAGACCTTGCAACAATCCAACAAAAAGTCATACATGTCACATGACTTGTGTCCATATCCATTTGACACAACCTTGTATATGCCACCCTTTCCTCATGGATATGTGGTACCTCATTTTCCCAAACGCAAAGGCAAAACAAACCCCATTGAACACATAAGAGAATTCACTACTAGTTGTATGGACATTGCATATGAGCAAACTTATCTCATGAGACTTTTTTCTACAAGTCTTGTAGGTCATGCACTAGAATGGTTCTCACTGCTGCCTAAGGGAATCAAGACATGGGATGAATTGGCAAACAAGTTTGTTGAGAACTATGCCTATAACATTGACACAGATATCGACATTGCCTCCTTATGTAGACTTACCCAAGAGGATCCAGGAGAGACTTGTATTCCATTCTTTCAAAGATGGAGAACCTTAGCAAGCAGATGTCTGATAGAAATACCTGAAAAGGAGAAAGTCACCATGTTTGTGAAAACTCTCCTAGGACTGCTAAGGTATGGCTTACAAGTCCATTGTTGCACCACCTTTGTTGACCTTGTTGAAAAGGGTGTTCAACTTGAGAAAGCCTTGATCGCCAAAGGCGAATTAAAATATGGTGGAAAAACCATCAGCACCACCACAAACAATAACCCAAGTAGGTCAAATGACAAAAAAAAATACTGTGTTAAGAACAAACACATCACCAACGTCGGTGTAGTTGATGCAAAAACCGTCAATGCAACAGGTCATGTACTCACAATCAAAGGAGTACAAAATCAAAATGCACCTGTAACTACACCGACACCAACTGCCAATGTTATCCAAAGCAATCATGCGCAAACTAATCAAAGGCAACTGCGTCAACCCTGACAATTCCAAAAACGCGCATACACCCCTTTGGGTGAACCTATTGAAATTTTCTTGAAGAAACTTCTTCAAAATGGCGTCATAATGTTGGAAGAGCCAAAAACCGTATGACCCTGGTCAGTTCAAGCTGTCATGGTGGGATGACAACGCATTTTGTGATTACCACCATGCCAAAGGGCACAAAACCTCCTCTTGTCGTCAATTGTGAAATCTGGTACAAGACCTCATTGAGAACCACACCATTGAACTAGGTGGTCAAACATTCACGTCTAATGCGGATCATACTATCCACAAAAACCCACTATAGGATCATGGTAAAGCTTCCTCATCTAGCTCAAAGAATAACAACAATCAAGCCAATCACATTCATCCAGCTGACAATATTGTCCATCCTGCATATAATTATCCCAGTGGTACCATCATTAACAATCTTTGCGATGCTGATGACGATGAGTGTGTTAATACCATCACCATTAAAAAGGTCCCAGAATGCAACATCACCACACATAAAGGAAAGGTCACTATCCCAGGTCCTTCTACACATCAACCTAAGATCACCATACCTGGTCCGTCTGCAAAACAGTCAAACCCTAAACCAGAGTTCAACCTTATTGAGCAATTGAATAAAACACCAGCTAAATATCCATTCTCAAATTGCTTCGTATCTCACCCACACATAAGGCCATCTTGGATAAAGTGTTGCAAGAGTCGTCCATCCCAAACAACATTGTTGATGTCAACCACTTTGAGACAATGGTCGGATATCTAAATTTGCCTCATCACATCACCTTTTCAGATAGTGACTATTCCTCACCCAAACCATCTCATAATGATGCACTTCATATTGAGGTTTTTGTCCACAAACACAAGGTTAGATGACTCTTAGTAGATGGCAGAGTAGGATTGAACATCTGCTCTTTAAAACTGGTTAAAGCTCTTGGCTTCTCTGATGCATGTGTAGATGCTACCAAGAGCATTGTCATCAAGGCATATGATGATGAAGAACGTGCTTCTAAAGGTGTCATTACAATTCCACTCCGAGTGGGACCAGTTATCATAGATACAACATGCCAGGTCCTGGATCGTGACATACATTACAACATCTTACTTGGTCACGCCTGGATTCATGCTCTAAAGGCCATTCCATCCACATACCACCAATGCTTGAAATTTCCTTTTGATGGTACTAAAATCACTATCCCAGAAGATCCTAATCCTTTTCAATACTGTACCAATCTATGAGCCACTACTGAGCATCAGGTACCCATCAATCAGGAAGCCTCAGCTTCCACCTTGTCCAAATATATGGACCCATCCGCACTCACCAAATCATCCATTCTGTCAACATCCGCAACACCATCTTCCTTGGCCTCCATACAAAGTAAAGACCTTCAAATCCAGGACCTTGGCTATGGAGAATTCAAATTGAATACAGCTTACTGTATCACCACAATACCGAAGCCACCTAAAGTCTATGGTAGACCATGTTTTGCAGTCGAGCCCAAAACAACTTTCAAGGTTCCACCAAAAAGTGTTTTCACACTATGGGGGACATAGGTAATGAAGTCATCATTGACATAGCTAACTGGATCTACAAAGACCCAGAAGAGTTGTCTCTGCTACCAGTACATCTCTATGGAAAAGGCTATGACATATGCAAGGCCCTAGGTTTTGACGGCACAAGTGGTCTTGGAAAAGCCAGCAATGGAAGGAGGAAACCTATTATCGTTTCCGCAAGACCAAGGTACATAGGGCTAGGGTTTGACCAACTCAGAACTGATGATCAACGTACCTATGAACTTTCAAGTGAAGGTGTAGTGGTTACAAAAATTGTTGAGACATGCGAAGAATCCCTTATCGAAACTAACTCAAACGAATGGGAATGGGGATCTAAAAAAACCCTAAGTGACTATGATATTGATGAACTATTCCTAGAACCTGGTCAACTCCCTTTTGAAGAACGATTCCTCCAGGAATATAACATTGATCCCATTGACCGACGTTCCAAAAATAAGGAATGGGTAAGAATTCCTTGGAATCTGGCTAAACATAAGGTGTTTTCGGCAACACCGAAATCATCCCACCCCATTCCTGAGCCCACCCATGAGCCTAACTTATTTGAGCCCACTATCTATAATTCTGAAAATCCAACCACTAGTCATGATGTTGATAATTTTATCCCATATTATGATTTTGAATTTGACTCATCTGACTCGGAGTACGGTCCATCCATTGCATCTGACATGGAAGTTGAAATTGACAACTTTTCCTTTACACTTGAGGCATCAATTTGCACACCATTTTCCCCATCCTTCACCAACATTGACGATGGGATCCCCCTTGTTTACCCACAACTGATTGACTAGGACCAACAAACTCCACCAGTGATGGACATCTTTCAGAATGATGAGGCAATTGCATAATTCATGGGGCTTCGTGAAGGTATTCCGTGGGGTGATCACAAAACAGGTTTTTCCATTGATCTAGATTGTGCAGCTTATTTCGGGGAGACCGTGCAATCCTCCTATTGCAAAAATACAAAGAATTAAAAAGAAAAAGAAATGTCTTTAGGTGAGAACTGCAAGGCACCTTCTGACAGTAAAATAGTAAAAACAAAGGACGTATCCGAAGGTGAAAACCTCTTTGAGGTGCCTAAGGATGGAGGATTGGACTTTCTTCCTGTAACACAGGAAAAATCAGCTATGCTCATTGAAGACACAATGGAAGTTAACATAGCCACACCAGAGAATCCCAAAATGATTCTCTTGGCCACATCATTATCAGACGAAGAAAAACCCGAATATAAACAATTCTTCACAGACAGGAAAGTTAACTTCACATGGTCATATGCTGACATGCCAAGCCTTGATCCCAAATTAGTATTACATCATCTACCTCTAATCCCAGGAATCAAGCCAGTCAAACAAAAGTTGCACAAAATGCATCCACAAATTGCACTACTTGTCAAGGCTAAACTAAAAAAGTTACTGGATGCAGGATTCATAAGATCAATAGATTATGTTGACTAGATATCCAACATTGTCCCTGTCACAAAGCCAAATGGGAAAATCCGTATTTGCACAGATTTCAGAGATTTGAATAAGGCTTGTCCAAAAGATGATTTCCCATTACCAAATATAGACATGATTGTAGACCTTACAGTAGGGTATGAGATGCTATCTCTTATGGATGGTTTCTCTGGCTATAACCAAATTCAAATTGCAACAAAAGATCAACACAAAACAACATTCACTTGCCCTTGGGAAACATACTGTTGGAATGTCATGCATTTTGGCTTAAAGAATGCAGGTGCCACACCAGAGGGCTATGACAATAATCTTTCATGACATGATGCATATCCTAATGGAAGATTACATAGATGACCTATTGGCAAAATCTTTGACAAGGAAAGACCATCTCAAAGTGCTGGACAAAATCTTCAGATGGCTTGAGGATTACAAGGTTCATTTAAACCCAAAGAAATGTGTCTTTGGAGTCACTTCAGGCAAGCTACTGGGATACATAGTTTCACGACGAGGCATAGAATTTGATCCTGCTAAAGTAAAAGCAATTCTGGACATGCCTCCACCAAAAGGAATTAGTGAGTTGAGAACACTTCAGGGTAGATTGCAATCTATTTGCCGCTTCATCACACAGTTGGCAGACAAGTGTCAACCATTTCAATATCTTCTACGCAAAAGCAATCCTTTTGTATGGATGGATAAATGCCACATAGCCTTTAAACAAATTAAAGAATATCTATTGACACCACCAGTGTTGATGCCACCTATTGAGGGAAAACCATTGATCATGTATGTCTCTACAACAACAATGCACTGGGGGCATTATTGACACAAAATAACCATGAAGAAAAAGAAAGAGCCATATACTACATCAGTCGCACACTAATTGGATATGAGCTCAACTACACAACCATTGAATGGGCGTGCCTTGTAGTTGTCTTTGCAGCGCAGAAACTAAGACACTATATGTTGAGCCATCAAACACATTTGGTAGCAATGATTGACCCATTAAAGTATCTCCTGAGTCGAGCAGCATTGATAGGCCGTTTGGCGAAGTGGGTCATGATATTAAGCGAGTATGACATACAATATGTGGAACGTAAGGCACTAAAAGGTCAAGTAATAGCATATCAACTAGCAGATGCACCAATCCAAGCCACTCATCCGCTGATAACTGATTTTCCTGATGAGTCCATCTTTCACGCAGAACCAGCGTTACCATGGAAACTATACTTTGATGGGTCCCACACTGGTCACGGCTAAGGAGCTGGCATATTATTTATCACACCACAAGGGGATTCAATTCCTAAATCATTTCAGATCGCCTTCCCTTGTACAAATAATATTGCAAAATATGAGGCATTGGTTATAGGTCTCAAGATAGCAATTAAATGGAAAATTCAGACATTGCTCGTATTCGGGGATTCTCAGCTAGTCATCAACCAAGTGAATGATGATTATGACACAAAGGATGAAAAGTTGCTTCCTTACAAACAAATGGTGGATAGTTTCCTGATGTATTTCAAAATTATTGCATTTGAACAAATCCCAAGGACACAAAATAAGCCAACCGATGCAATGGCTACCATTGGATCTCTCTTAGACATCCCCAAGAATGTGTCACAATTTGAATTCTTAGTGGAATAGTTGTTGATGCCTGCATACGATATTCCAGAGTCAGAAATGGTGTGCGAGATTGTTGGTCCTAGTTCACCTTGGGACTAGGACATATATGACTATCTTAAGTCCCAAACCCTCCCACCCAACCTGTCCAACAACCAAAGAAATTCATTTATCTGAAAAGCAGCTAGACACACCATCGTCAGTGATACCCTATACCGTTGTGGCTTTGATAACACCCTTCTTCACTGTCTTGACACTAAGGAAGCCCAAACAACTTTATGAGTACATGAAGGTATATGTGGATCTCATTCGAGTGGTCCAGCGTTAGCTTGAAAAGTCGCCAGACTTGGATACTACTAGCCGACATTGGAGAAAGATGCTCTTCAGTTTGTCAGAACATGTCAGAAATGCCAGGTGCATAGCGACCTAATTCATGCACCTGCACAGGAATTGAGACCGATTACTTCTCCATGGCCTTTCACACAATGGGGACTCGACCTTGTGGGTAAGATCCATCCATCCTCTTCTAATGGCCATAAATTCATAATCACCGCCATTGAGTACTTTACTAAGTGGATTGAAGTCGTCCCTCTCAGTTACATCACTGACAAGCAAATATCCAAGTTTATCCTAAATTACATCATCTTCCGGTATGGTGTCCCACAATCCATCATCACAGATAACGGTAGTCCATTAAAAAATCAGGACGTTTGTGAACTCTGTAAGCGATTCCACATCCAACACCACTTTTCCACCCCATATTATCCACAAGGTAACGACCAAGATGAGGCATCAAATAAAACAATTCTTTGCATTTTGAAGAAGACCGTCAATGACGCTGACTGAGATTGGCACCTACAACTCAATCCTGCTTTATGGGCCTATCGTACCAGCATCTGTACCCCTACTAGAGCCACTCCATTTTCCCTGGTGTATGGATCTGAGGCCATATTTCCCATCAAGGTCAAAATTCCTTCTCTCTGAGTCTCCTTGAAAGGAATGATTGATGATGAAGAGTACAGACATATTCGGCTACATGAGCTAGAAATGCTACAAGAAAGATGAAAAAATGCCTTAAATCATTTGCAGGCATATCAAAATCGTCTTTGCCAAAGTTATAACAAAAGAGTAATGGTGAGAAAGTTTGAAATTGGTGACTTAGTCCTAATGCAGGACCCAAGAAATCAGGTGGACCATGAAAATCCTGGAAAATTTGAGGCTAATTGGCTTGGTCCTTATATCATTACTGCCGCATTTGGTTCTAGAGCTTATCAGTTGGCCACACCTGATGGAGAACAACTGATAGAATCCATCAAAAACTTACCTCTGAGAAAGTTCTACACATAGCATCACAGGGCTTGGTTAAAACCTAAAAAATAGCAAAAAAAAATAATAAAGAAAAAAATTGTCCCTTGATGAAAACTTGGCAAACAGTCGTCTTGGTGACATCAAAAAAATCAAAAAATGGCAAAAATAGTAAAAAGAAATAAATTCATCCAATAGTGAAAACCTGGCAAATAGGCACTTTGGATAAGTACCATGGTGAAAACCTGACAAACAGGTGCCATGCATAGTCAATCATTGCTTTTTCATCTACTGTTACTCAAATCGACCTTTATCCATTTGTCATAATCACAAAAGCCTAACACATTCATGACATCTGCCCTAAGTCCTATCAATTCCAGCCATGGTTAGCATTTGGTTGACATCATCCCTTGCATAACCTTGCCTTTTCCTTTTTCCATATCATTTGAATCAGGTAATCCCCGATCTATTTGGGGGCAAGACCTCTATCATGTAACTGCAGTGGGTGTCGTACATGATCTTGCATTCTGAAAAAGTCCTGAAAAAAGTCTTAAAAATCTGAAAAAGTCCTGAAAAAAACTCCTAATATTTTTAAAATGTCCCGAGAAAATCCAAAAATAGAGTCAAAGTCAATGTCTGTTTGATCAATTCAATTGATCATATCAATCAACCTTTCGTCCATGTCTGAACTATGTTGTCTCTACGCATTTGCTACGTAGGCAAGATTCATCTTTGAATCCCCAAGACTTTAGGTTAGTCTTTCTAGGTTGGTCAAAATAAAATCATGATTCAATATTTTGTCCTTTGGACAATGACATTGGTTATGTCAAACTATGAGGTCTCTGAGTGCACGACGTAGGCAAGGCCATCAATCGATGGACCCTCGAGGCCGCACTAGGTCAGTCCATTAGGGTTCATGGCACAACATTTTTCACACACATCAAGCTATCTTCAAATCAAACAAATCTTCTATCAATCTCAAATTTTTAGTCTATCGGCAATCTATTTCACCAACATCTTCAGTCAATTCAACATATCAGTAATGACATGTAGTCAAATTCTATCAAGACAATACACCCTGGAAAAATTTTGGGTTCTTCTTCAGATGTTTCCTTCTAAAAAGGAACTCTCGTCATCTCTTTATGCTTTTGGATGTGTCCTTCCTAAGCATCATCATCATCATCATCTAGCATTTTGATGGATTCTCCTAACTCCGAGAATTGATCTCCTAGATATCAATGTCATTCAGGATGTATCCTTCTGGAATTTGATATCGCTCGACATTTGGAAACACTTGACATTAAAACACTTGGCAAACTTTATTTGTCTTTTTGATGATTATCATGATATTAGTTCCTTATGTCTTAGGAGCCACGACATATCATGATAATTATCTCTGTCTGTTTTTAATCACCCTACTACTAGTTTCTCAAGGATGTCCCGATTTCAGGATTTAGAGAAGCAACGATGTAGTACGATGATTTTGCTATCTTTTTTTTACTATTATGTGGATAGTTTCTCAAGGATGTCTTGGCATCAGGATTTAGAGAAGCAATGACGTCTCATGTTTGGTCTAGTTTCTGTTGGTGGGTTGGTCCTCACAAAATAACTAGGGGCAATTGTGTTCCTCGTATGAGTCATGATCATCCTTGTTTGTGATTGTTGATCTACGTGATGGTTCAACCTTGCACACTATTGATCTAAGTCATATCATAGTGTTTGTTAGCCATCATGACATTTTTCACCCAATGATGATAAAAGAGAAACAACTAGGATAGCACTATAGCAAAGCTTTGAAGGATTTTGTTTTCATACTAACATGCATGTCTTTCTTCACACTAACATCCATCTTTGTCTCTCACTTTCTGATGATATCCTGTGACATACACAAAAACAAAGTTGCATACATAATCATACAAGGATTTCATATTCACATTTCACATCTGCATAAATCAAATATCATAGCACAATGCATTTTACATCCATCCATCAATTCCATCATTTGCATCAACATATAGGCATCATAAGTAACATTTTGCATTAGCATGCAAGAATCACATCATCATCACATTACACAATGCATACATACATAATCACATCCATAATTTCATAAGCATAACATCCATACATCTCATAGTATCATAAAAGCATCACATAGGATTTGATAAAGCATTAGACTACCATAACACATAACATCATATAGGCCACATCAAAACTGCATTGCATATATATATAATCTCAAAAAGAATGTCATAGCACACGATAGAGTCATATGATATCCCAAAAATGGAGCTCACAGGCTTGAATATCAAAATATACAAGTGTCTAAAAACTAGTCATATGATGGCCCTCCTTTGTCCGATGGAGGTGAACTGCGAGGTAACTGTGACTGATCCATCAAGCGGAAGGTGATCTGAATAGGCGTCCTGTCCTATGTCTCACTCTGAAATCTCACAGGATCAGTAGCAGGAGGCTGGATCTACTCTGCTTGGTGTCCTGATGACACTGACTTGTGACCATGCTCTAACTTGTGACCATGCTTTGACCTATGGATGTGGTCTGATGAATGTTGATGCTAGCTGTGTGACCTATGGCCCAATGACTGACCTGATGTAGTAGACCCCCCAACACTGGTATGACTACTGCTATGTGATCTGCTACTGCTGTGTGTCCGACTACCACTGCCTATCCTATTGTAGGATTGGGACAATCCTGGATCCCGTCTCTCTGGGGGAACCACCTGCTCATACAGTAACCTGTACCGCCCCTTGCTCTTTGCCACCCTGGCCAGCTCCCTAGCCATGTCTCCTGTCGGTCCAGAGCACAACTCTGCAAACTCTATCACCCACCGATCTGACTCCTACCATCGGAGGATGACCTGATCTCTCTCCACTCAGGTAACCTCTAACTCCGTTGCTAAGGCCTTGTTTGGAGACAAGGCCTCATCAAGTCTACTCTACAAATATGTGATCCATTGATCAATAGTGGCAATGACAGGAAAAATGGGTGATCTATCACCCTCCTCATCATCGACAATCATCCTCTCCCCCAATCTTTGGTCTGTCTCATCCTCCTCCTCCTCATCTCTCTCCTCATCCCTTTCCTCCTCGGCCCAAATC
>CM021101.1:4188732-4246225 GCA_007115665.2 Sequoiadendron giganteum | reverse complement strand
AAGGGAGGTATCCTTCAAGAACTCTCACATGAAGGAAACCAAGAAGAGCACCTTACAGACCTGCAAACCTGCAAGGAAGGTATCCCCCAAGAACTCTCACATGAGAGCAACCGAGCAAAGGAGACTCCACAGAGTCAGAGTTGGTGACACATTTATCTGCAGCTAGAACATGTCAAGAAGCGGTTGCACAGGCCAGTGAACAGACAATCACATAGACCATCGCTAAGTTGTAAGACATTCAAAGGGGTCCCTCAGGAACCCTTCAAAAGGAAGGAGGGTCCACTCAAGGGACACACTATTTGAAAAGTGAAGTCTAGTCGGGTTACCCCCAAGCTAGACTTAAGGATGTGAAGTAGGTCTAGTTGGGATACCCCCAGACTAGACACGAAGAAGTAAAACTAGTCTAGTCGGGTTGCCCCTGAGCTAGATGCAAGGATGTGAAACCAGTCTAGTCGGGTTGCCCCTGGGCTGGACACCATAGAATTTTTCTGAAAGATTTAAAAGGGGTCCCTTGGTAACCCAACGTGAAAGGGAGGGGTCTACTCAAGGGACACGCTATCCAAAAGTTATCATCTTCTTTCTTGAATCGATTCATCATCAAGGAATCCTTTCAAAAGATCTTCACTTCATCAAGGAATTCGAAAGGAAGGAGATGCGCCCATGCAAGGGGAAGACTAAGACCGTTCCCGCTTCAGAGGAGGGTTTCCAAGTCCTTTCTTTACAAACCCATGATGAAGGAAACATGTTTCCTTGGGGTTTCAAGTCAAGAATGCAATTCTAACAAAGAAGTGTATGAAGGATCTTTGATAAAAGATTCATTTGGAAATGAATGCATTTTCTAAGGATCATGCAATGTGGAGAACTAGCGTTGTCACACATAAGAGGGACAACTCAAGTAAAAAAGAGAGAAAGATAAAGGGAAAGGTAAAAGGAAATAGATCACATACAAAGAGCACAGGGGGATTTGGTTTTGTGGGGTCAGATCTGCCTTTATTTATAAATAGTAGGTAACCGTAGTGAGAGGTGAAAGATCATCAATCCCCAACAAGATTAGGAAGAATGCACGAAAGACAAAGTAAAAAAAATAAAATTGGGTCAACATGGAAGGAGGCCTAAATGCTCTTGACGCTTTGCATCGTCCCCAATTTTCTGAAAGTCAATCACAAACATGGAAGAATGGAGATACATATAGAAGAAGGTTTACAACACAAACACCACGCCTATATCCAAGCACCAACAAGGGTGACGAGGGTCATCTAGGCATGTATAGCATGATTACGGAGGAACACATCACAACAAACACACACATCTAATCTAAAGATCAAGAAGAGGATCTCCCCCGAACACTGGTCGACCAAGGGGTCATCAGCTTCCCACTCTAGATCATCGTAGGGGGAAGGATAACGAGCTTGCAACAGTGTAATGTTAAGGGGAGGAGCTTTTGATCCTCCCATAACAAGGGACAAGGTAGATGTACCAGTGAGGTCTCCATCTCTCAACTCTTGTGGGTCTAAGGTTAACAACTTTGTGAAGATTGTTGACAAGGTCAGAACTTCATCCACCGAGTTAAACATATACTTGACGGGGGTGCCATTTTTCACCTTGGTGGATAGAGGATTTTGCACCCGAGGTTCATCGTTGGGCTCACCGAGAGACTCGGGAGTGGTGAAAAACTAAAGGGAGGCCAGGGTTGGTTCTATAACCAGGACAAAACAAGTCATCATGGGACCACCTTTTAGAGAAGGTAGGCTTTTCTTACATCCTCCCTTGCTGGAGGGACCATGCTCTACCTTCTTACTCGTCAAAGGAGGTGAACTCCCCATAGACAAAATAAGGAGGATCGAAGGAGAAGAGGAAAGAACCATAACGGATATGACTAAAGTATTAACCATATCCATGGGATTTGGGAAAGGTGAGACATCCAGAACAGAGGTCAGTAGGGGCAGCTCCACCGAAGGAGCAATAAACACTTGCACCTTTCCAGGCACATGTGCGCTCACAACAAGAGCCGGAAGAGATTCAGAACTAGTTAGATTAGAGGCAAAAGAGGGGAAAGGGAAGGACACAGGAGGAGGTATCATCTTCTCCTCCTCCTTTTGTGAGGAGGCTTGCTCAACCAAGAGATCCTTTGGCCGACACTTGCGCTTGCCCGCAAGGTGGTTTCTACAACTCTTTGAACCAGGAGCCAAAGCTTGCAAAGGGACGAAAGTATTTTGCTTAGCCATGGGAGTGTCTTCCATAGCTATTTCCAGTGGAAGGATAGACTCTTGAATGGGAGCAGAAGGGGCAAGTTTAGAAATGGCAGGAGGAATCGACTCTTCCACCTTAGAGGTGGATCATTTTCTGTTCGGGGGAACAAGAAAAGGTCAAGGGGAAAATTCTCTCCACATGCCTTTCTTTCTACCATAAAAATAATACCAAGGTCTTGAGGACCCATTAGGGAGATTCAATATCCTGACCTTCGGCTTTTGCCAAGGATGAATCATCAGACACAATGGGTAGAACCCGGGCTTGTTCATCCAATATTC
This sequence comes from Sequoiadendron giganteum, assembly GCA_007115665.2. Classification (NCBI taxonomy): domain Eukaryota; kingdom Viridiplantae; phylum Streptophyta; class Pinopsida; order Cupressales; family Cupressaceae; genus Sequoiadendron; species Sequoiadendron giganteum. The sequence goes on along the minus strand of CM021101.1, from coordinate 4,243,697 downwards.
TTCACAAGAGAGGAGAGTAGACGAGTCAGCCCGAGAGGGAGCGAGCTTACCCTTTCCCTTTCAGGAGGAGGAGGCAGTTGGTTGCTTAGCTACAGGAAGGTTCAACTTTGGTTTTCCCTTGCCTCCAGTATTATACTTCACATAGTTATTGCAAAGTAGGTACGTTCTTTGTGGGAGTGGACCGATGGGAGAGGGTCAAAAGTGGTCCAATGAGTATCCCCCACACAATACCATAGGTTGATATCCAGTATCATGCACCACATGCACGAAAACCTCATGGGAAAACTTAAGGCATTTATGGATTACGGAGGTGATCCCATTTATGGAAGCTAGCCAAGGTATGGCTAGCTTCACTCTAAACAGGTTCAACTCGGGAATAACGTTGAAGTCTGCATCTATGTTTTTGGGTCCAACTAGGATGGAAAACATTATCGATCCATAAGGTTTAAGAGAAATTCCATCATGCATACGGATGATGGATTTTTTTTTTCGTATTCCTCCCTTTGTAGAAAATTTAAGAGTAATTTCTCCTTCGTGATGACATTCACTCTACTCACGGGGTCAACTAAGACCCCTGTCACAATGTTACCATTGAGGTGAGTGAGAATATAAAGTGGAGAATGCTTACCATTTGCTAGCACATATTTTGAAGTAAATGTTACATCCAGTGAACCGATCACAAAATGAAGAGAGGGAGTAACGGTAACCATGTTAACATATGCCTTAGGGCAAGAAACAGAATTAGAGGGATCGATAATCATGTTAGCAGAATGTGTCAGAAATGGATCCATGTATATATGCAAGTCACTATTAGCTTTCGCCACTGGTTTTTTGATGTTTTTCTTACTTCCATCAAGACGGATAGTACCATCCTCGATGTGATCTTGTATCTCATGATGCAGGCACATGCAACATTCGGTATCGTGTCCATTAACTCGATGGTACTAACAATATGTGTTTTCTTCATACCAATTAGGGTACGATTCTCTAACTGGTTTAGGGGGTAGCAGGGTAAGGATCTTATCTTCCACCAACTTTTTCAAGATGGAAGAATATGATTTTGATAGCTTCGTAAACTTTTGATCATGTTTGAGGTCGATGTTATCCACAACCGCTACTATATTCGCAACAAATTTACCTCTTCTAGAGATCGATACAATAGATCTTCCTTCAAACTAAACTACCATTTGTTGGTATTCTTGTAAGCCGCACACAAGTGTGCGAAATAAGGATACTTCATGAGAGAGAAATTCTCTTGCCAGGCCTTTGTGAGTTCCCTATGAAGACCTTTTGTACATCAGATTCGGGTAAAGGATACGAGATTTGTAAGAAGAGTGCTTGGTACCATGTTATAAATTTTGTAATCTTCTCATTGTCCCCTTGTTTGCACCGAACAAGTTCTGAGAAGGTCATCTTTGGTCTGATATTGGCTTGGAACTATCATAGGAACTAGTTCACAAGTTGATCAAACATGAAGATGGAATTATCGAGCAAAGAATAGTACCAATCCAATGTTGTATCTTTGGGGGATCAAGGGAATAGTTTTTCCATCAATGCATCGTGATGGAAAAAAATTGTGCATAAGGTGTTAAAGGCGAACACATGTCTGTGCATCCCCTTTGCCACTGTATTTTTAGAATTTCGGAACCTCCATCCCTTGTAGGAAAGGAGTGTTTAAAATTGTAATCAACAATGGGTTGTGTCAGAAGAAGGGCTAGAAAATAGGTATGGTTGAGGCTTGGGAAGGGTTCGCCAGTTGGTTTTGCATCTTCCCCATATTTTGAAGAAGGGTATTCAGAATAGGTTCATTAGAGGGCATAGGGCCACTGGAACCACCACCAGAGCCACCATCTAGATTGTCGTTGTGACCACTGCCGGAGCCGCCACCACCAGTGTGACTTCCATCAGAGCCACCGCCACTTCCGAAGCCACCACCATGACTTCCGCTGAAACCGCCTCTACCAATGCAACCCCCACTTCTGAATTTTTTTCCACCAAATCCCCCACCTATCATCCCACCAAATCCTCCACCATCAGAGGCGGCGAAAGGGGTGAAGTAGGAACCCAAAGGGTTCTTGTTTACTTTGACAGTTTCAAAATTCTTGAAAGTAGTGGGTACATTGATCGAAGGTACCGCATCAGCCATATATACGGATGTAGGAGGCATCGACATCTCTAGTTGTCTCTCACGTTCTTCGAAGAGGCCACCTCATTTCATGTGACTATGGCTCGAGGGGGGGCATGCTTCAGCCAAACCAGTGAGACTAGCTAAGAGCTCTATGCCTATCCGGTCTTTTTCCACCATGTATCTTATTTCACTTATCACTTTAGCAGCCCTAGCCATCTTCGAGTTTCCTTCTAGGTGATTTTCCAATGCACCTAACCTTTACCAAGGCTAATGACATATTTGGAAGGGATACATATGACCTCATGCTTGTCTACAGATGAGGAGGTCGGTGATGCAGAAGGGGTAGGGATGTGATCATTTTCATCAAGAAACCTAGATTCTCCTTGCGATACATGATCCTATGCAGACAGACCAATCATAGAACTAGAGAAAAGGCCGGTAGTGAAACTAGAGGAGACCTTCATCTTTTCCATCAGAAGGTGTTGCAAAATTCTTCTAATAATATGCCCAGAGGTTGTAGACTAGGTTGTGAAGCTCATAAACTTTCACAACATACAAGGGTACAATGACCAAGAGGTATAAGAGAATACCGAAAAATGGGTAGATGTTGGTTCACGTCAGGTTCACCAAAAATGTAAGAGAGGGGGACCAACCACTACAAGGCCCCAGGTCACAAAAGGCCAAGACCGGAAATGCTTCCCTAACTTACCTCAGTTTAAAGGAAGTTTAGGATAGACAGGATGAGAATGATGAGGATTATGAATTCCTTTGATCACTCTGCAATCCCAAGAATTGAAGGGAGACTAGACGAGTTACTTTTTAAGGTTAACTCTGTGTCTCAAGTAGCTCTCTATCAGAGGAAAGAAGCACGATTTTGGGATGACAGCATGGCACGTTGGCATCTCATAGGCACGTTGCCGTCCGTACGGCCAGAAAACTAAAGAGATGAGGATAAATCCTTAAGAAAATACTGCTAACCTAGTTTAGAGGTTTCTTGAACAACAAAATGAGATTAAGAAGAATGAAACATAAATACGAATATATATGATAAAAGAAATATATTACCACAAGGGTGATGAAGATGATTTCGTACAAAAATCTTCTCACCAACTTGCTCCAAGATCTCTCCACCTACACACAGAAAAGCAAGAAAATTTTGGGGGGCTGTTTAGGGGCTTGCCTCAGTCAGACCCCCATTTTGGTGTTTCCACCTCCACGGATAGCCAAGTTTGCAACAATAGGAATAAAGATAAAGAAGATAATACAAGATACATAAACAAAAGACACTACAAATAGTACATGCTTACTCAACCAAAGATGATACAGGAGATGAGAGGAGCTTATCACCTCTGTCCAAAGTGCTCAAGGCTTGTGGAGGAGAAAATGAGGGGAACTCAAGCTTCTGTTGCAATGGTGTTTTTCCTATGCTCACACTATCAGAGTGATGGAGTGGTAGATTGTTGCAATGGAGTGTAAAGTGTCGCTACAAAGCTTGAATGAATGAATGGAAATGGGGAGAGTGAATCCAAGATCTTGCAAAACTTCAGAATGGATGGAATGGTCAAGAATATGAAGGAAAGGATGGGAAACAACCATATTCGGGTACTCCTAGAAAGTTTCACTCTCTAGATAACAATGTTAGGAGTACTCCTAATCCCCATGGGTCTTCTATTTAGGATTAGGTGAACTAGTTGGTTGAAGCTCTAAAGATTGTGACTATAGAACCTCGATCTTGGAGGATAATATGAATAGAGCTTACAAGAACCTAGAAAAGGTTATCAATGTTAGTAAGTCAGCTCTCCATAATGATTTTGAAGGTCTCCAATTTCTTAACGAGAAATCTAGGCTATGGAAAGGAGATTCATCTGGTGTTAAAGAAGCTAGTGTTGTTCTGGTGGATCTCCCAAATGATCCTAAAGAAGGGATTAGTGAGAAATGTCCTTGCACTCATACTAGCAATAAAACCAATAATAATTTGGGGGTTCCTATGAAGGAGGTCGTTGAGGTAATGGAAATGCATCAAAATATTGTAGATAGTGATTTGGAAGCTGCTAATATTTTGAAAAATTTGCAATTGGTTGCTTGCTAGTTTTTTGCTTATGGGTGGCTACTTAGTTTGTTTTGATTATATTTTAAAGCAGTGATCTATTTTGTTAAGGGTTTCGGGGTCCCTTCAAAACCTTCTTTACCTATAATAAATAGTTTATATTTTTTTAGAAATATTAAACCTACAACAAGAATTTCTTAACAAAAGAAAAGTTTAATCCTAAATATAAAACAAGCATGTACCCTAAAAATTCATATCCAACTCCACATAAGGTGGAGTATGAACAAACAAAAAATTCATTTAAATAAATGCATACTTTTAAAAAAGAAAATAGCTTCAATAATACAAACCCTCAACAATTGAGATTATCATTTCCTAGATGCAATTCACATGCCAAGCCTTTGCAATTCTTTCCAAAACCCAAACTCAAAATCTAAATTTACATACTAGTTTTCAATCAATCTTCTTTAAAAGTAAGATTTCCCACACAATGGAGGAAAAATGAACAAGTCCTTTTAAATGCACTACATTTTCCTTTTTGTTTCAAATCCTTAACATAAAATGAATTTTTATCTAATACCCAATGGAACTAGATATTTTGCAATCTTTGAAAATAAAATTGACACAGATATATACTCTTTTAATATCTTTTCAAAGGAATTATGTATTTTATTTCAATGAGTCTATATATATCCTTTTAATTTTCTTACCAATAATATAACTAATTAAATTTCTTAACACTATTTACTAAATAATTTAATAAAAAAAATTCAAACTTATAAGACATAATGGTTACTTTGAAAGTACTATACACATGTATTAAAAACCAAGAAAATGAAAAATATGAAAAATAGGTAAAATTATGCAAATAACTCACACAATTTATGGGTTTACATATAACATAGGGATTTAGAATCAATATCCACTTGGATCATGATTCATAATGTAGAGCATGGAACACCTCACCACTTATAATCAAGTGAGATTGAGATCTTTACAAAAAATACATTTCACAAAATGATCATCTCTAAATTAATCACAATTAGTTTTTGCCTATGCTTACACACTCAATACAAATATTTTATATATTTGTCTAATATAATTAGATGAAAAAATAAGATATAAATAATAGAAAGTAAAATCAAACAAGGTATGCGTATACATCCTATGATTGTCATATGTAAACAGACTCAATATAATCCAACATGATTTTAAAATCTTATAGTAATCAAATCAAATTTAGCCATTAAACATCTCATAGTATTGAATTACTAAACTAACTTGCTATACATATATTAAACATGTTCAATATTGATTAACATTTAATAATAACCACATTTAACCAAAGCTCACTCACCTCTAATACCATCTAGATATTGAAAGATGCATAATCACTCAAATCTATATCAGCTTAATGATTCAATCTCTAATTTAGAACCAAATACAAAAATCAACATTAGCATATTATAAGTGAAAAATAATTTGAAACACTACTATATGTTCAAAAATAAAGTCATAACACATATATACAAAATACATAGTTGATGAAAACACAAAATACCCATTGATAAAAGATAGTGTCAAACTTGAATAACAAACAATACCCGTATTTTTTGTGGATCTTACAATTTCTAAGGAAAAATCAATAGTGACACTTTTGGATTTGATTTTTTAAAATAAGTAATGAATAATATTTATAGGATTTTTCCTGTTTTCTATGACTATTTATGAAATTTTATAACTTGATATCCTTACACGACTTGAAATGACAAAAAATAATGGCATTCCAACAATTATAAGAAAAAATATAACTCTATTATTGTTTAATTTAAGTTTTAATGTTATTAAATATAAATTTTATTAGATTAACATAAATTAACATTAGTATTGTGTTATTTCTCCTTTATAAAACAATACCTACTAGCTTATCTATCTTATTACATAATCTATATAGGAAACACCAAGATATATCAACTTGTTTGAATCCATTTTAGAAATTTGATTGTTGTGTGTTTATCGTAATGGATTCTTTAGTTGCACAATAATATAATATCTTGGCTTATCTTCTAGGAATGTACAACACTATGACATGTGTATGATATTGAGTATAACTGAGGAGAATTAATACTGTCTAAACATGAGGATATTATATTGAATGGATAAGTACGTGCATAATTTACATTAGTTTTATTATAAAGCTTGTAGCCTATGATTTATCTTAGAACCCTAACCCTAACCCTACCCCTATTGAAATTCAATCCTAATTGAACTATATCCCTAACGGTAACCCTAACCTATTAAAGTTAAAACCTAATTGAACCTAAACACTAACCCTAACATTAATCCTAACTGTAACCCTAATTAAACCCTAATCTTAACCCTAATTGAACCCTAACATTAATTCTAACTATAACCCTAATTAAAACCTAACCTTAACCCTAATTGAACCCTAACCCTAAACTAACTTTAACGCTAACTATAGTTGAATTCCAATCATAACCTTAATTGAACCCTGACCCTAATTGAATATGAACCCTAACCATAACTCTAATTGTATATCTTAACCCTACTTGAATATGAACCCTAACCATAACCCTAATTAAGTCTTAATTGAATCTTAACTCTTATAGTAATTGTAAGCCTAACCTTAATCCTTGTTGAATTCTAACCCCAATCCTAACCCTAACCCCAAAATTTATCCTAAAACCCTTACCCTAATTGAACATCAATTGAACCCTCACCCTAACTCTAATTGAATCTTAACCCAAATTAGACCCCAATACTAATACTAATTAATCCTCAACCCTAACCTTGAACTTGTAGACACATAAAAATGACCTAAGCCTGCAAGCAATATTTCACCACTTTTTGTCCTAGCATAATTATGACATTTTAATTATGTTCCTAACCCACATTCAACTATTAATTAAATAATTTATAATTATTTAATTAATTCATGATCTTTTATTCTTCCTGATTATTAAATAAATAAATCTTATTTATTTAATGTGTCACTAATTATCTAAGGTTAACTCATAATTAAATAAAGTTCTCATTTTATTTAATTAATCCTTATCATTAATATCCTCTTGATTATTAAATAAATATAAATAAATATATTGATTTAATATGTTACTAATTCCTAAATCTTCTCTTAATTAAATAGATTCATTAATTTATTTAATTAATTAACCACTTCTTCTAAATTAAATAATTATTCTTAAAAACCAGACTTATCCATTTTATATTTATGCATTCTATGCTTTATTAAATCCTTTAGAAGGCCTACCGTAGTGGGAAAAAGTACTCACCCTATGGGAACGATCTAAGTGGGAACAACCAAAGCCAAGTTTTCCAACCCACTATAATCAAAAGTGAATTCAGGGAAAGTCCACAATTCGACGGCAGTGTGCAAGATAACCATCCCCAAAATCTTTGTTCTAAAGGTTGGGAGGTCTCCTGAGGGAGTTTATCATTTGTTGCGCCGAATGGAAACCTTTACTAAGAACCATAGTCTAGAAGCCAGCCATGTCAGTATCCAGACATTATTTCAATCACAGTGCAAGGGGAGGGAAGAATCTACCCCCAAGACACTCACCATATAATCGCCATGGATTGCTTGCTCAGGGGATTTGGTATCCACTTCCATCACCTTGAGTACGCACCTAGAAAAGACAAAAACACAGGCGCCCTCTAGGGGTGACATGGTTGTGTGAGTCGATGCAATTTTGAGTTATGGTTTGTGATTGCTATGATGACCCTTTGACTATTAAGAGTGAGTCTGCTTGAAATGTCTTTTGTTCAAATACTAGTGAAAACAAAAAAGGGTCATGCTTGATCCTTGAACATACACTCAATGTTTTAGTTTCTAGATGTTTTCCCACTGTTTTCAAACAAACTTCAACAAGCTGAACATCAACCATCTGGGTCCAAACTTGTCAAATCTGCAAAGTTGTTTCCCAAAATTTGCTTCCTGCGACGCAAGCGCTCTGTTAAGCCACAATCACCATATTTTACGCCGCATTCAATCTCCTGAGCCGCAATTGAAACACCCTGAACTGCATTCGCTATAGTATGCCGCATTTTCCAGTATCGAGCCGCATTTGCCAATATCAACCCACATTCACCAGATTGTGTCGCAATCGACACTTTCTGAACTGCATTCGCCTCTATGAGCCGCATTTGCTCTGTTGTACCGCATTCACTGTGACGCATTTGCGAAGAATTTCAAATCACCTTCTCACTATCAAAACTGAAAGTCCACAACTTTTCTTTAATTCAATCAAGTCTTCCTTCACTGTTACAGTTCAAACCAGACTTTGTATTGCTCAACTTCCCTTTAAACATTGCATTATAGGTATCATTTTTAGGATCACAATAGGAGTCCATTTCGATTTCTAGTCCATTAGATTGCATTGGTAACTTCACCATCTTTTTAGACACTTACTTTTGCAGATTTTAGGAGTTGACTCTTACCATTCATTGTCAAAACCTTGCTTTCAATAGTAGGTTATCATTGGACCCAATTACCCTTTGTCACTAGTCAAAACTTTTGTGAATTATTTCCCACTCAATAGTCTAGTGCGGAAACTTCACTTTGTCCATATTTATAGTCCTTTTATGGTCCATTGGTCTTCCAAACTTGAATCATTGCAAAAAATTTGTTTGCTCAAGTTGTCCTCCTTAGATCCCTCAATAGTAAGTACATCTTAGGCTCCTTTAGTTGCATATCATTTAACATCTCCATTTTAGTATCACATAATTTGCACTCACAAGTCTTTAGTCTCATTTTGGTCTCACTTGCATTTCATAGCATTCCTTAAAAATCCAAAGAAACCAAAAACATAGTGTCATACTTTGATCATTCTCTCCATCATCCCAAGTTGAGCAAAACCTTGTATGGTTGAAACTAGACTGCAGAAAAAGAAAAGACTCATGGATTCCTTTAGACAAGACACCAACTTTCTTCAATTCACAACTGGCATGGATTTATTCCCTAATGCCATGAACAATCCTTGTTTTGACATGGGAAATTCCAACATCAATCCTTTCAGTGAAATGAACATCCCACCATCTCCATCACATATTTTTGAACCATTTATCCGACGGGATCAAAATGGGGAAGTCTTTGAAGAAGACTTATTAGCTACTTCCCAACACCCAGAAGTTGTTGCTTTTGCGAAAGAAGTAGTCTTAAATGACTCTTCTAGATTCCTAGCTATGCTCCTCGACCAAGGGGCTAAGTTACCAAAGGGATTTGATCTTAATACTCTTAGAGCAACTTCTCCCAATCCACCATCACACAATCCTTCCATGGGAGATTCTTCACAAAATGTCATCAACACCATCAATGCTACCTCCCTTGGTCATACTACCACCACAACCAACACAACATCTATTGGGGGATCATCTTCCCAAACCAACACCACATCACAATCCATCCCCCAACAAAAATCCACCATCCCTTCACAAACAATGGGTGCAACTACATCAAACCTCTTTGGAACTTCATCTAGTTCCATAAGTGCATCAACAAACCTGTTATTAGGTTCTTCAAATGCTATGGCAACCAACTCATCCAACCCTTTTGGGAGAAATAAATGAAGAGTTGTCATACATGGCACCCAACCTAATTCCTCACAAGTTAATACCAACATTCCTATGGGCCAAAACACCAACATTCCTCATGGCCAAAATTTATTATTTGGGCAAGGTAATCAAGGCCCTCAATCCTTCACTCGTTTTGGGCATCAACAAGCTTAAAATCAACAAGGCCCTCAATCCTTGACTCCATTTGGACATCAACAAACTCAAGGTCCTCAAATTCAGTCCAACATGGCAAGATCTCACATCCCCACGTATGCCTCTCAAGTCCATACACAACAGCACATCCCTTATCAAAACACTCATTTCCAACAACAGCCTCATCAGAACACTCGTTTTGCTCACAAACAACCAATTCCAAATCAACACATCTCATCACAACAAGTGGGCACTCAAGCTGTCCCTATCACCAACATGTGTGATGCTACCAACAATCCCATGGTGGAATCGCTCACACTCCAACTCGTTGCTCTTCAAACGCAAGTGGAGACCTTGCAACAATCCAACAAAAAGTCATACATGTCACATGACTTGTGTCCATATCCATTTGACACAACCTTGTATATGCCACCCTTTCCTCATGGATATGTGGTACCTCATTTTCCCAAACGCAAAGGCAAAACAAACCCCATTGAACACATAAGAGAATTCACTACTAGTTGTATGGACATTGCATATGAGCAAACTTATCTCATGAGACTTTTTTCTACAAGTCTTGTAGGTCATGCACTAGAATGGTTCTCACTGCTGCCTAAGGGAATCAAGACATGGGATGAATTGGCAAACAAGTTTGTTGAGAACTATGCCTATAACATTGACACAGATATCGACATTGCCTCCTTATGTAGACTTACCCAAGAGGATCCAGGAGAGACTTGTATTCCATTCTTTCAAAGATGGAGAACCTTAGCAAGCAGATGTCTGATAGAAATACCTGAAAAGGAGAAAGTCACCATGTTTGTGAAAACTCTCCTAGGACTGCTAAGGTATGGCTTACAAGTCCATTGTTGCACCACCTTTGTTGACCTTGTTGAAAAGGGTGTTCAACTTGAGAAAGCCTTGATCGCCAAAGGCGAATTAAAATATGGTGGAAAAACCATCAGCACCACCACAAACAATAACCCAAGTAGGTCAAATGACAAAAAAAAATACTGTGTTAAGAACAAACACATCACCAACGTCGGTGTAGTTGATGCAAAAACCGTCAATGCAACAGGTCATGTACTCACAATCAAAGGAGTACAAAATCAAAATGCACCTGTAACTACACCGACACCAACTGCCAATGTTATCCAAAGCAATCATGCGCAAACTAATCAAAGGCAACTGCGTCAACCCTGACAATTCCAAAAACGCGCATACACCCCTTTGGGTGAACCTATTGAAATTTTCTTGAAGAAACTTCTTCAAAATGGCGTCATAATGTTGGAAGAGCCAAAAACCGTATGACCCTGGTCAGTTCAAGCTGTCATGGTGGGATGACAACGCATTTTGTGATTACCACCATGCCAAAGGGCACAAAACCTCCTCTTGTCGTCAATTGTGAAATCTGGTACAAGACCTCATTGAGAACCACACCATTGAACTAGGTGGTCAAACATTCACGTCTAATGCGGATCATACTATCCACAAAAACCCACTATAGGATCATGGTAAAGCTTCCTCATCTAGCTCAAAGAATAACAACAATCAAGCCAATCACATTCATCCAGCTGACAATATTGTCCATCCTGCATATAATTATCCCAGTGGTACCATCATTAACAATCTTTGCGATGCTGATGACGATGAGTGTGTTAATACCATCACCATTAAAAAGGTCCCAGAATGCAACATCACCACACATAAAGGAAAGGTCACTATCCCAGGTCCTTCTACACATCAACCTAAGATCACCATACCTGGTCCGTCTGCAAAACAGTCAAACCCTAAACCAGAGTTCAACCTTATTGAGCAATTGAATAAAACACCAGCTAAATATCCATTCTCAAATTGCTTCGTATCTCACCCACACATAAGGCCATCTTGGATAAAGTGTTGCAAGAGTCGTCCATCCCAAACAACATTGTTGATGTCAACCACTTTGAGACAATGGTCGGATATCTAAATTTGCCTCATCACATCACCTTTTCAGATAGTGACTATTCCTCACCCAAACCATCTCATAATGATGCACTTCATATTGAGGTTTTTGTCCACAAACACAAGGTTAGATGACTCTTAGTAGATGGCAGAGTAGGATTGAACATCTGCTCTTTAAAACTGGTTAAAGCTCTTGGCTTCTCTGATGCATGTGTAGATGCTACCAAGAGCATTGTCATCAAGGCATATGATGATGAAGAACGTGCTTCTAAAGGTGTCATTACAATTCCACTCCGAGTGGGACCAGTTATCATAGATACAACATGCCAGGTCCTGGATCGTGACATACATTACAACATCTTACTTGGTCACGCCTGGATTCATGCTCTAAAGGCCATTCCATCCACATACCACCAATGCTTGAAATTTCCTTTTGATGGTACTAAAATCACTATCCCAGAAGATCCTAATCCTTTTCAATACTGTACCAATCTATGAGCCACTACTGAGCATCAGGTACCCATCAATCAGGAAGCCTCAGCTTCCACCTTGTCCAAATATATGGACCCATCCGCACTCACCAAATCATCCATTCTGTCAACATCCGCAACACCATCTTCCTTGGCCTCCATACAAAGTAAAGACCTTCAAATCCAGGACCTTGGCTATGGAGAATTCAAATTGAATACAGCTTACTGTATCACCACAATACCGAAGCCACCTAAAGTCTATGGTAGACCATGTTTTGCAGTCGAGCCCAAAACAACTTTCAAGGTTCCACCAAAAAGTGTTTTCACACTATGGGGGACATAGGTAATGAAGTCATCATTGACATAGCTAACTGGATCTACAAAGACCCAGAAGAGTTGTCTCTGCTACCAGTACATCTCTATGGAAAAGGCTATGACATATGCAAGGCCCTAGGTTTTGACGGCACAAGTGGTCTTGGAAAAGCCAGCAATGGAAGGAGGAAACCTATTATCGTTTCCGCAAGACCAAGGTACATAGGGCTAGGGTTTGACCAACTCAGAACTGATGATCAACGTACCTATGAACTTTCAAGTGAAGGTGTAGTGGTTACAAAAATTGTTGAGACATGCGAAGAATCCCTTATCGAAACTAACTCAAACGAATGGGAATGGGGATCTAAAAAAACCCTAAGTGACTATGATATTGATGAACTATTCCTAGAACCTGGTCAACTCCCTTTTGAAGAACGATTCCTCCAGGAATATAACATTGATCCCATTGACCGACGTTCCAAAAATAAGGAATGGGTAAGAATTCCTTGGAATCTGGCTAAACATAAGGTGTTTTCGGCAACACCGAAATCATCCCACCCCATTCCTGAGCCCACCCATGAGCCTAACTTATTTGAGCCCACTATCTATAATTCTGAAAATCCAACCACTAGTCATGATGTTGATAATTTTATCCCATATTATGATTTTGAATTTGACTCATCTGACTCGGAGTACGGTCCATCCATTGCATCTGACATGGAAGTTGAAATTGACAACTTTTCCTTTACACTTGAGGCATCAATTTGCACACCATTTTCCCCATCCTTCACCAACATTGACGATGGGATCCCCCTTGTTTACCCACAACTGATTGACTAGGACCAACAAACTCCACCAGTGATGGACATCTTTCAGAATGATGAGGCAATTGCATAATTCATGGGGCTTCGTGAAGGTATTCCGTGGGGTGATCACAAAACAGGTTTTTCCATTGATCTAGATTGTGCAGCTTATTTCGGGGAGACCGTGCAATCCTCCTATTGCAAAAATACAAAGAATTAAAAAGAAAAAGAAATGTCTTTAGGTGAGAACTGCAAGGCACCTTCTGACAGTAAAATAGTAAAAACAAAGGACGTATCCGAAGGTGAAAACCTCTTTGAGGTGCCTAAGGATGGAGGATTGGACTTTCTTCCTGTAACACAGGAAAAATCAGCTATGCTCATTGAAGACACAATGGAAGTTAACATAGCCACACCAGAGAATCCCAAAATGATTCTCTTGGCCACATCATTATCAGACGAAGAAAAACCCGAATATAAACAATTCTTCACAGACAGGAAAGTTAACTTCACATGGTCATATGCTGACATGCCAAGCCTTGATCCCAAATTAGTATTACATCATCTACCTCTAATCCCAGGAATCAAGCCAGTCAAACAAAAGTTGCACAAAATGCATCCACAAATTGCACTACTTGTCAAGGCTAAACTAAAAAAGTTACTGGATGCAGGATTCATAAGATCAATAGATTATGTTGACTAGATATCCAACATTGTCCCTGTCACAAAGCCAAATGGGAAAATCCGTATTTGCACAGATTTCAGAGATTTGAATAAGGCTTGTCCAAAAGATGATTTCCCATTACCAAATATAGACATGATTGTAGACCTTACAGTAGGGTATGAGATGCTATCTCTTATGGATGGTTTCTCTGGCTATAACCAAATTCAAATTGCAACAAAAGATCAACACAAAACAACATTCACTTGCCCTTGGGAAACATACTGTTGGAATGTCATGCATTTTGGCTTAAAGAATGCAGGTGCCACACCAGAGGGCTATGACAATAATCTTTCATGACATGATGCATATCCTAATGGAAGATTACATAGATGACCTATTGGCAAAATCTTTGACAAGGAAAGACCATCTCAAAGTGCTGGACAAAATCTTCAGATGGCTTGAGGATTACAAGGTTCATTTAAACCCAAAGAAATGTGTCTTTGGAGTCACTTCAGGCAAGCTACTGGGATACATAGTTTCACGACGAGGCATAGAATTTGATCCTGCTAAAGTAAAAGCAATTCTGGACATGCCTCCACCAAAAGGAATTAGTGAGTTGAGAACACTTCAGGGTAGATTGCAATCTATTTGCCGCTTCATCACACAGTTGGCAGACAAGTGTCAACCATTTCAATATCTTCTACGCAAAAGCAATCCTTTTGTATGGATGGATAAATGCCACATAGCCTTTAAACAAATTAAAGAATATCTATTGACACCACCAGTGTTGATGCCACCTATTGAGGGAAAACCATTGATCATGTATGTCTCTACAACAACAATGCACTGGGGGCATTATTGACACAAAATAACCATGAAGAAAAAGAAAGAGCCATATACTACATCAGTCGCACACTAATTGGATATGAGCTCAACTACACAACCATTGAATGGGCGTGCCTTGTAGTTGTCTTTGCAGCGCAGAAACTAAGACACTATATGTTGAGCCATCAAACACATTTGGTAGCAATGATTGACCCATTAAAGTATCTCCTGAGTCGAGCAGCATTGATAGGCCGTTTGGCGAAGTGGGTCATGATATTAAGCGAGTATGACATACAATATGTGGAACGTAAGGCACTAAAAGGTCAAGTAATAGCATATCAACTAGCAGATGCACCAATCCAAGCCACTCATCCGCTGATAACTGATTTTCCTGATGAGTCCATCTTTCACGCAGAACCAGCGTTACCATGGAAACTATACTTTGATGGGTCCCACACTGGTCACGGCTAAGGAGCTGGCATATTATTTATCACACCACAAGGGGATTCAATTCCTAAATCATTTCAGATCGCCTTCCCTTGTACAAATAATATTGCAAAATATGAGGCATTGGTTATAGGTCTCAAGATAGCAATTAAATGGAAAATTCAGACATTGCTCGTATTCGGGGATTCTCAGCTAGTCATCAACCAAGTGAATGATGATTATGACACAAAGGATGAAAAGTTGCTTCCTTACAAACAAATGGTGGATAGTTTCCTGATGTATTTCAAAATTATTGCATTTGAACAAATCCCAAGGACACAAAATAAGCCAACCGATGCAATGGCTACCATTGGATCTCTCTTAGACATCCCCAAGAATGTGTCACAATTTGAATTCTTAGTGGAATAGTTGTTGATGCCTGCATACGATATTCCAGAGTCAGAAATGGTGTGCGAGATTGTTGGTCCTAGTTCACCTTGGGACTAGGACATATATGACTATCTTAAGTCCCAAACCCTCCCACCCAACCTGTCCAACAACCAAAGAAATTCATTTATCTGAAAAGCAGCTAGACACACCATCGTCAGTGATACCCTATACCGTTGTGGCTTTGATAACACCCTTCTTCACTGTCTTGACACTAAGGAAGCCCAAACAACTTTATGAGTACATGAAGGTATATGTGGATCTCATTCGAGTGGTCCAGCGTTAGCTTGAAAAGTCGCCAGACTTGGATACTACTAGCCGACATTGGAGAAAGATGCTCTTCAGTTTGTCAGAACATGTCAGAAATGCCAGGTGCATAGCGACCTAATTCATGCACCTGCACAGGAATTGAGACCGATTACTTCTCCATGGCCTTTCACACAATGGGGACTCGACCTTGTGGGTAAGATCCATCCATCCTCTTCTAATGGCCATAAATTCATAATCACCGCCACTGAGTACTTTACTAAGTGGATTGAAGTCATCCCTCTCACTTACATCACCGGTAAGCAAACATCCAAGTTTATTCTAAATTACATCATTTGGCAGTATGGTGTCCCATAATCCATCATCACAAATAACGGTAGTCCATTCAAAAATCAGGACGTTTGTGAACTCTGTGAGTGATTCCACATCCAACACCATTTTTCCACCCCATATTATCCACAAGGTAATAGCCAAGATGAGGCCTCACATAAAACAATCCTTCGCATACTGAAGAAGACCATCAATGACGTTGGCCGAGATTGGCACCTACAACTCAATCCTACTTTATGGGCCTATTGTACCAACATTTGTACCCCCACTGGAGCCACTCCATTTTCCCTAGTCTATGGATCTTAGGCCATATTGCCCATCGAGGTCGAACTTCCTTCTCTCTAAGTCTCCTTGAAAGGAATGATTGATGATGAAGAGTACAGACATACTCGCCTACATGAGCTAGAAATGCTACAAGAAAGATGACAAAATGCCTTAAATCATCTGCAGGCATATCAAAATTGTCTATGCCAAAGTTATAACAAAAGAGTAATGGTGAGAAAGTTTGAAATTGGTGACTTAGTCCTAATGCAGAACCCAAGAAATCAGGTGGACTGTGAAAATCTTGGAAAATTTGAGGCTAATTGGCTTGGTCCTTATATCATTACTATCACATTTGGTTCTGGAGCTTATCAGTTGGCCACACCTGATGGAGAACAGCTGACATAACCCATCAACAACTTACATCTGAGAAAGTTCTACACATAGCATCAAAGGGCTTGGCTAAAACCTAAAAATACAAAAAAAAATGAAAAATAAAGAAAAAATCATCCCTTGATGAAAACTTGGCAAACACGCATCTTGGTGACATCAAAAGAATAAAAAAATGGCAAAAATAGTAAAAAGAAATAAATTCGTCCAATAGTGAGAAAACCTGGAAAACAGGCGCTTTGGATAAGTACCATGGTGAAAACTTGGCAAACAGGTGCCATGCGTAGTCGATCGTTGCTTCGCCATCTATTGTTACTCAAATCAACCTTTATCCATTTTTCATAATCACAAAGGCCTAACACTTTCACGACATTCATTCTCAGTCATGTCAATTTCGGCCATGGTTAGCATTTGGTTGACATCATCCCTTGCATATCCTTGCCTTTTCCCTTTGTCTGCCTATCTCCATATCATTTGACTCAGGTAATCCCCGATCTGTCTAGGGGAAAGACCTTTACCATATAACTATAGTGGGTGTCGCACATGATCTCGCATTCTGAAAAAGTCCTAAAAAAATCCTAAAAATTTGAAAAAGTCCTAAAAAAATCCTAAAAATCTGAAAAAGTCCTAAAAAAAAAAAAATCCTAAAAATCTGAAAAAGTCTTGAAAAAAGTCCTAATTTTTTTTAAAATGTCCTGAGAAAATCCAAAAACATAGCCAAAATCAGTGTCTTTCTGATCAATTCAATCGATTGTATCAATCAATCTTTTGTCCACGTCTAAACTACATTGTCTCTGCGCATTTGCTACGTAGGCAAGATTCATCTTTGAATCCCCGAGACATTAGGTCAGTCCTTCTAGGTTTTTAAAAATAAAATCATGGCTCAATATTATGTCCTTTGTACAATGTCATTGGTCGTGTCGAACTACAAGGTCTCTGAGTTCACGACGTAGGTAAGGCCATCAATCGATGGACCCCCGAGGCTGCACTAGGTCAATCCATTAGGGTTCATGGAACAACATTTTCACACACATCAAGCTATCTTCAAATCAAGAAAATATTATGTCAATCTCAAATTGTCAATCTATTGGCAATCTATTTCACCAACATTTTCAGTCAATTCAGCATGTCAGTAATGACATGTAGTCATATTCTATCAAAACAATTCACCCTAGCAAAATTTTTGGGTTATTCTTCAGATGTGTCCTTCTGAAAAGCAACTCTCGTCATCTCTTTATGCTTTTGGATGTGTCCTTACTAAGCATCACCATCATCATCTAGCATTTTGATGGATTCTCCTAATTCCGAGAATTGATCTCCTAGATATCAACATCATTCAGGATGTGTCCTTCTTGAATCTGATATCGCTCGACATTTGGCAACACCTGACATTAAAACACTTGGCAAAATTTATCTGTCTTTTTGATGATTATCATGATATTATCTCCTTATGTCTTAGGAGCCATGACATATCATGATAATTATCTTTGTCTATTTTTAATCACCTTACTACTAGTTTCTCAAGGATGTCCAGATTTTAGGATTTAGAGAAGCAACGATGTAGTACGATGATTTTGCTGTCTGTTTTTTACTATCATGTGGCTAGTTTCTCAAGGATGTCCTGGCATCAGGATTTAGAGAAGCAGAGACGTCTCATGTTTGGTCTGGTTTCTGCTGGTGGGTTGGTCCTGACAAAATGACTAGGGGCAATTGTGTTCCTCGTATGAGTCATGACCATCCTTGTTTGTGATTGTTGATCTACGTGATGGTTTGACCTTGCACACTATTGATCTATGTCATATCATAGTGTTTGTTGGCCATCATGACATTTTTCACTCAATGATGATTAA
This sequence comes from Sequoiadendron giganteum, assembly GCA_007115665.2. Taxonomy (NCBI): domain Eukaryota; kingdom Viridiplantae; phylum Streptophyta; class Pinopsida; order Cupressales; family Cupressaceae; genus Sequoiadendron; species Sequoiadendron giganteum. The sequence goes on along the minus strand of CM021101.1, from coordinate 4,224,794 downwards.
AGAGCAACAACTAGGATAGCACTGTAGCAAAGCTTTGAAGGGATTTTTTTTCACACTAACATGCATGTCTTTCTTCGCACTAACATCCATCTTCGTCTTCTCTTCTCTCACTTTCTGATGATATCCTATGACATACACAAAAACAAAGTTGCATACATAATCATACAAGCATTTCATATTCACATTTCACATCTGCATAAATCAAATATCATAATACAATGCATTTACATCCATCCATCAATACCATCATTTGCATCAACATATAGGCATCATAAGTAACATTTGCATTAGCATACAAGAATCACATCATCATCACATTACACAATGCATACATACATAATCACATCCATAATTGCATTCATAAGCATAAGCATAAATACATCTCATAGTATCATAAAAGCATCACATAGGATCTGATAAAGCATTAGACTACCATAACACATAACATAATATAGGCCACATCAAAACTGCATAGCATATATATATAATCTCAAAAAGAATGTCATGTCATAGGATAGAGTCGTATGATATCCCAAAAATGGAGCTCGCAGGCTCGAATATCAAAATATACAAGTGTCTAAAAATCAATCCTATGATGGCCCTCCTCCATCTCATGGAGGTGAGCTGTGAGGTAATTGTGACTGATCCATCAAGCAGAAGGTGATCTAAATAGGCGTCATGTCTTGTGTCTCACTCTAAGATCTTGTAGGATCAGTGGTAGGAGGCTGACTTTGCTTTGTCTGGGGTCCTGATGACATTGACCTGTGACTATGCTCTGACCTGTGACCATGATCTAATATGTGGCTATGGCCTAATGAATGCATGTGAGAGCTATGTGACCTATGGCTCGATGACTGACCTGATGCAGTAGACCCCCCAGCACTGGTATGACTACTGCTATGGGATCTTCTGTTGCTGTGTGTCTAGCTGCCACTGCCTGTCCTGCTATAAGATCAAGACAACCCTGGGTCCCGTCTCTCTGGGGGAACTACTTGCTCGTATAATAACATGTACCACCCCCTGCTCTCTACCATCCTAGCCAGCTCCCTGGCCATGTCTCATGTCAGCCCTGAGCAAAACTCTACAAACTTAGTGACCCATCGGTCTGACTCCTGCCGTCAAATGATAGCATGATCTCTCTCCACCCGGGTAACCTCTAACTTCGTTGCCAAGGCCTTGTTCTGAGACAAGGCCGCATCAAGTCTTCTCTGAAGATCCGTGATCCTCTTATCAATAGTGGCATCGGTAGGAAAAATGGGTGATTTGTCACCCTCATCATCCCTGAAAATCATCTGCTCCCGTAGTCTCTGGTCTGCCTCCTCCTCCTCCTCCTTGTCTCTCTCCTCATCTCTCTCCTCCTCGGCCTGGATCTCCTCCACATCTATATCAAGAGGGTGTCCCCAGAAAAATGGATCCTCCTTCGCCCTCACCTCTGCCTCCTCATCTCCACCCCTGACCTCCTCCTCACCCCTGACCTCCTCCTCCCCCCCTCTGATCTCCTCCTCTACCTCCTGCTCGGTAGACATCTCTCTCTCCTCACCCTCCTCCCGGATGGGTGACAATGGTGCACCTCCCACCCTCCTCCTAACTCTCCTGGGTTGCCTCCACCCTCCGTCATCCCTCCTCCTCCTCACACCCCTCCCATCTCCTCCCCCTCCATCACCCTCATCATCTCCCCCACCTCGGCCTCCATCTCCTCGGCCCTTGTCTCCCCTGCCTCCATCTCTCCCCCTAGCCCCTTTGCCATCTCTGCCACCCTGGCCTCTCCTCGGTACCCGTGGAATAATTGGCCTCTGATCTATAGGTGGCGGACCATCTAGATTTTTCAAAGGGATAGGCCTATGAATCTGCCACCAGGCATCAAAATCAGCAGATGTCCCTGGATTTGTTGGACCCTCTCTCCACATCCACTAAACGACAACTAAACCATCAACCTGTTGCTCGACCACTGTCACTGATATGGGCGGCCCCCACATGGTCTATCTAGAAGATCGTGCATACTCTGCAGTGCCTATTAGCACATCTTGTTGCTCTCCAAACTATCATAGTACCCATTGGCGAAAGTACATCTCAATAATCCGTTGAGTCTATACCCTGCAGCCAATCAAATACCAAAACTGTCTGCACAATGATAAGTGGCCATCCTCATCTGGCCACTGGACCCAATCTTTGTAAGGCCTCCAGAGAAAAACTAATCATGTTGTCAATCCTATGACGCCAATAGCTGATGTCGCTAGCACGAATCTGACTAACTGACCCCGCATAAAGATAAACATATGGCATCCCATCACCTAGTTGTTGCATCTATACTGGTGGTCAAAAGATGAGAATGCGCTCCCATACCCAGATCATCAGAAGGGTAGTCTCGCAGCTGATACTATGGCCCTGATGGTAGAAAAACTCATGCAGCTGATGGTATAGCATGGCCAACAAGCAGGGCCCCCAAGCAAAAACTATCCTCTGTGCTCATATACGGACTAGTACATCCCCCCATCCAATGGGAAATCCATGACCATGACGATCAGGAATCAGTAATCCAACAATTAGTGTCATCAGCATAGCATCCCACCTGGGAAACTGGTCAGCTACAACATCCCAACCGATCTCATAACCATCCATGCCCAACTAGGCACCATCGACATCCTCATACATCTTTGATATGGCCTATCACCCTCGGTGTGGATCATAGATAACTCTCTCTCCACTAATCAGAATGCAGAGAATACGGTAGACGTCCTCCAAGGTCACTGTCGCATCTCCAGTAGGCAGGTGAAATGAGCATGTCTCTAAGTGCCACCTCTCACAAAGAGTTGTCAGCAAACCCCTGTTTGCCCGAATAATGGGCATATAGGTGATATGATATAGACCAAGTGCCATCAGTAGTTGTCTCTACCTGTCGCTCAGGCAATCTCTAAAGGCATATGTCATCGGCCTGAACTCTCGGGTGTAAATCGACACAAGCCAACTCTGCACAAGTAAGGCCAAGGATTAGCACATTACTACTAGGAAGTCAAGGGTACATCCAAACTAATCTTGGCACAGGGTCAACAAAAGTCAACTTTGGTCAACCATAATTGTGTCACATTGACCACAAATGCGCCACAATTAGTCAATTGCGGCTTTGTGCATGACACTTGCGTCACAATATGTCAAATGCATCATTCTAACTAGAAAATGTGCAACTTAACAACAAATGCGTCATTCGAGCTAACAAATGCACAACCTAACAATGAATGCGTCGTTTGGCATAAAAGATGCGCTGCGATCTGGCAAATGCGTCGTTTGACCTGTCAATTATGTTGCAAAATGGTAGATGCGTCGCAAAAGCCTCACTTGCATCGCAACTTGGCGATTGTGTCATTTCCCCTTACGGATGCGCAATCAAACAAGAAAACCTAGCTACCCAGGCACTTGCATCGCGATGCAAACAAATGCATCGAACACGAATGCATTTGCGGCTTACTCGACATCATTTGCATCGCAACGCAACTGTTTAAACCCTCATTAACCCTCATAAATGCATTAAATTTCAAAATTGACAAGTTGGATAAGGTACCTACCGGTGCCTATGCACCCTCGGGTCGTCAGAATGTCCGCACGCAGTATCCATGGTGGGTAGTCACTGGAATCACCATCGTCTCTCTATTAGGGTTTTGACCTAGTAGGTTGTATTGGAGGCTCATTTGACCACCTTTGACCAGCATTTTGGCTAGCTCAGTGTCCTCCATTTCTGAATCGGATCGTGCCATCATTTTTTGGTCATTAATTTGAATAGTCGGGATATTTTCCAAATTTTTTTGACCCCGGGTCGAAATTCAAAAATTTTCCCGAGGGGGCATAGGCACTCCATACCTTCGTTGGGGCATATTCTGGACTTGTTATGACAAAGAGGGGAAAATGTAGACACATAAAAATGACCTAAGCCTGCAAGCAATATTTCACCACTTTTCGTCCTAACATAATTATGACATTTTAATTATGTTCCTAACCCACATTCAACTATTAATTAAATAATTTATAATTATTTAATTAATTCATGATCTTTTATTCTTCATGATTATTAAATAAGTAAATCTTAATTATTTAATGCGTTGCTAATTATCTAAAGTCAACTCATAATTAAATAAAGTTCTCATTTTATTTAATTAATCCTTATCATTAATATCCTCCTAATTATTAAATAAATATAAATAAATATATTGATTTAATATGTCACTAATTCCTAAATCTTCTCTTAATTAAATAGATTCATTAATTTATTTAATTAATTAACCACTTCTTCTAAATTAAATAATTATTCTTAATTATTTAATTGTTGTATGTGACACTTTGTTATTTTTAAATAAAACAATTTATTTAAAAATGTCTCACATAGTTAACTAATTCTTTTTTTAGTAATTAATTTCAAAAATCAATTACTTATTATCTCACAAAATCCATATTTTGAATTAATTTAATTCAAAATGGAAAGATTCTTCTACAAATCAAGTAATTTCTAAAATTACTGATTTTCTAAAATCCCACCTTTTTATCTTCTGATTTTTACTAATTTCATCTCGACTGTCACATTTAGTCTTGATTTAATTTATTTAATTAAATCATATTCACACATGTGGGCATTTTTCCCTAACCCTAATTGAGAGTTGCCATTTTGAATCTTAACCATTGATTCTAGGGCATTTTCTCAATCTCTCATCTCATCCTTCCATGCAAAATTGTATTTTCTATAAAATGACAATTTTGCTCTCATTTCAAGGATATTAATCTAAAATTTCTTAAAATCATTTTAGATTTCTTGCATTCTAGGCAAATAGAGTTGAATACTTGCATTTAGGGTTTTATTCTATTTTGCATAATTCATTTAAAGTAAATCCTTCAAATCTTGTTTAGGTCTAGACATTTATAGTTTGCTCACACATACAATCTAAGGGCATCCATTTATCACAAACAAGTTAGAAGGTACAATGAAAATGAGCCATGGAGAAGAGAAATGGGTGAGACTGTTCTAGTCTCATTCCTTTTCTCATTACTCCTCCTTTGCATTCCATTGGTTCTTGGATAATATTTATATATGCATTTATTAGACTAACAATTTGTTTTGCATAAAATATACAACATTACAGAACCTTACTCCAGCCCCAACCCTAATCTTATCTTGTAAATCCTAACCCTAACCCTAATAGATATGTAACCTTAATTGAATGCAAACCCTAACCTTAGGATCTATCTTAGAATCCTAACCCTAACTATAACTCTAATCTTATTGAAATTCAACCTTAATTAAATAAGATCCCTAATCCTAACCCATTGAAGTTCAACCCTAATTGAACCTAAACACTAACCCTAAAATTAATCCTAAATGTAACCCTAATTAGCCATATGAACCCTAAACCTAGCATTACTTTAACCCTAACTATAATTCAATATAAACCCTAAACCTAATTGAATATAAAGTATAACCATAACCCTAATTGATTCCTAATTGAATCTTAATTGTTACCATAATTGCAACCATAAATCTAATCCTAATTGAATTATAACCTCAACCCTAAGCCTAACCCCAAACTTTATCTTAGAATCCTTACCCTAATTGAACCCTACCATAACCCTAACCGTAATTAAACACTACCTGAATGCTAACCCTAACCCTAGCCTAACCTCAACCCTAATTGATCTCTAATTGAATCCTAATTGATCCCTAACACTAACCCTATCCCTAATTCAATCTTAATCCTAATTAATCATTAATCCTAACCCTAATTGTCACCCTAATCTAGCCTCAATCACCCAAACCCTAACTTCAAGCTTAATCTTAGAATTCTTATTGAACCCTAACCCTAATTTGATCCTAATCATAATCATAACCAAATTCTAAATAATAATGTTATATGAATTATTTTTAAATTATATGATAAAGCTAAGTGAAAATGCAATTCTTAAATACATTAATTTTTTAAAGATAGATAAGCTAGTTTTAAATATATTATTTAAAAAAATTATTTTTATATGTAATAATAATTTTTTTTTTTATTAGAGGTGAACAGGTTTTGAAGGGGCCCCAAAACCCTTTACAAAAAAGAACATCTAAAGCCAAAGATAAATAAACAAATCATACAACAACCAAAACATAGTAAACCATCAGCACGACAATAGCCAAAAAGGAAGGAAAAGAAACAACAACAATACATATTCTTTAGGATATCGGAAGCTTCCATGTCGCTCTCCATAGTCTTATGATAATCATCCTTGACTTTAGACATATCTTTAGTAGGGACCCCAGCCTGCATTTTGGTCTTATTGCACATTCTAGCACCAAGCCCAACCACATTTACCTCACTAATCAAAACATTCTGCGACCCAACAACCTTGTCAACAGAAACCTCCTCCTCCACTTGCCTCTCACTAGCACCAACATCCTCACCAGGAGAAACCTCCATTCATTTCTTGTCCATACCAATAGGATATAAAATTCCCTTGGACTCAAACTTCACAACAGATTTAGTCCCATCCCTGACCTTCTCCAATTTTACACTAATCCTTTCTATTTGATCTTTGAGGGTCAGAATATGTTGTTCAAACATCTGCTTCATCTTCATCGTTTCCTCAACAAAAATCTTCAAGGAATCAAACAACTCATCAACTTGATTCTGAACTAAAGATTCACCCACTTTACTCACTGCACCCCTCACCCTAACATTAGTTATGGTGAGCTCATGAAAAACCCATTTAAACAGTTTAAATAGAGAAATGGAGCCCTCTTTAGCCATCCCCAAAACATTGGACATATCTTCATGGTCAAAGTTAAAAACATCCTTACCATTAGCATCACCCTCTTGGGAAGAACTAACCTTATCCTACCTAACACAAACCTCCTTACCTTTACCACCAGCCACCGACCTTTGAATCTTGCGAATAGAGTTAACAATGTTCTCAACAACAAACCTCCTTCTATTTAGCATCTCCAAGTCCACACCCGAAGAATCTAGAACACCCTATCCACCATCCAACTTCATGGGAGAAGCAACTTGCATCTCCATCACCTAGCTAGCAGACCAAAAATCCAATTTCTTATTGTTTCGCTCCTTCAAACCCTTCTTTCTCTTGGTCCCCAAAATGGGGGATGGCGAAGACACATCTTCATCAATTTCAATCTTATCCTTCAAGATAGTAGAGGGAGCGACATGCTTAGTTTTACTCAGTTTTCCAACAACCTCTTCTTCAATACAGGTCTCATAACCCTTCTGGTTATTAACTGAATCCCCTTTACTAGGCTTTCCCATAGCAAGAGGTTGTGAGATCACTTCCATGGAGGCTTGAGAATTCAGGACATAATTCTCATCCTCCTTTGTATCAAACTCCTCCTCAAGGACTTTTTTCTTCTTTTTCCCTTTTATACTCATCCGCTCCTCTTCCGAATCAGTTTCATATTCCACAACCATCTTTTGTTGCTTACCCTTGGGAGTGATAGCAAGCGGGTTAGAAACCTCAAAATCTTTAGCATAATTTGACATTAGCAGAATAAGACCAACATGCAACACCAGATTCTTAGGGTTCCTTTTATGATCCTTCAAACCATACTCTAGAGAAGCCAAGAGGTAAAATGGGAAGGAAATTTTCTTCTTATGGTGAAAATGATTCAAGAGAAAAAAATGATAAGCATTAACCAAAAAAAATTGATCTTCAAGAGTAATGTACCTCATTAATTCCTCAACAAAATCCCCCCAAAGTGCTTTGATCGAACTGCGCCGGTACCCACCACTCTTGGCCCACTTTAGCTCTTGTTCTTCATTTCTTTTAAAGAAAATTTGTGTGGCCTCCTTAGATTATTTCTTATCTCTGTAAACCTTCTTGCCTTCCATAGAGAGATTGATGATCTTAGCAATGAAATCCTCATTCACATCAAATTTTGTGCCACCCAATTTCAAGACCCTTTTATTCCAACCTTTGACAAACAAGGTCATGGCCTGTGGGTTATTTCCATGCAGCCTCTCCAAATAAGGTGTAAGCCCACCTTTATGTAGTATACACCACACCTCCTCCTTTTTCTTAACAACATTGCAGGAGAAAGGCTCTACCCTATTTTTGTTGCCTCCCATGGCCCCTGAATTAGCAGAAATTAAAGCTTGAGAACTTTGCAAGTGATTAAGAGAAACCTCGAGAAGGAGAGCCAAAAAATGCCCACAATCCATGTGGAAACGATATTATGATAGAGAGAAATGATGATCCTAGGACACCACCCCATACAGAGAACACACAAGGTACCATCACTCCAATCAAGATCTAGCTCACTATCACTCCAAATAATTAACTACCACATGATTATAGTCACGCGAGCCCAGAACATAATGATACCACCATCCGCGTTAGAAATTTTGATAATCAAGATTTAAACAAGAAATAGCCTCAATGGGGAGGGGGTCATCCACATCCCACTCCCTAGAACCACTAACACCAAGGTTAGCAAAAACATCAGCTAATCCATTCCCTTCCCCAAGAATATGAGAGATATAGCATTCATCAAAGGAGTTTAGGATTTCAATAGCATCCATGATAATGGATTCAACACTCCATGAAGGGACAAAAGACTTCTTCATATTGTTAATAGTATTAAGATAGTCTCCCTCAAGCCAAACCTTCTTATAACCTTTAGAATGAGCCATCTTCAAGCCATGATAGGCTACAACCACTTCCGTGAGGTGGTTTGTCTGGGTTCCCAAAGGGAGCATCATAGCAGAAACAAACCTACCATTCTAATTTCTTATCACTCCCCCACAACCAGCAGGTATCGGGTTACCTTTAGTAGCACCATCAAAATTAACTTTCACCCATCCATCTAGGGGAGCCTTCCAAACAACATCCTCTCTAGAGGATTTCCCTTTAGTGAGAGGAAAGGAGATATCATAGAGAAGCTTCCAATTTTGTGTAATAGAAATATCATCCGGTCTAAGCATTATCCTTGGGCCATTCTGAAAGGAAACCCTAGAGACAAAATTCTCTTTGATAGCAACACAAATTTTAAAGGCCACAGAGATAATAGGAAGAGCCAAACTCTTGAAAATATTGTTATTACATTCTGACCAAATACCCCATGCAATATGGGGTAGAGAAAGAGACCAAAGAAAAAGCAGAGCAGGATTGGAAGAAGGTCCCACCCATTGAGACCATACTTCCCCAATAGAAGAAGGGAACACCCAACTGAGATTCCAAAGAGAGAGAACATGGGCCCACACATGTCTCTGACAAATCTACAACCAACCAATAGGTGAAAGGAATTCTTGACATATTCTTCACAAAGAAAGCATCTGTTAGGCATCACAAAACCTCTCTTGACCAGATTATCAGTAGTTAAGACCTTATTTTGGAAAAACAGCTAAAATAAATGTTAACCTCGAGAATCAGTTTAGAGGACCATAGGGATGACCAAAAAGGAGTGGGACCAATAAAATAAACTTTAAGATGAAACGCCGAAGAAACAAAAAATTTACCATTGGAAAAGGGCCTCGACACAATCTTATCAATAGGAACATAAGAAGGAATATGAAACAATAAAGCATTGAAGAGATCCTCCAACCCCGGTTCAACCTCATGCAACCTTTTCCAATGAGCCTCATCCATATAATCAAAAACAAATTTTCCAAACCTCTGCACACAAATATCCATGAAAGGAAGGGCCCAAGGTTCATCTTTGAGAGGCTTGTTTCCAAACCAGTAATCTTCCTAGAACAGAATTTTCGTGTCGTTTCCTAGCTGCCAAAAGAGACCTTTAGAAATAATCTTATGAGCCTTAACCATACAGCTCTAGAGAGCAGAAGTAGATGGAGGAGAAAATTTAGAAGATAACATATCCCTTATACAATCAACCCCATGAAGATATTTGCTCAGAGAAATTTTAGCCCATTCACTCTTAGCAAAAATAAGGTTCCACAACTTTGTTTACCAAGAAGGGATAGATTAAATTCTTTGATTTTATGAATTCCAAGACCTCCCACCTTTTTGGGCCTACAGACATCATCCCAAGCGACCAAAAAATAATAATTTTTTTTATCTTCAACCCCAAACCAAAGGAATTTTTTTTGAATTCCATCCAACTTATCCATAATTTTCCTTGGCATATAAAGCAGGCTGAGAGCATAAACTAGAAGATTTTGAAAAGTAGACTTGATCAGCCGCACTCTCTTAGCTTGAGTTAACAATGCATCCTTCCATCTAGCCAGTTTGGAGTTGAAATTATCAATCAATCCTTGCCAAAAGGACTGAGGGATCACATTAGAGCATAGGGGAATACCTAAATACTACGCAAGAAGCTCACCAATCTAGCACTGTAAGATTCTAGCAATTTTAATCTACCTGTGATCAGGAGGTTAAAGAAGAAAATAACACTCGTGGGTAAGCTAACCTTCTTCCCTAAAGCAACCTCATATCTTTCCAAGATAAGTTTAATAGCTTTGGCTTCCTTAATAGATGATTCCCTGAGCATGAGAGAATCATCAACAAACTACTGATGGGAACAAATAAGATTAGTAGAAGAAGGAGATAACCTAGACATCAAACCAGAGTTAACAAATCCATGGATGAGGTGACCAAGAGATTCCACCATGATAATAAAAAGGAAAGGAGATATATGATCTCCCTATATCAACCCCCTTGAGCAATCAAAGAGAGGAAAGGGGGAGTCACTGACAAGAACAAAGAACCTCAGTGTGGAAATAAGCTGGAGAATAAGAACCACCATTTTCTCCCCAAAACCAAAAGCTTTCAAAATCTTTGATAGAAAACCCCAATCAACTCTATTATAGGCTTTAAGCAAATCAAGCTTCAGGATAAAACCAACACGCTTATTAATAGTTAAAGAGTGAATATTCTCATGAATAGTTAAGATGGAATCCATAATTTTCCTTCCAGCCACAAATCCATTTTGCTGAGGAGAAATGATGTGAGGAAGAAACTTTTGCAATCTAACTACCAACACCTTGGAGAAGATCTTGTAACTCGAATTGCACAAACTAATAGGGCAAAATTCATCAAAGGAGGTAGCACTGGGTTTCTTAGGCACAAGAACAATAAAAGAGGAATTTAATTCCTTCAAAAGATTGCCACTACCAAAAAATTCCTTAGTAGCTTCCACAACATCCTTGGTAATAATATCCCAAAAAGATTGAAAGAAGAAATCAGATAACCATTAGGCCCCACCACCTTATTACCTTCAAAAGAGAAAACAACACTTCTAATCTCCTTCGTGGAAGGATACACACCATCTTCCTATTAATGTCTTCAAAAATAACATGGGGGATATCCCTAAGAAGATCCTCCCAATAATCCAAATCCATCTCCCCTTCCATAGATAAGAGGTTATAAAAGTAAGAAGACGTCGCCTACTACAAATCAACATCCTTCTCCAGCACCTGATTATTGTAATTAATTGCTTTAATACAATTAGAAGCCCTATGTTTCAGAGTAGAGAGGTAAAAAAACATCATGTTATTGTCCCCACTTTTTAACCACATAATTTGAGATCTTTGCTTCCAAAATTCCTCCTCCTTAGCAACAATATTATGCAATCTAGAAAGGGGGACATTTTCCTTCAAATGCTTGGATAGATTGTTGCACAACAAAAAGCTCCTAGTTAACCTCCTCTTTTTCCAAAAAAATGTGACCAAATGAAGACCTAGATTTGATTTCCTAACATTGTTCTTCACATTGGCCAGCTTCTTGGCCACTCTTTACATAGCCGACCCATCCACCTGAATGTTCCACCAATCTTGGACCAAATTTTTGAGATCGAGAAGACAGGTCCACATCTTCTCAAATCTAAATAGAAATATTTTTTTTCCTACCCAATAGGTCCACCGATAAAGACAAAGGAAAGTGATATGACCTCAGCTTGGTCAAGGTTGAGAGGGAGTAGGAGTTAGAAACAAGTCAATCAGGGGTGATAAGGGCATGTTCAAGGTTAACTTGAATAAGAGAATCACCCACTTGCCAGTTAGACCAAGTAAAAGATGCCCCTTTAAGATCTAAGTGAAGGAGAGCATTGTCATTGATGAGGTTCATGAGATCATATCTACTATCATTCGCAATCTGCAAACCTCCCAACTTATCAACATCATGCAGGGGCATGTTGAAATCCCCCATAACCAACTAGTTAACAATAGGATGTGGTGATTTGAAGGAGCCAAGATTTTCCCAAAACTTGTTTCTAGCACTCTTACTATTAGGGGCATAGATATTCGAAAGGGTCTAAGAGAACTTATCTTGCAAATTAGTAAACAAAGTGGCCACATGATTGTAGTCCTGAAACATCTCAACCCCCTAAACCAACTTAAGATTCCAAAAAGTAACAATCCCTCCCAAGGCACCAGCCACTTCAAAGCAATGCATATCACAATCCTTAAAAAGCTTACGCTTAAGTTTAGATAATTTATCCTACCCATTTTAGTTTCTTGAATTAAGACAATATCAGGCCGATGATCTCTTACCAAGTTAGCAAGAAGATCATTCTTATGAGGTTGATTTAACCCTCGCATATTCCAAGAGATGATCTTCATAAGAGCTTATGGAAGGTGCTCTTGGAGCACATCTCCAACAAAGTTCTTTGAGTTCCATCAGCAATATCCATTTGTCTCTCGTTATCCTTGGTAACATTAGAAGGATGATGACCTCTACCTCTCGGCTCCAACCTACAGTTTGACCTTTGCCTGTTTCTAGTAACAAATCTTGGAGAAGGAGAATGCTTCTTTCTATTTCTACCTTCCACCAAAAATTAAGGAGGATTGTCGGGATTTTCCAAATCCTAATTATCCTTCATTTCAGATAAAGCCTCCAACCCCTCAACCTTAGAACATTCATCATGTGGTGGTTTTACAACCCCACTACCCTAAGCCCCCGAAGGAGGGGAACCCAAACCCTCATCCACAGACACCTTGTCTTCCACCAAAGCCTCAGACCTAAACTCTTCAAAAGACTCCACAGTATTGAGAATAGAAGAGGAAACATTCTCACCTCCTTGCTCCTGCACCATATTAAGCGCTTCTGAATCAACCTAGCCCTCAAGAATCCCAAGATTCTCAACCGCTACCATATCCATTTCCATAGGTTTCTTAGACACCAAGGCCACCTCACCACTAAGAGCAGACCCTCCTTTCTCCATAGACTTGGAAGAGGAGCCTTCTCCTTTTCTTTCCACTGTTTAGTCACCTACTTCAGCATTTTAAGAGGACATTTCTTTGCCCAATGGCCAACTTTCTTGCAATGGAAGCAAGCGAAAGGAATTGACTCAAATTCTACCGCTTGCTCTCATATCCCAAACTTGGAGTTGATCTTCACCAAAGAGGGTAGGTCTACAGATTGTTCCACATTCACACAGAATCTGGCATAAACAAGATGCTTCCTGGACATCATCATTTTATCAATCGACAACAAACACCCAAAATTTATCCCTTTAACACTTCCTCATCTTAGAATTCAAGAGGGAGGCTCGAAAATCTCACCCAAACTGGACACTTCTATTTTCTTAATAAATTTGTTATACTTTCTTTGTATTTAATTTTGTAATTTTAAATTGATTTTAGATGGGTACTTATTATGAAAGACTTATATATTAGATGTATATTTAAGTTGTTATATTTTTGTACTATTAAATCTTTAGTAAAACCTTAAGTTTATAATATTTTTATACATATATATATTAATTTTGAATAAAATAGAATATTAATGATTTTTTCTTTGAAAGATTTCCAATTTTTTTAAAAATATTGTTTTATTTTTATTTTTTAAATATATTAATTTAGAAACATATTATTGTATAATAATAAATTTAGAATATTTCCTTTTTATTTAATTTTCAAATTTTTTAATTTTAAATACATTAATTTATTTAATTTTTTAAAAAGAACAATTATTTTTCATTCTTTATAATTTTATTTCTATTTAAAGAACATTTTACAATGAATCAAAGAATATTTTTATTTTTAAAAGATTTTTAATATTTTTTTTAATTTTAAGTATATTAATATAGAAACTTAGTTATATATGCAATAGTAAATTTAAGAAAGTTCTTTCATACTTTTTCTTATAAATTTTAGAAACTTCTTTTTATGTGTAGTTCTTTATAAACTAGCTTATCTATCTTAATATATTAAGATATATATATTATACGCCGAGAGATATCATTTTTGAGGCGTATTTTTTTTTTCCTTTTTTGCTTCTTTGAATTTAAAAAATACGCCTCGAAAATGATATCTCTATGCGTATAATATATATATATATATATATCTTAATATATTAAGATAGATAAGCTAGTAGCAGTCGCGACGTGCGCAACACATTGAATAGATTAATATATTTAGGGTTATGATTAGAGTTAGCATTAGGGTTTATATCATGGTTAAGGTTAGAATTAGGGACAGGGTTTGGTTTAGATTTATTATTATGATTAGGGTTAGGGTTTAGTGTTAAGGTTGGGTTTATGGTCATAGTTAGTGTGAGAATTATGTTAGGGTTAGGGGTAGAACTATGGTTAGGGTTAGGTTTTGGATTATGATTATAACAGGTTTCAGATTAGGAATAAGGCTTTGGTTAGTGTAAAGGGTAGGGTTGGAATTACTATTAAGGTTTGGATTAGAATTATATTTAGGGGTAGGGTCAGGATTTATATTTGGTTAGGGTTATGGTTTGGGTTAGGGTTAGGGTTAGGGTCAAGGTTAGGATTAAGGTTAAGATTAGCATTAGGGTTAGCATTTGGTTTATAATTATGATTATGGTGAGGGTCAGGGTTTAGACTTATGATTAGGGTTATAATTAGCATTACTGTTTAGTAAATTTAATGTAAAAATTTATTTATTAGATAGATAATGGTTATGGTTAGGATAAGGATTCACATCATGAATACATAAATGCATAAATATCATAATTTATCATACAAGTAATATCCATAAGTCATATAACCACTTTGAAAGTATATCAAATTAAATAAGATTTGTTGAAGGTAAAATTAACCCTAATTAAACCCAATCAATTTAATTATAACCATATTTTAATGCTAAACTTAACCCCAAAATTTATCTTAGAATCGAAAGCATAACCCTAACCCTAATTTAGTCTTAATACTAACCTAAAATTAACTCTAACCCTAACTAAACCCTAACCTTAACTCTAACCCTAACACCAACCCTAATCCTAACCCTAACTCCTAGCTTCATCCTAAAACCTTAACCCTAACATGAGTTATTTACCCTAACCCTAACCCTAACCCTCACCCTAACCATGACCATGACCCTAAGCTTTATCGTAAAACCCTAACCCTAAATTAACCTTAAAACTATAATCCTAATTAAATCAAACCCTAAGATTAACCCTAAATGAACCCTAATGCTAGCCCCAAGATTTATCTTAGAACCCTTACCCTAACCTAACTATAATATTAACCCTTACCTTAACCCTAACACTAAACCTAATCTAGCTATAATATTAACCCTTTCCCTAACCCTAATCTAAATATAATATTAACCCTTACCATAACACTAACACTAACCCAAGTTCTAATAGAACCATAACCATAACCCTAACCCATATTGAACTATAAGCATAATTAAACCCTAATCCTAACATAACACCAAACTTAAAATCGTAACCCAAATTTAACCCTAAACGTAACCCCAAGATTTATTATAAAACCCTAAGCCTAACCCAAATCTTTATTATAGAACCCCAACCCTAACTCTAACCTCATGCTCTATCCTAGAACCTTAATCGTAACCCTATTTTAATATTAAAACTAACTCTAACCCTAAAAATAACCCTGACCCTAACCCTACTTAAATCCCAACCCTAACCCTAACGATAACCCTAACTCTAACCCTAATGACAACCCTAATTGAACCCTAATTAAACCCTTACCCAAAGTGAACCTAACCCTAACCCTAATTGGACCCTAATCCTAACCTAAACTTAACTTAATTATAAATGAACACTAAGCCTAATTGAATGCTAATACATAATCCTAATAATTGAATGCTAATACATAATCCTAATTAAACCTTAAGCCTAATTGAAGACTAACCCTAACCCTAATCATAAGTGAACAATAACCCTAATTGAACTCTAACCCTAACCATAAGGAAAATCGAACCTTAATTGAATCCTAACCCTAACTCTAACCATTATTAAACCCTAACCATAATCCTAATCCTAACCTTGACCCTTATTAAACCCTAAGCTAAATTGAAGCTTAAAGGTAACTTAAATGAACATTAACCCTAAACTCTAAACCGTAACCAAAATTAAACCTAAACCCTAACTCCAAACCCTAAACCTTAAACCCAAACTAAATCTTAACCTTAACCTTGATTAAATACTAACCTAATCCTAATTGAACCCTAACCCTAATTAAGCCCTAACTATAACCCTAAGATTTATTCTAGAACCCTAACCCTAATCCTTACTAAACCCTAACCCAAATCAAACACTAACCCTAAACTTGATGGAAACCTAACCTCTATACTAACCCTAATTAAACCCCAACCTTAACCCTAACCTAACCCTAATTAAACCTTCAATGTAACCCTAAGATTTATCCTAGAAGCCTAACCCTAACCCTTACTTATCCCTAACCCAAATTGAACCCTAACTTTAATTAATATTGAAGACTAACCCTAATTATATTCTAACTGTAGTCCTAATTAAATTATAACCCTAATTGAACCATCACCCTAACCCTAACCTTTACCCTCAATATAACCCTAATCCTAAATATAACCTTAATTTTAATTTTGACTCTAATTATAACCCTAACACTTAATCTAAGCATAATCATAATTGTAACATATTAAGATAATTAAATTATGTAATTAAGTTATGTATTAAAGATGTTTAAGGCAATGCAATAAATAAAGAGAAGATATTGACTATGTATAATTAGGGGATTATAGTTTGGAACACAACAAAATATTGAGTACGTATTGCATGTTACATAATGGATTGTATTTGAGGGAATTTTTAGTCATAAGCATTGAGTAGTTTAGACAAAATTGTAAAAGGATTTATTTTTCCCTTGGTCATTAGAAGTAATTCTCAATCGATCAAATTATAATAAGAGGATTATAATTTTCTAACCACAAAAAAAATATTGAGTATGTATTGCATGTTACATAATGGATTATATTTGAAGGAATTTTTAGTCATAAGTAATTATTTTTTTTAATCTCATATAGTTCTTCTATTTTTGGTGATATATGACATCCAATCTAGTTTGATATGTGAAATAACTAATGCATTATTGCTAACGATACATACGCAATCTAATCTATTCTTCATTGAATCATTGTTCTTTACTTTTGTAGTTTAATTTAAGAAAAAGATCATTGTTCCTTACTTTTGAAATTTGATTTAAGAATTTTCCCTAAAACAAATCTATTCACCTTCCATGCTTTCAATGCTAATGGATAAAAGTTAAACCAAGCCCCTATTGTTTAGCTCAATGTAACTATAATAGATCCACGTATTTAAAATTATTTTGTTACTGATAGTTCTAATAAACATTCTTGTTTTCATGGCATTCTTAATTATCAATGGGATGCATCAAGTGATAAAGATCATCTCATCAACTCATTCTCACCTCATCATCTAATTGGCACTGACCACTTCCACATAACTTGTTTGGCTCACTCTAATCAAAGCAAGTTACTTGTGTCATATAATGATTAGTTTATTTATTTTAGAATGAGATGGGCTTTGGACCATGCCCAAATTTTACTTCATCTAAAAATTCAGAGGAAATAAAAGCACCACGAGTTTATGAGGGGCATCAAAATCCCTAGACTATGAAAGGTATAAATTTATTTGGTCCTATACTTAGTATGTAATGAGTGGATCTGACTATGGTCATATATTTGTTTGGAGGAAGAAAGGTTGCTAGTTGGAGCATCTAATGTAAGGAGACAAAGATGTGGTTAATTATTTGGAGCCTCAAATCTTCCTTTCACCACCCTAGATCAAATTGATGAGTTCACAATTGACCTAGGTCATTTTCATTATTACAAATCTAAACCTCAAATTTTAACCTACTTGACTACCTCCTACTAACAATTGTGAGTCAACCTAACACACATTTGTGTTGACTTATGTATTATGCTATTGTATTTCAAGATATTTGTTCATTCATTTTGAAGTTGTTTAGGGATCATATTAGATCATGGACATTCACATCTCATATTATAGCATAACCTCAAAGCATCTCAACTGCATCATCATCATAGGCATAATATACACTTGTTATCTTTGATACTATTTTAAATTCATTAAACCGGTCCTTGTAGGGGTTTGATTGAGGAGACTATGACCCTTGATTAGCATGTTTTCAAATAGTGTTTGTAAACACCATTTTTCTAGATCCAAGAATCAAATTTTAACCAATTCATTTCCATGGGTATCATTCAAGTTCATGTTTCAATTCACTTATGTAAGCATGGCTTTGAACAAAAAAAGTATACAATTAATTTACAAATTTTAAAATACTCAGTTGAACAAATCAATAATTATCAATATATTAAAAATTTGATTTTTTTCTAACCTTATTTACAACACATTCCATTGTAACTTTGCAAACTAAAAATCAAATTTATTTTATTTAGTTTATTCAATTCACTTATTTAATTTTAATATGTTAATTTAAAAACTTATTTTTATCTGTAATAATAAATTTATTATATTTTCTTTCTATTTAATTTTATAATTTTAAATTTATTTTAGATGTGCACTTATTATGGAAAGCTTTTATATTAGGTTGTATATCATATTTTTAAATTAAACATAATAAATTTAAAAATATACATTAGCTATCATATTTTTAAATTAAACATATTAAATTTAAATAGCTATCTATCTTATATTAAGATATATATCTTATATCATATTTTTAAATTAAACATATTAAGATATATAGATATACATTAGCTATAATATATGCATTAGCTATCATATTTTTAAATTAAACATATTAAATTTAAGGTATTTTTTTTTAATTTAGGTTTCTATTTTTTAATTTTAAATACATTATTTTAGAATTTTTAAAATGAATTTTATAAAATTAAAAAATTTAAGTATGACAGAACTTTTTTGAAAAAGAAATTTCTAAAATATAGAAACTTATGTTTTAGAAACTTATTTTTATGTTTAATGGATATCGTTTTAAGTATGAAAGAACTTTTCTCAAAAAGAAGTTTCTAAATTTTAGAAACTTCTTTAATGGATATTGTTTTAAAAAGATCTTGGATATTTTAGTTTTGAAGTATATTAATTTATAAACTTACTTTTATATGAAATAGTGAAATTTAGAAACTTCTTTTTATGTTGGACATTGTTTTAAAAAGATCTTGGATATTTTATTTTTTAAGTATATTAATTTTGAAACTTACTTTTATTTGAAATAGTGAAATTTAGAAAGTTATTCTTATGTCTAATGGACATCTCTTTTAAAAAGATCTTGGATATTTTATTTTTAAATACATTAATTTAGAAACATACTTTTATATGAAATAGTGAATTTAAAATATAAATATATTTTGGTTATCATTAGTCTTTATGTTATATGAAGAAGTTTTGAAATATGATATTTGAAATAAATAAAAAATTGATAATCATTATTTCTATCTTTAACATCCATTTAAGCATGATTACCTTTAAAATTATATCTTATTTATGTGAAATAATTTAATGTACTTATATTTTAGCATGATTATATCTTATTTATGTGATTTTTTTTTAAAAAAAATATTACATTTCCTAACACATTCCTTTTTAAATATAATCAACATTATACAATACTTAAAAAAACATTATTATTAATTTAATTTACTATATTTCAAATTAATATTATGAAGAGAGATGTCCAATCTCATAGTGAAGTCTGAATTTTTGGAAAGATAGTATATCCTCCATGGAGACATTGTATGTATCAAGCGTCTTTCTCAAGGAGTTCCAAACCTTTGCTTCTTTCTTGTCCTTGTCTTTCGCTGGTTCTTTCTTCTCCTTCTCTTTCACTGCCTGCTGCTCCTTAGTCTTTTCGTCCTGGTTCTCATCGTTCTGCCGCTCCTCAGGATGAAGGGGCAGCCATACTTTTTGGTAACAATTCTCAACAATTATTTTGAGCGAGGGGTTGGATAATTCCAAAATATCTTCACCATCCGCAGTGAAACCATTATCAAGCAGAAGCTTCTTCCAATTCTGTGAGGCACACAATTCGTGTCACAAAAATAGTTAAATGATTCAAAATCTTTAAACTATTGTGAGAAATAAATGTAGAAATCTGAACTAAAAAGTATAAGCTACCTTGATTATGAGATTGATCTGGTGTTCCCATTGCCAGCAACAAAATACCCATACAATCAGTTGCATCTGCCAGCCTTGTGTCCTTTTCACTTGCTCACTTTGAGAAAGAATGTTCCACGCCACCGCACATACAGCCATTAACGCCTGTTTCAGAGGTCTCGGAGCCACCTGAGCCGCCATTGCCAAATTTTGTGGAGGGTGCACAGATCCCAGATGACGATGAGGGCCTCATTGATTTCAATGAAGAAGAAATGGATCCTCCCCTTGCGGCTGTGCCTTTCTTGAGGCTTTTTGCGCATGCCTCTGCCTTTGATTGGTTTCTTATCTTCCCTCTTTTTAAAGAACTAATGGTGTCGCTTTCTCTTCCAACACTCCTCCTAACTCACGCCTGGATATCTTCCACTCCTGTCGGTTACATAATGCCAACGGGTAAATCGAATTTCCATGCGCTGACATGCATTGGATTAAATGTGAATGAATACTCATCGTTGTAATGAAGAATACGAATCAACAGGAATACGAACCATTTCTTTTTGTTAAGACCGTTATTTGTGTGCTACGCTTCTATAGGGGCTGTGCTGTCATTGTAGGGTTACGTGACGTAATAATTATTATTTTTATTAGAAAAGATTACTTAAATAAATCTCAAAAGATATGTTGTTTTAAAAAAGATTTTGATTTTTTTTTAATTTTAAGTATATTAATTTAGAAACTTCTTTTATGTCTAATAATTTAACATATATTTTTTATACTTTATTTTTTGAACATATTTGTTTCATACTTTATATTTATAAATAATTATTATTTTTGATTGGAAAATATTACTTAAATAAATATACTTAAAAAATATCAATCCATAAAAATAACAACTTTTTTTTATGTACACGAAATGGAATGTCATTGTAAACACCTATTGGTGTAATAATAAATTCATTCATGAAACCAAAATAAGAATGTTAATCTTTCCATTATTTTTAAATTTAAAAAAAAAAAAACATGCAATCTCAATAATGTACAGAATTTTATTTTTTTTGGAAAGACAGGTGGAAAATAAAAAGTACATGACAAAATAAGAAAGTAAATCAACAATTTTAAATCACAAATGAAGTCTTTCCAATTTGCATTCATAAACTAAAATATTAGAAAGTATGAAGAGAAGGATGTCTTATAAAACGCTCTTGCCCGCAACATACTTTCTTGTGAGAAGAAGTTTCTTGTGAAATACTTGCAAAGTGAAAATGGCAGGAATGAAAGGTTCCTTATTCTCTACACTTGTCATTCTTATGCTCATAGCAGCAGGTAATTTTTGTATAATGTATGTATTTTTGGTGATAATTATTTTGAATTTAGTGTATTGATATGAATGTTGCAAGTGCAGTGTTTATTGGAGCAAATGCGGCTCGCATTGGTGATGGAGATAATTGCACGTTGGTTGGGAGTTGTGAAAATTATTGCAATGCACATTGTGATTGCAACCCCTTGGATTTAGGTTTCAAATGTTGCTGTTCTTAACTAAAAAGTTGTAAATGTTTGTCACAGCATTATATTTTCATAAATAAGTGACTTGCATTGAATAAGTGGAGATTTTGTTTTGTGAGATTGGCTTTATGGAGAAGTAATAGAGTTTATGTTCTTTTATGGAATTTATTATATTTGTGGATTATGTTAAGGATATGGTATCTGCTAAATATCAGAATTTTAAATATGATTTAGCTAGTGATTTATTTGTTTGATGTTATTTCATACACTATGATTGTGGTGATGGCTTCCTAATTTTTTGTTTTGAGTGGAATGAAGAGTGGGCTTGCACTACTGCTGCAAGATTGGAGTATGATGCCCTAATCTAAATAATGAATCAAAATAATTCAGTTTAGTGTTTGTGTCATCCATAAAAAGAGAGCATTCAATCAAAATTAAATTACTAGAATGTAGAGAGAGCTTGCATACTTCTTTTTGAAGGATTTTTTACCTTTTTTTTTTATATTTATTATAGCATTCTTTAAGATGCAACACTTATGTGTGATCTTGACTCTTTAAAATGACTGTGTCCTCTTATTGACTCTGCATTTACTATTGATGAAGTTAAATGATCAATGAAAATTATCGAAAAGCACCATCTCTAACAACCTTGAAAGTTTATCCCCAAAGTGTTTCATAATGTATGTCTCCTAAAGGATTCATGGATCTTATTTTTTCCATTCTTAATATGATAATGCATGTCGATGGTTAGAGAAACCTTTTCAACCATCTTTAAGCCTACTGAACATGCATATGTCTTACATGTGCATGGCTGAAGTTGGTTAATGTACTCTGAGCAAAGTTAAATCTGGTGATATCTGGTGACCAAGAATCTGATGCAGAAACATCTAAAAGGAAGTTGGGCCAAATTCTGACAAATAAATCTAATTTTTTAGACCCTGCACTATTGTGAGATTGTTCTAGGTGTTCCAGATAAAAATTCAAGAGACGGTAATTAGAAGAGGATTAAGACTAGAATGGTTGTTTGATTTCAGGAAAATTGCTAACTGCACACCTGGTTTTGTAGAAAAAGAGAAGCAACCGAATCATTTGGTTGGGTATGGAATGCATTTACAAGATTTTGGAGTGGCTCAGCCATTCGAATGGGATCACCTTTGTTCTTCTTTGACATTTTGGTTTACTGGTACAAATCTTGCAAAAAAAAGAGTTGTCTTTAGTTTGGTTATCAGTAGTGACTTGAACTTGGGATGAATAGAGTTTTGTATAACATGGAAGCTTGGAGGTACATAGTAGATGGGCAAACAGAGAATATTATATCAGCGGGGCTAATATTTTCTGTCTTTCATGACAAGAGAACATGCCCCCTTCCATAAGGGTGGGCGAAATTGACAGTATAAAGTCCTTTCGAATGAAGTCTGGATTTGACAATGACTTTTGAAGCTAGTACTGTGAAGTTTAAATTGAAGACAAACTTTATATGCTACAAAGAATTCATATATAAAGCCTATGAAATTCAAACCAGACTTCATATATATCATGCCTTGCATGAGTTTTCTTAAGGACTGACATCATTTTTAGCAAAAGGCTTCATAGTCACCAGTCGAAATTTGTTTCAATGAAAGGGTTGGCTTATGGAAATATTCTCCTGTTAGTTCGAAGAAGATTGAAGGATATGTGTAGGGTTTCTATGAGGGCAGGTCTTCATACTGTTGTTTAGTTTATTTTGGCTAACAGTCATTGTTCAACATATTTAGAAATTATTTGTGAAGTTGGTGATTCCATGATTATTTAATCTTTTTGCTTATTGTTTAGCACCCATCTTAAATTTATATTTATAGTAATAATAATAATAATTTGTAAAGAAGAAAAAATCACATGACAATCGTTGCTTATTCCCAGCACTCTTTTTTTCATAACTTATCTTCAATTCTTAACAATTGCTGCTCTTAAAAGCCTTCAAATTATCCTTTGCCCATAATATTTTGTATGGTTTACAAAAAGATTCTCCTACGATAATGATGGTTGATCAAGATAGAAGACTGGAATCTATGAGTCCTGAAAACTTAACCCATTGGAACTTATTTTAATGAGTGAACGTTGAGGATTGAAGATTTTGTTTCAAATAACAAGTTATTTCCTGCAATACCACCTACAAGACAGTTTCATGTGACCATTCATTCCTCTGCCAAGACAGAATTGGTAGATTGTTTGGGAAAGGTGAAACTCAAGAAGATCTGAATATCTTTCATGTTGGTTTGAGCAAAACTTCAACGCACTTTCCATTTTTAGTTATACCAGCAAAACTTTATTAATTTAATGTATTTTGGTGTTTCCACATAATTCATGGTCCCTAGCATGTGGAAGGGCATAAACAACATGGACAATGAAAATGAATATTTTTGTGTTGCTTTGCTCCATTTGGGAATAACGAAAGGTGAAGAAGATGAGAGATTCTAATGACTTTTCAAAATCTTGTTGTTTTATATAATAGTTGTGGAGGAAAGGCTCTTGGGTTTTTTAAGCTATTGATTATAAATTCATTTATGAAATCAAAATAAGAATGTTAATCTTTTCATCATTTTAAATAAGAAATAAACTTAGCAATTTTAATAATATGTACAATTTTTATTTTTTTTGGAAAGACAGATGAAAAATAAGAAAGACAAAACAAAATAAGAAAGTATATCAATGATTCTAAACCACAAATGAAATCTTTTCAATTTACATTCATAAACTGAAAATATTAGAAAGGATGAAGAGGAGGATGTCCTATAAAACACTTTTGTCTGCAACATAGTTTCTTGTGAAAAATAGTTTCTTGTGAAATACTTGCAAAGTGAAAATGGCAGAATGAAAGGTTCCTTATTCTCTACACTTGTCATTCTTATGCTCATAACAGCAGGTAAAGTTTGAATAATGTATGTTTTTTTGGTAATATTTCATTGGAATTCAATAGTGTATTGAAATGTGTTGAAAAATGAAGGTAATATTGTAGCTTAAAACATGTAAACTATGAGACTACATAGATCTAACTAAGTGTTCTTTGTCACAATTCTTTGTGTGTGATTAATTTGTTTAGATCAATTTTACCAATTGTATCTAAAGAGACATAATATTGTAGAAGAATGAGACAAGAAGATAAAAGTGACACAGCATATACGTGGAGACACCCTTTCGAGAAAAAAATCTACCAGAATCAATAGTTCTTGTATTATTTAACCTTAGAACAAGATTACAATGATATTGTATCAATCCTTCCTTGCCTTCAACAATCCTTCTTCACAACCTACAATAAACTCTCATAGAACTCTCATACACTTGCTCAATAAATAGACAATTCTGAGCATTGTAAACTCCTAAGAGTTGCACAATATAAGAGCATAAAGATCCTCACAAAAACCTACACTTAGATTTGGCAAGTACAGTTTCATAATGTAAACTAAAGTCAAACCAAAGTCTTCCTCAATTTAGGCGCCCCAAACTAAACACTTAACTGAACTCTGGTCAAGAAGATATCTTGAAAGCTTCACCTCAAAGTTGGCGCCCAAGAATGGGCCCACTTAACTGAGCCTTGTAAATATCTTCTCATAGGTGCCCAAGGTGGACCCAAGTCAATCTTAGTTTTAAAACTGAAACATATCTCTCCACCAATTCATGCAAACATTATGTATGATTGATCATCCCCACTTAACTGAAAGTATCCACCTATTATCTATCATGCAACTGAAGTCATTAGTCATGCGACTCAAGTCAACTAGCATGTAACTCAAAATAACTACATGCAACTAAAGATAACCGAACCAACTTGAACTTTACTGAACTGAACTGAACTGAACTGATATTGAACTGATACTGAACTGATAGTGCCACTCCACTCGTGTAAATATCAATCCCTATTTTGTAGGATCTAAACTTGCATTGCTAAAGTGTTATCAATCCTCCAAATAGTTAGCTAAAGCAAGGTGGATTCCACCTTCCATGTGGACACCCCATGTGCTCTTATCTTGTAGGAGCTCTTCTTGGACGTCCCCACATATTCCTATTATTTAGGAATAATCACAAATGTCAATTTACATGTTCATTTCATTTGAATTTAATCTTTTTTTAATCCTAGTGTTGGGGAACACTTTCCAAGGACTTAAGAGATACATGCAATATGTTTAGGATTGCAATTAAATGATATCTTATTCCCAACAAAATGGGTGTTGCAAGTGTAGTGTTTATAGGAGCAAATGTAGCTCGCATGGTTGATAATGGAGCAAATTGCATATTTGTTGTGAGTTGTGAAAATTGCAATGCACATTGTGATTGCTTCCCCCCTGATTTAGGTTACGAATGTTGTTTTCCTTAGCTAAAAATTTGTAAAATCTTGTCACAACATTATTTTCATAAATAAGTGACTTGCATTGAATAAGTGGAGATTTGTTTTGTGAGATTGGCTCTTATGGAGAAGTAACAGAATTTATGTTATTTTATGGAGTTCATTATATTTGTTGAATATCAAAATTTTAAATGTGATTTACCTAGTGATTTATTTGTTTCATGTTATTTCATACACTATGGTTGTGGTGATGGACTCTTAAGTTTATGTTTTGAGTGGAATGAAGAGTGGGCTTGTAGTACTGCTACAAGGTTGGAGTATGATGCCCTAATCTAAAAATAATTCAGTTTAGTTTTTGCGTTTTTATAAAAAATGGATGTATCTATAATTAAAACAATATTATGTATTTATATTATTGTATCAAAAATTGGTTAGGCTTACTGTTTTGTAGAAATAATTCTTCAGACATGAATATATTAGAGAAGTGTGTTGAATCTTTGAACTTGTTTTGTTGTGGTTTTCAGTTTATAAGTATTATGTATAGAATTTGGAGAAATTTTTGTTCTGGGCAAAATATTAAAGAAAAGTGTTTAGATAAAAGAAACTCTAATTAGTACAATCTATTATCTATAGTTTCACTTTTGCAAAAGTATTTTATCTTCAAAATATAAAATCCATAAAAATAGAGCCTCGTCAAAATTAAATTACTAGAATGTGGAGAGAGCTTGCATACTCCTTTTCGAAGTGGGTCTTTTTACCTTTTCATTTATTATAGCACTCTTTAAGGTGTGACACTTGTGGGTGATCTTCACTTTTTAAAATGACCTTGTCCTCTAATTAACTCTACATTTATTATTGATGGAGTTAAATTATCTATGAAAATTATCAAAAGCACCATCTCTAGCAACCTTGAAAGTTCATCCCCGATGTGTTTCATAATGTATGTCCCCTAAAGAATTCATGGATCTTTTTCTTTCCATTCTTGAATATGATATTGCATGTTGATGGTTAGAGAACTTTACCTTGATATTGGAGATGTCTAAATACATCCACATCATAAATTCATCAGATTTTGTCCATTTCTAATGTTAGTTAAATAAAATTAATTATTTAATTGATCTTTGCAACAATCTTCCTAACATTAATTAAATAAATCATAACCATTTATTTAATTAAGTTCACTCTCCATATCTATATCTTCTAAAAACTGAAAGAAATATAAATTATTTATTTAACTTCTTCTTTCCTCTTAAACCATTAGTTGAGTAAAAATAATTAATTAATTAACTAATCCACTTACAGATTCCTAAGCATCATTAAGTCAAGTGAAACATGCATATGTCACACATGTACATGGCTCATGCTGGTTAAATCTCAATCTTCGAGTAACCCAACTCCTAGACAATAATAATCAGTAACACAGATTGAAACTTAAAAGTTGTCACATCCCGTGAAGAGACCCTTTCATGTGGACACTACATGGTGAGCCATAGATTTTGAGGGAAAGTGGGATTCCCTAGTGCACTTCTAGGGTTTTCACCTAGAAGGAGAGAACTCTTTCATGCTCAAGAACCTAGGGGTTCATTCAAGATTAGGGGTTTAGTGTGTGATGTGTGTGTGGTATGAAATGTATCTAAGTGTTGTAATCTAATGAAATGAAGCTATCTAATGAATGCAAACTAATGAAATGAAAAAGTATTGAAATCACTATGTAAAATGATCTAATAATGACCTAAAATGCATGTAAACTATAACAGAACTCAAAGAGGAAGAAGTGGTGCACCTAGAAACTGAAGGTTAATGAAGAGGAGCTCTAGAATCTTCCAGAATCTATTGTTGAAGGCCACTGGGACACTTACGCCAAGCTGGGCGACTTAGTCCTGTTTCAGGGAAACTTTGTTGGAACCAATTCTGGGGAAATGGGTGTCTAGATCTACAGAGATCACTTTTCAGGCCTGACAGTGGGACTAATTTTCCAATGATGGGGAATTAGTCCACCTATAGCTTTCAGGAATCTCGAGACTAGAATATGTAGCTATCAACTTGTACATTTGTTCCTAATAGAAATCCATACCTGAATCTTCAGATGTTGACCTGCAAGTTATTTTCAAGCTCCTTTTTGGGTTTCTTGACTTGGAATGATGTGGATGGAAAGATGACACCTTTTAGCACCATACTGACTAATCTTCATACAAAGTCTGCAAAACACACATGCAAAGAGGGGGAAAGGGTTAGGGTTAGAGAATAGGGTTCGCCTTAGTCAAACACCATTTTAGTAATCAAACCCTAGATAATGAAATAGAGTGAAAAGGGAAAGATGATTGAATAACATGCAAGTACAACAACTCACCAAGCCCTTGTTGAAGAAGTCTGAAGATATGCAAGTGATTAGCTCCAATGGATTGTGCTTGAAGTACTAAGAGTGCTTGAATGCTTGATGCTTGCTTGAGAAGATAGATTGTTTGATTGCTTATGAAGATTTGGGGGAGGTAAAATGAGGGGAAAACCCTTTACTTATACAGTTGTGCCCTAATTTCTTGAAAATAACACATCACAGGCCGACCTTAGGGTTTAGGAGATAATATCCTGCCAAAGTTTTGGATTAAATTTGGTTTTTATGCCACATGGGACTAAGTCGCCCAAGGTGGTGACCTAGTCCACTTGGGAAATTTCAAGTGGATATCAAGAATTAAAGTGTGATTAATGTTGTTTAATGGGATTGTCTTCTAAAACACACTTAAGTGGGAACTATAAGTGCATTAAGGGGTCATTTTATTAGGGTTAATTTATTGATGACAAGCCTAGGAAAGTGTGAGAGTTTGTTACAACTCTTTACAACACTTTGAAATAGGACTTGGTAAAGGGTAAAAAGAGGTTGTTTAGGTGAATGATGGAAAGGTCCTAGAAAAGTGGGAAAATGTGTTACAACACTTGACAACACCTTTGTAATACATCATTAGGTTTTTTATTGATTTACAAGTGTTCAAGGCCTAATGTGAATGTGTTAGCCACATTACAACATTAAATCTAGGCAAAGTCAAGCCAAAATCCATAGGAAAAGGCCCAAATGAGCCTAAAAAAGGATACTTTTTTTTATGTTGCACATGGATAACAAAATAAATAAGTAAAGAAAACCTATTAGTCAAAGGCCTGGGGCAATAGATTTGGACATGAAGTATGGGCATCTTGAGTAACCCAACAAGAAGGGACCACAAATTAATTAGAGGAATGGTGTAGAGCATGGTAGAGTGAGGGAACGAATGAACATAAAGGGGTTATTCCATTAATGAGTATGGCACCCCCTATCCTTGAACGGTGAAAATATGCATGATGTGAGGAGAAGAAAAAAATGAACAACATAAGAAGAAATGGTAGAGGATGAGCATGTAGGGAAAATGGGGAGAAAGATCACATAATGTGATCTCATGGAGAATGTAATAAAATAAAAGAGACGTAGACACACAGAGGGAGAGAAAGGGGCATGGGAAGGAGGAATCACACTGGAAAGAAAGGTAGTTGATAGCAAAGGAAGGACGTGTACAATCTGGGAAATGAAACATGGTCTCAGGGAATGCAAAGAGTGCAAGATATGCACAAGATGGATATGTTGAAAAGGCCTTAGAAACTTTTAGTCAAATGTGATTGGTAGGTCTAAAGCCAAATTCCACATTTGTTGTTGACATCATCCTTAAATGTGCCATAATGAGATCCCTTGAATAGGCTTGTCAAGGAAAAACGGATAGAGGAATTATGGGGAAAAAGAGAGAGAATAGAAAATCTATGTGAGAAAGAAAGGATTTGTCTGGAAAAGTGCCTCGCATATATCATAGTTGCATGATATGTACCAAATTGATTTCTTGAAAAGGCTTTAGAAACTTTTGAGCACAAGCAAGTGGCAAGTGTGAAGCCAAATTCAATAATTGTTTCGCCAACATCATCCCTACCTGTGTTGTTGTGAGAGTCTAAAACAGGGTATGGACATCTGGTGAAGTATAAAGGTTTGAGGGATTTTTGATGGCATAGGCTTCCCCATTAGATAAGTCCCTTCCCTTTGCCTAGTTCTTTGTGTAAGGAGGTAATTTATGGTTAATGCTTGAGCTTGATTTACACGAGTAATTGATCTTAAGCATAATATTGGTGCAGAATGGAAGTAATAAAGCTCTTGTTTATACTACACATAAACCTAGATGTGCTTCAGTGTCATAGATTGTAGGTAGTTACATACATGCTTGTACGTATGTGCCTAGGTGAGGCCCCTTACAAGTCTATATAGAAATAGACATATTGTATTTTGTTTTTTTTCAAGGGAGTTATATGTAATGGGTCACATTGTTAACTTGGAAGTAAACAAATTATCCACTATGCAATTTTTTGTGGTTGGGATTTTATATTTTGCAAATATATAGTTTGAAACATTGGCATGGGAATTAATAAGAAAGGAATGACAACCTTGAAAAGAATGATAATACTTGATAACTTTCAAATATATTTCTATCATAATAAATAAAGCTATGATATTCAATGGCTTGTGATAGTCCATTTTAAATAATCTATAAAAACATGGTTATGAGAGAATTAAGGACGGGTTGTTTAAATCTACATGTATTAGTGGGAAATATTATGATAAATTAAACTTGGTATATTTATATTTTATTGATTTAATTGGTGCCTAAATCCATTATTATTTATATCCTTCTAAAGTGTTTGATTTAATTATATTATAATTGGTTAAGTTGATACCTTGCATGTACTTAATTAATAGTCATGGGTTAAAAGCGAGATCAGAGATCTCATTCAAGAGGAGAGAATGAACTCTCTATGGTATTGTGAGGCAAACTAGGAAGCCTCTGATTTCCCACAAGGAGATATGTCGAAAAGGTCATCACGAACCCTTGAGGCTTAGGTTGTAAGCCTAGGAACGACCTTAACCTTGGGACCTTAACACTCTTTTGTGTTGTCATGCCTGAAAATTTAACTAGAAAATGCAACAATTTTTTTATTTTTTTGTTAAACTATTGATTAAGCTATTTAACACTCTTTAAGTGTTTGAGACATAACACTAAACATGATAAGACTTTTATGTCTTCATGAAATCAATAGATTCTTATTTTATATTAATTTGTTTATTATTTCTTATGAAGATACTCTAAAGGATGCATGGGATGGTTTTTACGAGTTTATTCAATTGCCCATAGTGGTCTGTAATTAATCTAAATGAGCATTTTATGTTTGAAGTGGGGCACAGTATGTATATAGGGTGACCTCTAATTTAAACAATTCAATTGGTCTGAAGGAATTGCAGTGAATGAAATCTTATGGTAGAAAGAAATTAATCACTTGAGAAGTAAAAGAAGTTAATTCAAATGGATTAAGGATCTAGTTTCCATTATTCTTTCAAGTTCATGATTAGATTTACTTGCAACAATAAGAAAATTAACACTAACAGATTACAATGTTCAATATAAAAAAATAACTTATAGCAGGCTTAAAGCATAATAGAAATTACATAAAACACACCAAATCTGCAGTTGAACACTGATTGCAGATTATGACTAAATCCGGTTGCCCTTACAAAACACCAAACTGGGAGAATTTATAGATTTTACAAGAATCTTAAACAAAATTGAGAAAGCGTGCACCACTTAAAACTAGACAATATTTACAAAACTGGGCAATTAAAACATTTGAATGACCCTTTAAAATCAATACTAAATTTATTCCATGCAAATACCGTTGCAAGACTATTCTCATGGGGCTATGCTGGAAAATAATCTAAGGTTATTCGATTACTATTTATATGCAAAACTGGATAATGATACCTCTAACATTTGAGTCATGTTATTATCATTTATGTATAATATAATTTAATCCAGATAATATTATTTCATGTGTAATCTTTGTTATTAATATTAAGGTCATTTATGTATTCGCTTAATCCTCGAGATATCAGAAATTAATATTTAAACCGCAATAACTAGTAACATGAAAAGATCTGATGAAAGTCTGGAAAGGTTTTAGAGTAACTAATTATGTATCTCCCTCATTTTTTCAAATATGATTCATCTGTATGCTCATATTTTATTTTTATTTTTAGAATGGCTATGGGGTATTAGAATGTAATGATAGATTTTAAAGAAATTGGATTGGCCAGTGAAAATTTAATCATTCAGCCTTCTACATAAACCATAATTTGAAGACAGTTCAAAGAAGGAGAAAATAATGCAGCAAGGTTGAAGCTTAACATGTTAAATTATAGTTGACATAGAGCATCGACATGAGCTTTCACAACTGGCTTTTCTTTTGACAGAGTAACTCAATTAAATGCCATCTTATGTATGATTAGGGAGCATAGGGACGACACAAAAGTTATTTGATGAAGTTCCTTGATAGAGATACTAACGCATGACATGTTGCACTTGCAGGGTATGTACAAAATGGTTTTGATTATGCTAAGTCATCCTTGTTGGAAAGCATTTAATAAATGCAAATACCTAACATGGCCCTTTTAATGAATTCAAAGTTTCATCTTGTTGCCACCATAACGTGGGTGTCTAGATACATGCTCTTTAATGCCAATAGCTCTTGCGTGCCAAGCTACCATTACAAGAAGTACGGTGTGCTACCTGCCATCTTTAAATCGATGACTAATCCTCTCGTATAGGCATGTGAGTAGTACACAGCAGGGATCATGATCAACTCTTACTAACATTTATTAATTATTCTTTCCTTACTCCTTTACGTATTGCAGTGAGTTAGATACAACAAATTGGTGTATGGGTTTGATATGAGCATAGACGTTTGATGGCATAATTATGGTTTAGTACTTTGAGTAATTACAAGAATCAGACATGCACATGACAAAGCTCTTCTACTTTTACTTTTGCATCGATTTGCTTCTCCTTGCATCTGTGTTCTCAAAAAAAGAGTTTGCTTTAGGAATATAGCAGCCATTCACTATTGTTCTTGATCTCAGGCAAGAGAGGTAGTTGGGCAGCTCTACTACTACCCTCTATGCGTAGATGATGGTAGTGAAGGTAGAACCCCCTGCCTTCGCTACATGAGGTGCCCGAAAGCTTGAGAAGCAACTGGTTAATGTGAAGAGATACGCACTATACAGATGGTTGAGGGTTGTGCCAAGACGAGGAGAGGTGACCCAAGCTTATGCTTACTTTTCCATTAGGTATGTTTTGAGAATGGAGAGAGAAAATCACTATGGTGTAATGGCTACCAGGGTATGTTGTGTAATCTATTAGCATCAACACTAAGCTCATTGGTTTGATGCAATGGCATCACTGGGGACATTACTTTCTTATAATGCAAAATACTATTATTTACTAACCATAGTTTATGATTACTCACGGGAATTGAAGCAGTAGAGCATAACCACCCAACATACTGAGATATAACCATTGTGATATTGATTTCATTGCAGTTGAAATAAAATATAGAGCATTGGTTTAAAGAGGGTAGAAAGAAAAATATTCACCATTGATTCGTCTTACATGAACTAAGTGTCAACTCTCAGAGCTCCATATCAAGGTCTTTTTTTTTCTTTTTTTCTTTGTCTTTTTTTTTAACAGATTTATTAAATTTAATTTACATTTAGACAACAATTAATCTACTTATTTCCAATATTTGCATGCATGATTTACAAGCTGCGACCCTAACATATATGCAAATCTGAGATATTATTTGAGTTTGCAACTCATTTCTTCCCAAAGAAAACAGTAATAACCCTATTCTCTACAAAAAATGAGTTTAAAGCAGCAACTTCATACTTGAATGAAACAGAGCAATAGGAAGGATGCTACCCTTTTTTAAATGGCTTACATATCTAAATGATACCTAATGTAAAATCAAATTTCCAAGAAGTTAGATTTCATTATGAGAGTCTTAGTTTGTCTAATACTTAGCAGGTGAGTAATATCTTATTTGTAACTTTCCAACCCCAACTAATTTTGTTTCCTCTTTACCTATATTTCAGCAACTTGAATGAATTTTTTTTTTTTTACGTAATATTTCTTTTAATACAAGATCAAGGTAAACTCCTTAAACCCCTTACAATAAAATACCATTTATTTATTGAACTCTCGCCATTACAACAATGCATGGAAATAAAATATTTTCCAAACCAATGCATGAAGGCTTGTTCTCCACCCTACCGTAATGGTGTCATGGAGCCTCATTGGCTCTAGCTATACCCTTGAGCAAGGAATTCTTTAAGCTTCATGAAAATAAATGGATTTTTTTCTTCTTTTTTTACAAGGGATTAAACTAGCATATAGCACCAATAGATGCATCTAAGTTCTCTACCTTCTATTTTTAACCATAAAATCATACATTATGTCACTTTCTTACAACTAATCAACAAGAGTAGATGGAAATAGGAGGAAATTATCTCTTTTTGAAGGGGTTGAACTCTTGTAACCATCTTTCCTCTCCAAACTAAAACATCTTGAGCACTATCTTTCCAAAGAAGTGGGCTCATCTCCTCTTTTCATTCTTTCCACCATCTCTACTCGAGTTCTCCAAGAGGAGAAGTGGGTAACACCCCACTCATTCTTCCTCTCCAAAATATATAGGGTTTCAACTTGCAACTTTTGGGTGGGGAGGTGAGAAGTGTACCTACTTTCATCAATGAGAATCATTTCCCTATTAATGAGAACATGCATTTGGACATCCACTCAAAATTCGTCACTCTCCATTATGAGAGATTTTCAAGGGGTCAAATCATGTTGTAGGGGCACTATTGTATGCCCTTTTGACCCCTACCAATATGATATAGACCCTAGGGGGTTTATTTTTGCACCCTAACCCAACAATTTGACCAACAACTCTCATTAAAAACCCACTCAAGGTCCCATCCGAGTTTCCACTTAGCTAGGGGTTCCCAAGACCTACCTCATATGAATCACAACTAAATTCCCTCACAACCTTAGTCTTCCAATACATTGACTCTAATTGTTTATAGGCCTCGATATGGGGTCAAATTTGTATCCTTGAGAAGAAGTCTTTTGATTTGTGTTTGATGGTCCTCCCTTCTCATGCAACACCATTACCTTCCTGCACATTACCAAAATGATCATAAGTAACAATTGTATATCACATTAATCTATTAGTTGAATAGTCTAAACTTTAACTATATAATAATCCATTTAAAAGTTTCAATTTGTATGCCAGAGAATACGAGTGCATTCCACCTTCATGTTAGTGACAATAAAACATAATGTCAAAATGAAATGTAAGATTCTTGCCAAAAGGTCACCTTATTTATCATCCACAATACATCTAATCATCAATTCAAGAATTTACCATATCACATTTTAGGTTTGGCATTAATCACATGTGAAGTGAGGTCTTACATGTGCAAGCATATAATTGGCAATAATGAGTTGATGCCACCATGGGAATGGAGAAGTATTGAAGTTAACACTATTAAGCTTCATGGAAGGTGCTCAATTGTTTAAGTTGGTAGATGTTGTGAATGTAAAAAAAAAAGTCATAGTGCCCAAGGGTCAGATTTTACACACATTTGAGTATCCCACCAAACTTTTTTAATCCCAAGATACATAGATTCCAAAATTGTATACATCTAATATCCATTCCTGTATCCATCTAATTTAATTCTATTTATAATAAAATTATACACTTGTCTATTGTATCTAGTACAACTCCATATAATATATATAAAATATGCAGAGAGATATGCTTCTCACATCTAATTTTTATATTTTTTATATGTAATAGTAAATTTAGGATATTTTCTTTTTATTGATTTTTTTAATTTTAAGTGTATTAATTCAAAATTTTAAAAAACAACAATTGTTTTTTATTCTTTTTTATAATTTTGTTTCTATTACGTTTTACAATGACATCAAAGATTTTTATTTTTTTTAAGATTTTCAATATTTTGTAATTTTAATTATATTAATTTAGTAAA
>CM021101.1:4163505-4186629 GCA_007115665.2 Sequoiadendron giganteum | reverse complement strand
TATATACATAATTATATATTCACGTATATAATTATATATACTCAAGATATATATACATTAAATATATATTTTTGAATATAATTAAAAACAAACATTATAATATATATCGTATATATACATATATATATTTATATTAAACATAACAATATATATATATATATATTATATTTTCCAAAATATAAATCAATTACAAAGTCCCAAAGTCCGCAAGTACTTGGCAAACGATTTGCATTTTTAAAGTCTATGAAACAAGTCAAGGGTGTCGGATTGTACATTAAGTACAGTCGGCCACCCACTAAGGAGGGGGCAGCGCTGCTACCATGGGCAACGCTCTCCCCCACACAAAGGGTACGGTGGGGAGGAAAAACAACCCCCACCCCCAATACATATTTAAACCAACGAATTTTTTACAAATAAAAAATGCAGTAACAGCCTTTTGGTTCGTCGTACGACGATTCTTCTAAACTCAGAAACTTTATAAAAAAAATTAAACAGTATATATAATATATATATGTATATATATTCCACAATTTATATATATATATATATATATAAATAAATCTGAACACTAAAATACTAAAATTGGGAAAACATTTTCCAAAAGGAATTTATACAGGCAAGTTTTGCAATTTCACGGAAAAACCAAATTTTAGAGCGGATTTTATACAGGTAAAAAAATTCCAAACAAATTAATAGAGGGTTCCTTCTTGCTTTCCCCAAATCAAACACAAAGGAAAATAAATCTTGAAGAATAACAATAAAATTTCCTACCATTTAAATCATAGGGAATTTTTTCGAGAAAAGACAACTTTCAAAAAAACTTCTTCCTACAGAAAAATTAAGATTTCTTCCAGAGAGGGGTTTTATTTCCAGATCCCTAAATATTTCTTCTGGGTTTCACTAATTTCACCATATTACCAGATAGCCATTAACCAAGGTTTTCTGCAAATGATTTCACCTACAGAAGAAATTGCCTCTACATAGCAGATAAATTATTTACAAAGAAATTAACTACAGCAATACAATATTTCTCACACCCGACAATATTTTTTCTACATAGAAGATGTAGTCTAAAAACCTTTCAATTAAAACTTAATAAAACAAAGGAAAGAACCTGTAAACCAACGCTTAAGTATTTGAAGATTTGATGAAGTGCCTCCTCCACATCTCCAAGCAAATATTCCAGACAACACTGACTTCCTCCAAAGTAAATTGATTTCCCGATCACAAGAGCAATCCAAACACAACAAGAATTTTTTATGCAAATTTCTAAGGATGCAAGAATACCAAAGTAATTTCTACAGCAAATTTTTCCCAAAAATTAACCAGATCACAACAAGAGTTCTTTTCCAACAAATTATCAACCTATAAAATATCACGTGCCTTGTCGTGAAGAAGCTTTCCACTTCCTCACTCAAAGCTAAAATTATCTCTCATGAATTAATTTTCCCAACTAAATTCATTAATTTCTTCTAACACTTGTTGGAATTTACAAAATATCTCCAACAACCCTCTTGGAATAAAATCCTCTAAATTTCAAAATTAAATATTGTAATAATTAAAACATTTCCTCTTTTCAAATATAAACTATTTAACTAATTTAATTAATCAATAGATAAAATAATCCAAGGATTAATCTTGTTATCAATTAAATTA
This sequence comes from Sequoiadendron giganteum, assembly GCA_007115665.2. NCBI lineage: Eukaryota > Viridiplantae > Streptophyta > Pinopsida > Cupressales > Cupressaceae > Sequoiadendron > Sequoiadendron giganteum. The sequence goes on along the minus strand of CM021101.1, from coordinate 4,184,973 downwards.
AATTTATTTATTTATTAATTCAAAAACTAACACTTAAAATAAGAATAATCTAATAATCAACTATTAATAATTAAATTCACTAAATACTCTTTTAAAGCATTTTAACATGATAATACGAAGCAATAATAAACACATTTAAACAAGCACAACTGACTAAACCCGACGACACATTGAGACTAGGGTGTAGACTAGACACAGGCATCTTAGCTACTATCTCCCAATCAACTTTACTATTGGTTTGACACGCTCAAACCTATGAAACCAAGTGGAGTCGATGTCATGTACCTACAAACCTATAAATGAGGCATCAATAGCACATGTATGTAAACATCATAATAAAACACACCGTGAAGAGGAAATCATAGAATTGTAGGGCGCTCACAAGCGAGTGATGCAATTTCGTCCCCTTCACCAATACAGTATCACCAAATTGGCAATTCCAACATAAATAAAATACTCGTGCAATAACCATGTTATACCAAACAATCATTATACTAATCAAAGACATGTCCAATAACAACATCAAAGTAGAGAATCATCTCATCATAACATATAATCCTCCTCGCTCTATAAATAGCGATAAAAAAATAACAAAACATCACAATCTAAACATAAGAGAAAAATAGAGGGGTGTTACATTCTCCCCCCAGGGTCAAGCTTACTCCTAGAAGCCTACAAATACCCCTAGTACAAAATCCATAAAATCACACATAATCAATGGGTCCAAAACTGAACCACTCCATTCGCCAACATAAAAACAATAATAACCACAATAACCAAAGTCATAATCCTCTAAGCCAAATAAAGTATCAATCCAAACAACCAACATATTCTCAAAACACATATCCTAACACATCCAGTATCAAAGCAGAGGAAACAACACTGAAGGCACCTCCTCAGCCTCCTGTACCGCAGGATTTCCATGAACTCCTGAATCAGCTGCCTGTCCACTACTAGTAATCTCCACATTTGTACCCTGATGCTCTGTTCGACGATGATCCACCGTTTCACTCATCCCATGAGTCCTTCCTGCATCATTCCTTGTTTGTTCTATTGTCATCAACCTCTAACTGAAATCAGGTGAGTTCCTCTAAGGACACTATCTAGCTAAGTGGCCCTACTGGCCGCAATTGTAACATCCTATACCTCTACCCATTGCAGCTTGTGCACTCTGTGTCATTCACTTTAGATAGTTGTGCTTCCAATGCCACCAACTTTTGTTCTTCCTAGTTTGAGAACCACTACCACCAAGTTATGGTTGTGACACCTTACGCTTAGGTTCAAGTGTTTTTGTTGTGTACCACACTCATGTTTAGGGCCCAACTGGGTAAACAAATCCTCAAGTAAAGAACATATCTGAGGACCCAGATGCTCCACACAATTCTACTCGTGGGGACTCAAAAAAGAAGATCTCAGATGATCATCTCCATGATCACCTCTCCTAGGCATCCTATACACACAACCCAAGAAAGGAGTCATAAGCAAAAGGCAAAATTAACATATAGAAACTCATAATTCAAGCACCATGTTCATGATTAAACATACATAATACACAAACACATCAATATAAATTACCAAAAATCACAACACAAAGCCACACATGGGTCCTTCTGGACACCAAAAAGTAGCATACTAATTCATGATACAAGAATCCATGAACCAAGAGAAAATAACCATCTCACATAAACCAAACATCCCAATCAGTGGCTTGATGGTGTTAGGTCACACATAAGGTGAGACCATCCAAACAAGACCACAATTACCTCTCTTGTTGTACAAGGTGATTAGCCTCCAAGAGATATTCATCACACATAGGTAAGTAGTGGGTCCTAGCTGCATAATAGCCTCACATACCCCCATCCTCAATGTTCCCTACATCTACTTCCTCATATACACTCACCAAGTTTGCCTCATACATCCTTGGAGAGGATTCACAATACGACACATTGCCAACATTGAAAACAACAAAGAAAACTAGCTTAGCCACCAAGTTCATAAAGAAGAGAAAATTAAAGTTTAATTTCAACAATAAGGCAATAAATGTGCACAATTTCAACACTAATTCGAATATATAACCACTACAGTTGTAAGAAAATAAGATCACAAGTCGTGGTTAAACCTTCACAATCAAATATAACAAGGTATCGACCTTCATAATCAATTGAAAAATCATCAATAACCAAAAAGAAAGTTCACAATCTTTAAAATTGCACTGTACAACACTGTGTGACTAGATACTAGCCACCAAACGAGGAAAGAGGGAAACAATGTCCTTCTATAGTAATAGCCCTCATGTGGTGCGGAGTGAGCACGCCATCCTCATGACCCAGAGTGTATCCACGACTATCACGTCGTCACTCGAAATGGTCATACACCAGCTGGAGAAGACACGTGTTGGTCGTATGTCATGTGGAAGTGTGTTTGTGGGTCCACAGAAGTAGGCACGTGTAGAACACACCCCACATCACGATACCTCATGGAGAAGGCACACACAAGAACTCGTTGTAGCAAGAGGTATACATGGCTAGGATCTACTCATATGCTACTCGACCAACATGGTTGAAGCAGCCATGAGGATCCCTCTACAAGTGTTTGAGGCCCCATAACGCTCATCACACAAGTAGGCTAACAAAGACAATCTCATAATGTGCCTTCACGTGTCTATGCATGTGGCATTGTGTAACACAACATCATCACCATCAGTATGTCATAAAATCAATGGGGTGTGGTATTGTATCTATTACATCATGTCGAAACATGTGTAGATACACTAAATATATAATGCAATTACGATAATATCAATATGGGGCTATCGAGCTTCACCTCTCATATGGACAAGGTTAACTCAATAATGCCAGATCAACATCCCTAAGGATGACCAGGCATACACTAACAAACCTATGTTGTTGTACTCAAATCTATGGGGATTAGGTTAACACTTATGGATCAAGTATCCTAATCCATCACAAGGGAAAGTAGTGGGTACATTTCCTCAAGATTGGTTGAGCTGAGATGCTTTGCACCATAATATGCATATGCTGCAAATTCCACCCAAGGAACTTTGTGGCTGCTACTATCCCTTCACGGATTGAGGGGCTAGAGAAGCAAAAGAAAAAGAATCTATGCAACTAACTCTTGATTACTCTTATATATAAGTTTCAACCACACATGGGTTGGCCCTCAATCAGGTAACAAACATGCAAACACACATTCTAGTATGGTAATTCCCACATCAAAATGCAACTTTTCCCCATGGATGGGTACCAAGTAACACCATTCCATAGATACACAAACAAAGTACATGGTATTCACAACACTCAAACAAGCTATAGTTATCAGTTCCTTACATTTACAGGGGGTACAACTACATACATAATCCCATAAGAACAACGAATTCCATAAACCATGGGATACATATCATTACTTTCCATCCATAACCTTTTATCAGTTATCTTTTACGCTACTCTTTTCCATAGAGTACGTCATGCTAAATGTAAAAGCCATGAACACGTGATCACTTAACAATTCCACTAACAGATTCACGAGGACAACATAATGGACTCAAATGTACCCAAAGTACCTAGTGTATGAACCTGGGGCTCTGATACCATGTGTAATGCTCCGCCACATAACTCTAGAGGAAGTTGCAATAAACTACTCAAACACAACAAATTGTTTTTTTATTTAAAGTATAATAAACATGCAAGTTCATTTCCTAATGCCAACAACCTCTAAGGCTATGAGACTAAGGTTACTTTTGAACCCATACATACACCATAAATACATCCATAGTATTTTAACTACTTAAGAAATTAAATGCTCATACATTCCATACATGAAAATTACCTCATAACAATAAGAAATACAACATGATTCCATATAACATTAACTTAACAAATAAGATTACATCACTCATTCCCCGAATGAGGTAGTACATAAAAATGTTACATAATACAATCATCCACCTCGAATACAATTGAGGGGTAATAATTAAAAGTACCAACTAAAATAATTACAAAGCATGACATATAATAACTAGAAACCACGAGCTCTCCAACTAGAAATCTTGCCATCATGATATAAAGATCAAAGGGGACCCAATGGCGTAGGGTGCATGTTCCTCCCAACCAAGTGGTACCCAAAGGACCACCCCCCATGCTAGGAGATAGTAACAAGGATCCTAGGCAAGACAATCTACCACTAGACACAGACTAACACAAAACTAAACTTAGCATAAACTAGTACACTACCAACTCAAAAGATACAATGCTACCAAAGTTAAATAACGAGTTACACCAAATAACCATAAATATTGCTAACCTAGGAGAAGTGTCACCACAAAGGTGCATGAGTTACCCGACAGATCTTCCCAGATCCTAGCCCCCATCAAGAACCACTCTCCTAAGGTCAACATGTGGAACAAAACCACTACCCAAGGCAAACTAGTGCTACTAGAAAACATCAACTACCTCCACTTTAAGACTTTAGGGTAACACTTCCCCATTCGTGGAAACCGAGTAACATTGACAATAACAAAAGCACTAATCCAAGGGTAACATAATTGGGTTGACTCAAAAGAAAATCACAACCCCCATTTCCCTTTTACTACTGGAAGTCTTAAACAATTCTAAACTGACTTCCCCAAATAAATAAACAGAGGAAATAACTTGAAAGGCAATCATAAAGGAAGTAATCTAATTTTGGATATACTAAATCTATTTCCCTTCCACAATGAATCTACATTAATTACAATTGCCCTAGTAGAAAAATAAATTAATTAAAATAATCTTAATGTCTTTTCAGATACAAAAAGGGGAAATACTAATTAACATATAACAAATTCCTCGATTACTTTTAAAAGCAATATAAAATTCACTGAAAGGTTAACTCACCCAATTTCCCTACTTGGGCATATAAGCATGCAACCATTTTAAAAATAAAATAATTAAAATATATATTTAAACATATATATATACATTGAATATATACATAATTATATATTCACATATATAATTATATATATACTCAAGATATATACACATTAAATATATATTTTCGAATATAATTAAAACAAACATTATAAAAGATATCGTATATATATAAATATATTAAACATAAAATATATATATAATATATATTATATATTATATATATTATAAAATATATCGTATATATATATTAAACATAACAAAATATATATATATATATATATATATATATATATATAATATATATTATAAAATATATCATATATATATATATATATTAAACATAACAAAAATATATTATATATTATATATATATATATATATTAAACATAACAAAATATATATATATTATATATTTTCCAAAATATAAATTAATTACAAACTCCCGAAGTTTGCAAGTACTTGGCGAACGATTTGCATTTTTAAAGTCTGCAAAATAAGTCAAGGGTGTCGGATTGTACATTAAGTACAACCAGCCACCCACTAAGGAGGGGGCAGCACTGCTGCCATGGCAGCGGCCCCTCCATTAAATGGAGGGCGCTACCATGGGCAACGCTCTCCCCCACACAAAGGGTACGGTGGGGGGGAAATAACCCCCACCCCCAATACATATTTAAACCAACAAATTTTTAACAAATAAAAAATGTAGTAACAGCCTTTTGGTTCGTCGTACGACGATTCTTCTAAATTCAGAAACTTTATAAAGAAAAATTAAACAGTATATATAATATATATATTTATATATATGTGTATATATATTCTACAATTTATATATATGGAAGTTTTAGACACCAGCTGTGAAAGGTGGTGAATTTAGGTGACAGGCAGTTATGTTTCCCCGGCGACGACGTGATGACAGGTGTGCTCACTCCTTTTTCATTTAATGCAATTAATATGATTGAGACCTCTCCTTCTTCCCTCTGCCGCTCGGCAGAGGCCGTACCCCGCATTTCCCCTTCGACTACGCCTAGGGCATCAATGGAATCTGACATACCAAACATAGTTAATCCCACTAAAACAAGACCCAAATCATTCTCCGAGGCGGTGGCTAACTCTGGTATTGCCATTGACGCGAGTGCAAGGTTTAACTTGTCGAGTGCTCATGGCGCCTATGAAACCGGTAAGAACAATGGGGTTGTTGCCTTACCTTTCTCTATTTCTCCAAATCCGGAAATGCTTGTTGAAATTGTGAAGTAAAAAATAGATTAAGGAATTCTGCTATTTTTTTCTCTATTGTTGAAGTGGATAAATGCCCTCCTAGGAAATTTTTAGACGACTGGTTCCATAACTACTGATACTTGAAACTTGGTCTCCATATTTCATTTTGCAGGCAAATTCAGAAAGGTTTATATGTGATTTTCTTTGCTAATCATGAATCCCAGGCCAAAGTTCTTAAAAAACAATATTGGGTCGTGGGTTCTACCTCCTTTCACGCCCTGGCTTGGTCTCTCGAGGCCATTCTGGAGGAAGTTCTTTCCCTCTCAACCCCTCAGTGGATCTTGGATAAACAGATCCTGCCATTTCTATGGCGTTTCATTCCCCAATTGCTTGAAACACTAAGTAAAGTCATTCGAATGGATGACACTGTGAGATTGGTTCCTCATATGGATGCCCGGATACTTATCTCATTGAATCCTTGTAAAGAGATTCTGGTTGATATTAACATTAACATCTCTGAGGATAATTACTCTTGTCCTATTGAAATTCTTGGGGGTCTGAACGCTTGTTTCTTGTGTAGAAGAGAAGGGCATCTGAGGAAGGACTGCCCCATTCTTAAGAAAAAACCTATGCCGGCTAAGCCCTCGCCTCTCCAAAAATCCACTGATACTGCTAACCCTAATGTGGAACCCTCTATGAACAAAACCCCTCACATAGTTGAGCCTTCTAACCCCCTCCCTGCTTTGGCTTCCAACTCCCCATCCATCCCTGCTGCCCTTTCCCCTACATCAATTTCGGTTGTTTCCTTGTCCCTTGAGAACAAGACTCAAAATATCAAGTTCCAAACCATGACAATAAATTCCAATAAGCATAGATGAAGGACCAATAAGTTGGTTAACACCTCCATTGTGGGCTCCCAATCCTTAAATCTTCCTCTAGCCTCCAACACAGACAACCCCGTCTTGGCCGTCTCATAGGAAACCCAAATTAGCTCCCCCCCAATAAGTTTGATCCAAAAGGACCCCTATATCAATTGCATTGACTCGGCCCCTCCCTAGAACCTCCCTCATAAGATCTTCAGAGAGCTTAGTGATGACTGTTTGCTTGAGGTCATCTTGGCCTATAAGCATTCCTTTGATTACGCTACTCTCCACCCAAAGCAGTCCATGGATGTGGATATCCTATCCCCTGTTGTTTTAGATAATGATGATGAATTCAAGGGAGATCTCCCCACATCTAAATGACAGGGGAGACCTTTGGGCTCCAAAAATAAGAACCCCTCCAAGAAAAAGAAACATGGGAATATCCCTTTTGTTGTTATGACCCCAATTAGGGGGTCTACAGACCATTGTTCTCCCCTCCCACATGTTTCCTCATGAATTGCATCTCATGGAACATAAGGGGGCTTGAATCCTCAAACAAGAAGTTTGTTATTAAGCGTTATTTAGATACTTGTAATTCCACGGACTTCTTGATGTTGCAAGAGATTTAAGCTATTGGATTCGTACTTGAATCCAATCTTAACTTCCCTTGGAAAGATGTTATCAAATATTGTACCAACCACCCTAGGGGTAGGGGTGGAGTTGTGCTGCTGGTTAACTCGAGATGGAAGAATTATATCACTAGAAATGGGCTCTCCCCTTGTAACAGAGCAGTTTGGATTACTATTAATTACAATAACAATGTCTTTGGAATATGCTCAATTTATGCCTCGAACGATTTTAGGGAGAGGGCGAGCCTCTGGGACTGGCTGGCTACTCTCCCTAATATTTCGTGGCTTGTGGGAGGGGACTTCAATATGGTTGAATCCCAGGAGGACAAAGCTGGTGGTATTCCATTTGCTTAGAAAGACCTGGAAAAAATTCACTGGAATAGAATGAAAAATGCTAAACTTTTTTTTCACCCCTTAGCTGGAAATAAAGACACAAATCCTGGCTTATGGCATACTTGGTGTAATTTCCAACATGGTCCCTCTAGAATATATTCTAGACTTGACCGTTTCTATGCTAATAAAAATTTCTTCTTTGTTTTGCCTGATAACCTGGGCAACTCTGTCCTTGTCACCTCCACTCCCCTCTCTGATCACCATCCTATCTCCACCTGTATTAGAATTAATAATTCCCCTGTGCACAGCAAAGGTTCCAATCCCAAATTTATCCTGAACACTAATCTTCTTAAGGATGAGGACGCTCTTGTTTCCATTCATATCATTAGACTCATTAACAAGAATAACTTTCCCACTAGCTCTCACACGGATAGATAGAACATGAACATTCTCGCTTGGCAGAATCTATTAAAAACCATTGGCCAAAAAAGGGCCAAAGACTATAGATTTACCGAAAAAAATCTCTCCTCTGACCTTCAGAAAGCTGAAACTAACATCCAAGCCAATCCCTCAAACTATGATCTCATCTCTCATGTGATTAATGCTAAGGAAGCCCTTAGACAGAACCAACAGGTTAAAACTAGAGGCGCCAAAATTAGATCCCATGCTCACTGGCTACAGTTTGGTGATTGAGGCTCAAAAATTTTCTTTAACCTCATCAAACACAAACAGTCCAATGAAACTATAGAGAGAATTATAGTTAATAATCAAGAAATAACGGACCCTGACAACATCAAAGAGGCCTTTGCTGAATTTTACCAAAATCTCTTTGCCTCTGAGGATTTGGAGGAGGCTACTTCCCTTAGAAATTAGTGTAGATCTCTTATCCCTAATAGGATATCCACTATAGATGTTGACCTGCTGTCTAAATATATCTCCCTGGAGGAAATAGAAAATGCCATTAACACCCTTAATAATGACAAGGCCCCTGGGCCCGATGGTCTCCCTGTAGAGTTTTACAAGGCCAATATTAGTTGGATATGCAAAGATCTTCAAGATATCTACTCGAAAGCCCTAGCTAGGGGTTCCTGGGTAGCTCCATCAACATGGGTATTATTAAATTGATTCCTAAGGATGGGGACAAAGCTCTCATTAAAAATTGGAGACCTATCACCCTCCTTAATGTTTCCTATAAATTTTTTGCCAAGATCTTGGCTCTAAGACTTGAGAAAATCCTGCCCAAATTTGTTTGTTCTACCCAAACTGGTTTCATTAAAGGAAGATATATTCTTAAGAATCTGATCACCAGCTGGGAAGCCATGAATTGGGCCAACTACTCTCAGCAAAATTCTGCTATGTTTCTTCTGGATTTTGAAAAGGCCTATGACAGTGTGGAATGGAGCTTTCTTTCCATGATGCTTGAGGCTTTTGGATTTCCCAGTGTTTTCTGCAACTCTGTTAATATGTTGCTCAATGATGCTTTTTCCCATATAGATGTTAATGGCTCCCTCTCAGACTCCTTCCCCCTTTGTAGATCCATCAGGCAAGGTTGCCCCTTGGCCCCTGCCCTCTTTGTTATTGCCTTTGATGCCCTGTACTACATTCTTAGAGATAACTCAATCTCCCCTGCTATCAGGGGCATATCTCTCCCTAATGATGAAGCGCTTATAAACTGCCAATTTGTAGATGATACTACTATTTTCTTTGAAGCCATTGCTGACAAATTTGAAGCTCTGCAAAATAAACTCAGTCTTTTTTGCACTATTTCTGGCGCTCGTTTATCCCACTCAAAATCTATATGTCTTGGATGGGATGAGCAGCCTCCTGACTAGTTTAAAAACTATGATTTTCAATGGGGAGGTCCACATAAAATTGTGAGATATCTGGGCATACCTTTTTCTATTGAACCCTCCCTTAAGGATATGTGGTCTTGGGTTAAAGATAAAATCACTAAAAAGCTGGATAAGTGGCACAACAGATCCTTATCCTTGGTTGGAAGAGTTCAAGTCTACCAAAAAATTCTTTCTTCCTACAATATCTACTATTCCTCAGCTTGGATGTTCAATAACTACCAAATCTTGGAAATACAAAAGGCCGTCAGAAACTTTCTCTAGTCTGATGTTAAAGGAAATAGAAAGATGCATGTTGTTAAATGGGATTGGTGCCATACTGATAAGCTCCTTGGGGACTTGGGCTTGAAGGATATTAAACTCCAAGGGATTGCCCTTGCCGCCAAATGGATTTTTCACTCTATGGATGGTAATGATCCATGGAAGATCCTTGTTAGGAACAATATAGAAAGGGGATTCCCCAAAAATGAAAAATCCTAGAAGAATCTGACTTTTAATGATCTGATCATTGGCAACCTTCCTATTGTTGTACAAGGATCTACTATCTTTAGATCCATATGGAAAGCTTGGAATCATGTCAGGAATTATATTACTAACAAGGCCTTCCATGATGATAATGAGCTATATGGTGAAAGATCCATCTGGTGGAACTTGCACTTATCTGGCAAACCCCTCGCCCTCTCCCAAGGCTGATTTGCTAGATACTGGACTAATATGGGCATTTCTCAATTGGCTAACCTCTTTGAGCATGACAGGTTAATCATTTGGGATGAGCTTAGAAGCAATTTTGATATCCCAACCTCCCAGAAGAAAACTTATAATATGATTCTTAAAGCTACCAAGGACTTACTTACTACTTGTCATATGGAATCTCATAGATATTTAAACTGCAAATGGTCAGATGGGACCATTATATCCAAAATCAAAGCCAAAAACATTTACAAGGTGATTGGATATAATGAAGCCATCATTGACCATGTCAATTTTGTTTGGTACTCCACCCTTGACATCTGCTCTTGGAAGAATTATTTTGATATACTATGGAAAGGCTCTATTGAGCCTAAAATAAAATGTTTTAAATGGCTATTAGTTCTTGATAGACTCCCAATTAGAAAAGATAACTTTGCGGCTCATTACTGTAACTTGTGCAGAATACCTGAATCAGGAAGACACATTCTCTTTGACTGTATTTTTGCTAAGGAAATTTGGCATATGTTTGGTATCACTTATCCTATGAATATTAATATTCTTGAAATCATTACTGGGCATATTGATGGGCAAAAAAAAGATACTAATATGTTTTGGAACATTCTCTCTTCTAATATTTTATGGCAGATTTGGAAATGTAGGAATGAGGAAAGGTATCAAAACACCCCCAGAGTTCTTACTAAGTCTTTTCGAAAACTAACATATTTTAAAATCTTCTTGCAGGTTCAGACTACCATGATGATGGATAAGGAAAAGCTCAAAAGGTTCCTGAAGACGGGATATGCCACTTTCTTCATCTATGAGATGAAGGATGGATATGAATGGAGGAAGAATATGGATAACTTGCAGATCTTTGAGAGGGCTTGCAAGAAACTTAACCAGGAGGTTAAGAAAAACAAGAACTCCAAAAAGGACCAATTCCTTATGCTTTCTCAAATCCAGGAGAACAAAAACATTGTGTGGATGGAGGGATCTATGGGGTGGACAGCTTGGGTAGACAACCATGATGATATCTTACACTAGTCTTCTGATTACCTTCTTGTATCTTTGTATAGGACTTTCTGATATGTAGTTTTCATGTTACTCTTGTTGTGAGGCTTGGCCTCTTGCTTTTGTACATTTCGATGTAACTAGTTTTGTTTTTGTGACCCCCTTATATATAATACATAATATATATATATATATATATATATATATATATATATATATATATATATATATATGGATATATATTAAAATAAATCTGAACACTAAAATACTAAAATTGGGAAAACATTTTCCAGAAGGAATTTCTACAAGTAAGTTTTGCAATTTCACGGAAAAACCAAATTTCAAAGAGGATTTTATACAGGTAAAAATTTTCCAAACAAATTAACAGAGGATTCCTTCTTGCTTTCCCCAAATCAAACACAGAGGAAAATAAATCTTGAAGAATAAGAATAAAATTTCCTACCATTTAAATCACAAGGAATTTTTCCGAGAAAAGACAACTTTCAGAAAAACTTCTTCCTATAGAAAAATTAAGATTTCCTCCAGAGACGGGTTTTATTTCCAGATCCCTAAATATTTCTTCTGGGTTTCACTAATTTCACCATATTACCAGATAGCCATTAACCAAGGTTTTCCACAAATGATTTCACCTACAAAAGAAATTGCCTCTACATAGCAAAGAAATTATTTACGGAGAAATTAACTATGGCAATACAATCTTTCTCACACCCGAAAATATTTTTTCTACAGAGAAGATGTAGTCTAAAAACCTTTCAATTAAAACTTAAGAAAATAAAGGAAAGAACCTGTAAACCAATGCTTGAGTATTTGAATATTTGAAGATTTGATGAAGTGCCTCCTCCATAGCTCCAAGCAAATGTTCCAGAAAACAATGACTTCCTCCAAAGTAAATTGATTTCCCGATCACAAGAGCAATCCAAACACAACAAGAATTTTTTATGCAGATTTCTAAGGATGCAAGAATACCAAAGTAATTTCTACAACAAATTTTTCCCAAAAATTAACCAAATCACAGCAAGAGTTCTTTTTCCAACAAATTCCCAACCTACAAAATATCTCATGTCTTGTCATGAAGAAGCTTTCCACTTCCTCACTCAAAGCCAAAATTATATCCTATGAATTAATTTTCCCAACCAAATTCATTAATTTCTTCTAACACTTGTTGGAATTTACAAAATATCTCTAACAACCCTCTTGACATAAAATCCTCTAAATTTCAAAATTAAATATTTTAATAATTAAAATATTTCCCCTTTTCAAATATAAACTATTTAACTGATTTAATTAATCAATAAATAAAATAATCCAAGGATTAATATTTTTATCAATTAAATTAAATTATTTAATTTATTAACTCAAAAACCTCTAACACTTAAAATAAAAATAATCTAATAATCAACTTTTAATAATTAAATTCACTAAATCCTTTTTTAAAGCATTTTAACATGATAATACGAAGCAATAATAAACACATTTAAACAAGCACAACTGACTAAACATAACGACACACTTAGACTAGGCTGTAGACTAGACATAGGTATCCTAGCTACTATCTCCCAATCAATTTTACCGTTGGGTCGACATGCTCAAACCTGTGAAACTAGGTGGAGTCAATGTCTTGTACTTGCAAACTTGTAAACGAGGCATCAATAGCACATGTATATAAACATCATCATAAAACACACCGTGAGGAGGAAATTGTGGAATCGCAGGGCGCTCGCAAGCAAGTGATGCAATTTTGTCCCCTTCACCAATACAGTATCACCAAACTGACAATTCCAACATAAATAAAATACTCATGTGCAATAACCATGTTATACCAAACCATCATTATACTAATCAAAGACATGTCCAATAACAACATCAAAGTAGAGAATCATCTCATCATAACATATAATCCTCCTCGCTCTATAAATAGCATTCAAAAAATAATAAAACATCGTAATCTAAACATAAGAGCAAAACATATGGGTGTTACATTACATTTGCAAAATCTAATAATGTGCAAAATGTTAGGAACAATGAAGAGGAGGATGTCCTATAAAATGCTTGTCTACAACATAGTTTCTTGTGAAAAGAATTTGAATACTTGCAAGGTGAAAATGACAGGAATGAAAGGTTCCTTATCTTCTACATTTGTCATTCTTATGGTCATAGCAGCAGGTAATATTTGAATAATGTGTTTATTTTTGGTGAAATTATTTTGAATTCAATAGTCCAATGATATGGGTGCTGCAAGTGTAGTGTTTCTTATAGGAGAAAATGCAGCTCGCATAGTTGATGGAAATAATTGCACGTTTGTTGCAAGTTGTGTAAATTGTGAGTGCAATGATTGCAATCCCTTCGATTTAGGTTGGGAATGTTGTTGTCCTTAGCTAAAAATTTGTAAAAGCTTGTCACAACATTATATTTTCATAAATAAGTGACTTGCATTACACAAGTGGAGATTTTGTTTTTTGAAATCTGTTGTTATAGAATATTAACATAATTTATGTTCTTTTTATGGAGTTTATAATCTGTTGGTTTATTATAATCTGTTGATTATGTTAAGGATATGCTATCTTGTTGAATATCATAATTTTGATTTAGCCAATGTAAGATAAGGTTTTATTTGTTTCATGTTTTTTCATACACTATGGTTGTGGTGATGGCTCCCTAAGTTTTTGTTTTGAGTGGAATGAAGAGCAGGCTTGCACTATTGTTGTAAGATTGGAGTATGATGCCCAAATCTAAATAATGAATTAAAATAATTCAGTTTAGTGCTTGTTTTTTTTATAAAAATAGATGTATGTATAACTAAAACAATATTATATATTTATATTATTGTATCAAAAATTGGTTGGGCTTACTATTTTATAGAAACGGTTCTTGAAATATGAATATATTCAAAAGTGTGTCTAATTGCTGCAGCTTTTAGTTTATAAGTATTATATATAAAATTTTGAGAAAAATTCATTAATAAATTATTTACTGTAATACCACCTACACTAGAAATGCCTATGAGACAGTTTCCTGTGACCGTTCATTTCTCTGCCAAGACAGAAGTGGTAGATTATTTGGAAAAGGTGAATCTCAAAAAGATCTGAATATCTTTCATTATAACCTCCATCATGTTGGTTTGAGAAAAACTTCAATGCCCTTCCACTTTCAGTTATACCAGCAAAACTTTATTATTGTCTTTTGAAATTTCCTAAAATAAATAATCAATTTTGAGAGTTTATGTGTTGTTTGGTGATTATGAAATTATTGTCTCTTTGTATGCAATAATTTTTTTCAAATATTTAGTCCCTCCATGTTGGTATATCATTGTTGAAATGGTGTGTTAATCTATGGGTTAATTACCATATCATTTTTGTGTATTTGGATTTTTGAATTAACCATTTATGAATCATTAATTCATCTTTTTAGAGTTATAGTATTCATTTTCATTCTTTTCTTTGCATACTTTTAGGTTAACAGTGCTTTAAAATCTCAAATTACATTATATGAAGGAGCTGCTTGTCTCAAACATAGAGGAGAATCGTTAACCTCATAAAGATTTCTCCATTTGTTGGTGAATTTTCCTGCTGCCCATTGGGTAAGTCAGTTAATCTTCACAGTGAAAAAAGTATTTACCAGCACAACAATAGTACGTTTTGAAGACCATTGAATCTTCTTTTTCTTCAAAAATTATTGGAATGGTTCTTTGTCAAAACCTACATTTGAATAAAAATTATTTAAGATTCTCAAGAAGGCTTGCAAAGTATTCTTATAAAAGGGAGTCTTAAATTCCAAGACCCTATCTTTGATGTGTGGCTAGAATTCCAACATACCATTATTGAAAAGCATACCTAAAGGCATACAAGGGCGTTGCCACCATTGTATTTATTTAAAGACAGACAATCCCATAATTATAAGTTGATTTATAAAATGTTTTGAGATGAATTTTATGGTCGTCATTTCTTTTTCTAAAAATAAGAATATCATCAATATATAAACAAAGAAATTACTTTCATACATTGAATATAGAATTCATTTGTTCTTGAAAATAATCAAGAGCATTCATTAACCCGAATGGCATGAGAGACCATTCATAATGGTCAAATGGACAATTGAAAGTGGTTTTTTACTAGTGTTCTTCTTTGATTATGATTTGATATTAAATAATTGAATAAGTGGGAAAATGAGTTATGACATTTGAAAAATATGGTAGGTGGAAAAAATTATGCAAAAATTTGGTGGTGGGATCTTGTAGAAATTTTTGAAAAATATTTACATGTGAAGATATGGTAGACCCTTACATGAAGACCATATGGTAGATGGAGTCTCATACAAAAAAT
The DNA here is from genome assembly GCA_007115665.2 of Sequoiadendron giganteum. Taxonomy (NCBI): domain Eukaryota; kingdom Viridiplantae; phylum Streptophyta; class Pinopsida; order Cupressales; family Cupressaceae; genus Sequoiadendron; species Sequoiadendron giganteum. Next base: position 4,169,114 of record CM021101.1, on the reverse strand, counting down.
ATGTGAAAAATCTCCATATTTGAATTAAAAATATTTGTACAACATAAAATATTGTCTATTATAAAAGAAAAAATTGTATATTATAAAAAAGTAAGCATAGACAATGTCGACCAAGTATAATTTGGTAGATATTCCTCCTTTATTAATATAAACAAATAAATAAATTTGAAGCAAGGATTGACACTATCTACCACTTGGAATGATATTCCTCCTTTGCTTTATCTCAATTATAACCTATTAGTATAGGTAAGTTTGGGTGTACTCATACCCATTTATGGATTATTCAGGTTGTTGCCTTAGAGATACCATCTTAGAGTCTTAATCAGTCTTCTTTAGAGTCCTATTCTACAAATATCTGAATATCCTCTACTCTTGTGGCTAGTGTAATCTTGATAATCAGAAAGAATAGTTGCAAATAGTATATATATTGTATCATGCAATATTTCTTTTAGTAATATAAAAAGTTGTAATCATTTAGCCATCAGCCTCCACCACTATTTCTACTCACTTTCGCCTAGCTATGTGACCTCTAGTAACAAATGGTATACAAATAGTTTGTATATTGTATCTTGTAATATTTCTTTCAGTAATATAAAGAAGTTTTAACCATCCAACCATCAAAATCCGTCACTATTTCTTAGTTGTGTCACCTCTGGTAACAAATGGTATGAAATAAAATCATATCAAAAAGATCTTAATGTATGCATAATAGATGAGCCATAAAAGAATAATATGAGTCATTACTAAGATTGTAAGAGTTATATTTAGGTATTAATGAAGTGTTTTTCACTATCAAGTTTCTCCTTGTGAGTTGGGATGGATTCTTTATATTATTTTTCTAAGTTATTGTCTTTGTTGTAGTTGCTTGTTGACTCTTGTTACTCTCCTCTTGTGGATTGAGTACTACTCTCTTGTAAAACCCTATAAGCTATCCCAAAACTTGATCTGTAATTCATTATCTGAAAATGATTAAATTTTAAATATTTTTTGGTTCTAATGATAGAGTTGAAAGAACTAATGAATCTAGTATAGAAGGATTATATGAGCTCTCTAAAATTCAGCCTATAGAATTTTATCTAAAATTTCAAGAGGTTTCAAATATTGGCATGTCTAAAGAAATTATTAGAGGATATGTAAGTAATTATAAACCTGGTATATTCAAAGCATAAAGCGTATATAAGAAGAGTGTTTTACATCCTAATCCTTTAAATAATTTTGGCTCTAGATCAAGTTTTATGGAATTTGTTATTCCTAGAATTAAGGTTGTTGAGTTAACCTTAGAATATGATCCTACTCAAAAATTCCAAACCAAAATGTTATATGTTCTCCCTAGAGAAGAAATTGAATACGTTAGAAAGCATAAGGATACCAATTTTCTAAATTTTGGTGCGATTATTGTCTATATAGGATCATGTGTGAGAGAATATCTAACTTGCTACATTATTAGCTTTATGTGATAGAAGACAATTCTAGTATGAACATGCTTGTCGGTTATCATATTTATCTAGGTTGTCTTAAAAAATTATTTGTTTTTCCTTTTATTCTAACCTCACTATAGCTACTAGAGACCATGGGTGTTCATAAGTAAAACATGAATCTTTAGATTGGTGGGGAATATTATCTTTTTTTTATGGTCTAAATATGTTTGGAAAATTCAAATATGCTTCAATCTAAATACAAGTTTTGTATTCGGGTAAGTGCACCAAGATGATTCCCAAAAAGGGGACTTAAGTGGACAGCTTTTTTCTGAAATCAGGAAATACTAACCTTGGACGTAAAATTGAGGATACTTAGACTCAAAATTTTGAGATGGAACAAAAACAAGGATTCAAGTGCTCCGAGTCTAATTTCTAAACTACTAATTTATTTTGAAAATGGTTGAGATTAAGGGGTTCAAACGAGGGACGTACACAAATTGGTGTTGTTTTTGTCAAAAAAACATAACATAGCAACTCTTGTACGACCCTCGTACGGTGAAATTTTTTTTAGTATTTTTAAAATCGCAATGGTCAGAAGTTAGTTAACAGTATGTAGTTGATGCTTGATTTTTTTGATAATTTTTTAATGAATATTTGATTTTTCACTAGTTTGCGAAGTGGACATTTCCTAAAAATAGATTTTTGGCCGTGCTACCCCTACAAATTTTGGAAACTAATTGATTTTTTTAATTTTTTAATTTTTAATTTTGTAGAATGGAGTCTAGTTTTCTAAAAATGTAATTTATTTGAAAATTTGATGAACGGTTAATTTATAACAAAAAAAATACCAAACACTTCTTTTTGGCAAAAAAAAGGCATACAGATAAAATAAATTATGGATGAAAGACTTAACATTTTCAGAAAGTGAAAAAAATTACATCGTTGGATAGCTAAGAGATAACCCAACATTACCCATGTGTTTGATTTTTTTTGATATTGAACCACGTGCAATCTTGACGGTGAGCAAGAACTTGATTATGAGAAATATGGTGGATTTTTTAAAAACACGTCTCTGGTCATTGGGAATGCCCTCCAAGCCTTTGGGTTGGTTTTCCAAGGCAAATAACAAGCCTAAGGCTTAGGAATTCCCAAAGCAAGATATAACATGAGCATGTTATAACGCGAGCGCGTTATATCTCACTTTTCACATGGTTTTTGCTTCTGCGAGGAACATGTCAACTAGGACATAATGCGAGCGCGTTATGTCTTCATTTATGTTAAATACCAATATATTGAATGTATGCTAATATATTTGTATGTTTGTATGTACAAGTATGTCATGTATGTATGTATGCTTGTATGGATGCAAGATTATATGTATTATGCTTGTATGTATGCATTTATGTATGTCTTTAGATGGAGAGAGAATTTAGAGAGAGAGAGAGAATCTAGAGAGATGGAGAGGGGGTAAGAGTGAGAGTTTAAGAGAGAGGGAGTGGGAGAGAAGGGTTTGGAGTGCAGGGGACTTAGCTAGGTAGGGTGGGAGGGATAGAGGGAGGGAGAGAGAGAGAGAAGGGGGTGGGAGAGAGAGAATTGAGGGAGAGGGAGAGAGGGGGGTGGGAGAGAGAATTGAGGGAGAGGGAAAGAGAGAAGGGGGGGGAGAGAGAGACAGAGAGAAAGAGAGAGTTATGTAGGTAGGGTGCCAAAGGGAGAGACTTGAGAGATAGGAAGTGAGAGAGAGTGTGAGAGAGATGGAGTGTGAGAGGGAGGGAGTGTGAGAGAGATGGAGTGGGAGAGAGAGGGAGTGGGAGAGAGAGGGATTGTGAGTGAGAGACCTGAGAGAGGGAGAGGGTGTGGGAGGGAGTGACTTGATAGAGGTAGAGAAAGAGGGGGGTGGAGTGAGAGGGACTTATCTAGGTAGGGTTGGAGGGATAGATAGAGAGAGGGGAGAGAGAAAAAGAGAGAGTTACCTAGGTAGGTTGCTAGAGGGAGAGACCTGAGAGAGAGAGGGGGTGGGAAGGAGATACATGAGAGAGAGGGAGAGAGAAAAAGAGAGAATTACCTAGGTAGGTTTCCAGAGGGAGAGACTTGAGAGAGAGAGGGGGTGGGAAGGAGAGAGAGTTAGTGGGAGAGAATGGGAGGGAAGGGAAGGGACATTAAGAGATATGGGTAGAGGGAGTGAGAGAGGGTGGTAGGGATTGATTGAACGAGAGGTACATAGAAAGAGGGAGATGATAGATAGAGATAATTAGAGAGGGTAGGAGGGAGGGAAGGAGGGAGAGGTGAGATGTATAGATAGAGAGAAAGTGATAGGGTTTGAGGGTATAGGGTTGAGGGATTAGGGTGGAGAACCTATAGGGTTGATGGTTTCTAGGGTATTAGTGTTTAAGGTTTGAGGGTTGAGGGAATAGGGTCGATGGTAGAGGGTATTTGGTTGAGGGTATAGGGTATAGGGTTGAAGGTTTAAGGGTTTAGGGTTGAAGGGTTTGGGGTTAAGGGTTTAGGGTTAAGGGTTTACTTGGTTGAGGGTAGAGGGTTTAGGGTATAGGTTTGAGGGTATATGGTTGAAGGATTAGGTTCAGGGTCCGATGTAAGGGGTAGAGGGTTTAGGGTTTAAGGATTGAGGGTTGAGGGTTGAGAATTGAGGGTTGAGTGTTTAATGTATAGGGTAAAGGGTAGAGGGTTTAAGGGTTGAGGGTTGAAGATTGAGGGTTTAAGGTATAGGGTCGAGGGTCCTATATATAGGGTAGAGGTTATAGAGGTTAAGAGATTAAGGGTTGAGGGTTTAGGGATTAGGGTAGAGAGTTATTGGATTTCACGGTATAAGGGTTGAGGGGTTAGGGTTTAGGGTAGAGAGTATTGGGTTGAGGGTAGAGGGTAGAGGGTTTAACAGTTTAGGGTTTAAGGGGTTGGGTTTAGGGTTGAGTGTTTAAGGGTTTAAGGGTTGAGGGCTTAAGAGTCAAGAGGGTTGAGGGATTAGGGTAGAAAGTTTACTAAATGGGTTTAAGGGTTGGGGGATTAGGGTTGAGGGTAGAAGGTAGAAGGTAGAGGATTGACGGTAGAGGGTAGAGGGTTTACGGGTTAGGGTTTAAGGGTTTAGATTTTAGGGATGAGGGATTAATAGGTTATAGGGGTTGAGGGATTGGGGTTTAAGGTTTGATGGTTGAGGGATTAAAGTTTAAGGGTTGAGGGATTAAGAGGGTATAGGGGTAGAGGGATTAGGGTTGAAGGGTTGAGGGTTGAGGGTTCAAGGATTAAGAGGGTATAGGGGTAGAGGTATTAGGGTTGAAGGGCTGAAAGTTGATGGTTGAGGGATTAAGAGGGTATAGGGGTTGAGGGATTAGGGTTTAAGGGTTCAGGGTTCAGGGATTAAGAGGGTATAGGGGTTGAGGGATTAAGGTTTTAGGTTCAAGGTTGAGGTTCCAGGATGAAAGAGGTATAGGGAGTAGAAGGATTAGGGTTTAAGGGTTGAGCGTTGAGGGTTGAGGGAGGGATTAAGAGGGTATAGGGGTTGAGGTATTAGGGTTTAAGGGTTCAGGGTTTAAGGATTAAGAGGGTATAGGGGTTGAGGGATTAGGGTTTAAGTTTTGAGGGTTCAGGGATTAAGAGGGTATAGGGGTTGAGAGATTAGGGTTTAAGGGTTGAATGTTCAAGGATTAAGAGGGTATAGCGGTTGAGGGATTAGGGTTTAAGGGTTGAGGGTTCAAAAATTAAGAGGGTATAGGGATAGAGGGATTAGGGTTGAAGGGTTGAGGGTTGAGGGTTCAAGGATTAAGAGGGTATAGGGGTAGAGGGATTAGGGTTGAAGGGTTGAGCGTTGAGGGATTAAGAGGGTATAGGGGTTGAGGGATTAGGGTTTAAGGGTTGAGGATTCAAGGATTAAGTGGGTATAGGGGTTGAGGGATTAGGGTTTAAGGGTTGAGGGTTGAGTGTTCAAATATTAAGGGTATAGCGGTAGAGGGATTAGGGTTGAAGGGTTCAGGGTTTAGGGATTAAGAAGGTATAGGGATCAGGGTTTAAGGGTTGAGGGTTCAAGGATTAAGAGGGTATAGGGGTAGAGGGATTAGGTTTGAAGGGTTGAGGGTTGAGGGTTGTGGGATTAAGAGGGTATAGGGGTTGAGGTATTAGGGTTTAAGGGTTGAGGGTTTAGGGATTAAGAGGGTATAGGGGTTGAGGGATTAGGGTTTAAGG
>CM021101.1:4107715-4163405 GCA_007115665.2 Sequoiadendron giganteum | reverse complement strand
GGATTAAGAGGGTATAGGGGTAGAGGAATTAGGGTTGAAGGGTTCAGGGTTCAGGGTTGAGGGATTAGGGATTAAGGGTTAAGGGTTGAGGGTTGAGAGATTAAGAGGGTATAGGGGTTGATGGATTAGGGTTTAAGGGTTGACGGTTGAGGGATTAAGAGGGTATGGGGGTTGAGGGATTAGGGTTTAAGGGTTAAGGGCTGAGGGTTGAGGGTTCAAACATTAAGAGTGGCATAGGGCCGAGGGATTAGGCTCTTTGGGCGGGTCGGAGGTTCAAGGATTAAGAGGCAGGGGTGAAAGAGGGATTAGGGCTGGAAGGGGTTGAGGGCTGAGGGTTGGCGGACAAGAGGGCTTCTAAGGGTTGAGGGTTCAGGAATTAAGAGGGTATAGGGGTAGAGAGATTAGGGTTGAAGGGTTCAGGGTTTAGGGTTTAGGGATTAAGAGGGTATAGGGATTAGGGTTGAAGGGTTGAGAGTTGAGGGTTCAAGGATTAAGAGGGTATAGGGGTAGAGGGATTAGGGTTGAAGGGTTGAGGGTTGAGGGTTGAGGGATTAAGAGGGTATAGGGGTTGAGGGATTAGGGTTTAAGGGTTAAGGGTTCAAGGATTAAGAGGGTATAGGGGTTGAGGGATTAGGGTTTAAGGGTTGAGGGTTCAGGGATTAAGAGGGTATAGGGGTTGAGGGATTCAGGTTTAAGGGTTGAGGGTTTAGGGATTAAGAGGGTATAGGGGTTGAGGTATTAGGGTTTAAGGCTTGAGGGTTCAGGGATTAAGATAGTATAGATGAGCAAAGGAAGGTATTGAGGGAGTACCACTTTTACATTAGTGATGATCACACACATTCTCTAGAATTCGTGCAAGGTTGCTTCTAGATGTTCTACAGTGGTTTGGCTTAGAGGGGCATAGAATACGATCAACATATAATATGGTCTGATAACTGTGCAACACAGTTCAAGAACTCGCACATGTTCTACTGGTTGTGCAGGATGCATGTCATTACAGGTGTTCAACATATGTGGAACTTTGGTGAGGATGGACATGGAAAGGGGGAGCATGATGGTGTAGGAACATGCATGAAAAGAGCATTAGCACAAGAAGAGTTAAAGTATAAAGGCAGTGCAAAGTTGACAGATGCAAAATCAAGCGTCGAGTGGTGTAATTCTTTGATGGGTCCAGGTAATGAAGGTATGTCTTCAATTCGTAGATTTTTTTGGTTGATGGAAGATACTAAAATTGCACCATATGAAGACTATTGTACACTAACAGGATCGAGTGAGGTACACTCTTTCGTTAGCTCAAATGCAGGTTCATGGAGTATCGATACACAAAAGATGGCATGCTTTTGTTTTTCATGTATAATGCAAGCCTGGAATGATTGTGAGTCAGGGGAGTGGGTTGACAAATGGTTCACAAGTTATCTTAGCCCACTTCACATGTATCGCCCTCCAGTGACATTGGAAGTGACATAGATGGAATCATCAGTCGACTTTGACCATGTATCAAATCTAGTTCAACCAGGTGATATATCTACTTTCTTAGTTGTTGAAATTCTATATCGTTATCTTACTTTGTATTATATTCGTAATGTTGACAAATTTGAAGAGATTTTTTGCACATATCAAAGCAGGGCATGTTTATGCAGTTATTGCAGATGAAGACAATGAAGAGGGAACATACTATTACTTGTGTCGTTGTGTTGAGACCAAAAAAAAATTGGAGGCCCTAGTTATAGATGGAGAAAACATCGAATACCCTACAGGCTCAGTTGTGGTTACTGGAACATGGCTTAGAAGGTACCCACATTCAAGTGTTAAACATTGGCTATTTCAGGACTTTGACATGCATCGTAATATTCTTCATTACTCGAACCTTGTCGTGGCATCCAATTTTCATTTGACCAAATATGGGGGTAGACCTTTGAATAAGACGTTATGGAAGGTCTGTGAGTCTGACCATGAGGCAATACTTGACACAATAAAGAGTAGAGCAGACCCGGATGGTTCGTTGGATTAATTTGTAAGTATATGCACATTGGTTCTTATTAATTTATATTGTATGCACATTAATTTGTTTGATGCCAATGCTATCATCTTCTTTTATAGTGATTGTTGTCCCCTTGCAAAAAATGCAGATATATGAGCCATCCAAGAGAATGTCAACCATAAAAACAATGCAGCATCCTTATTTTGATGCCTGCATGCAACATCTGTAAGTGCCTTCCATCTATTTTTATTTCATTTCTATTTTGGATGCTCTTTCTTTTTCTCTTTTACTTTGCGTATTAGTAAGTAAACTACTAAAAATTGATTGATCTTTCGTTGCAGAAAATGTTGATTTAAGAGCCATCAAAGAGAATATCAGCCAAAAAAGCAATGCAACATCCTTATTTTGATGATCTTGACAAATCTCAATTTTGATTTCAAGCCATTATAAAAGAGTGTGAAGCTTAGCGAGGGAATCCCAAGTTACTCATTTGAAGTTAACCTCACAATGAGAACCTATGATGTAGACATTTAAAGAGAATCTCGAATGTATGAGTGACATTGTAAAAGATCTGTGAGAACGAAGTGCCTGAGGCATTGTAATAAGATATAATTACATAATGAGATATACTCAAATATTGTAAGGTTTGAGTTCATGTTTAGTGTAGTAGCACCTTGTTCTGTAAATGCGTTGAATAGGAAAATTTGCAAACTTTGAATTTTGATATGTAAACAATGTGAAAAAGGTCATATAAAGGTCATGTAAACAATTTGCAACCTTTTTTTTCTACAACTCGTGTGACCAAGCGGACTGTTCCAACACATCTGAATAGGTATGTTTATGTTAGGCATGGTCCTCTTTCGTACTGAAACACATAGAATCGCTCTAAGCTATGTTCCACCGGATCGATCCCCTAAGGGTCCAAAGTGCAAAATGGCTACAAACTTTAGCATGCTATTACTCGGATATCATGATGCTTAGAAAATTCTCGTCTAATCCTATAGGATTGCATTGAGCCCCTCTACAAAAATCTCTCTCGGTTTTGGCTATCTCGGAGTGGTTTTCCCATGGTGGCGGATTTTCACTTGATGGAAAAAGCATCAAATGCAAGCAGTGCAAAGTGGTGCAACTTTTGTTCTACAACTCATGTGACCAAACTAACTAATTCAATGCATCTAAATAGGTATGTTTATGCTAGGCATGGTCCTCTTTCACATTGAAACACGTGGAATCGCTCCGAGCTATGTTCCACCGGATCGATCCCTTAAGGGTCCAAAGTGCAAAATGGTTGCAAACTTCAGCATGCTATTACTTGGATACCGTTAAACTTAGAAAATTCTCATCTGATCCTAAGAGAAGGTGTTTGGCCCCTCTAGAAAAACCTCTCTCGGTTTTGGCTGTCTTGGAGTGGTTTTCTCGTGGTGGCGGATTTTCACTTGATGGAAAAAGTGTCAAATTCAAGTTGTGCAAAGTTGCAAAGTGGTGCAACTTTCGCTCTACAACTCGTATGACCAAAATAACTATTCCAACATGTCTGAATAGGTATTTTTATGCTAGGCATGGTCTTTTTTCACACCGAAACACGTGGAATCGCTTTGAGCTACGTTCCACCGGATCGATCCCTAAAGGGTCCAAAGTGCAAAATGGCTGCAAACCTCAGCATGCTATTACTTGGATACCATTACACTTAGAAAATTCTCATCTGATAGTACAAAAAGGCATTGCGCCCCTCTACAAAAACCTCTCTCAGTTTTGGCTGTCTTGGAGTGGTTTTCTCGTGGCGGCAAATTTTCACTTGATGGAAAAAGTGTCAAATTCAAGTTGTGTAAAGTTGCAAAGTGGTGCAACTTTCGCTCTGCAACTCGTATGACCAAACTAACTATTCCAACACGTTCAAATAGGTATGTTTATGCTAGGCATGGTCTTGTTTCACACCAAAACACGTGGAATTGCTCTGAGCTACGTTCCACCGGATCGATCCCTAAAGGGTCCAAAGTGCAAAATTGCTGCAAACTTTAGCATGCTATTACTTGGATAACATGATGGTTAGAAACTTCTCATCTAATCTTAAAGGATCACATTGATCCCCTCTACAAAAACCTCACTCGGTTTTGGCTATCTTGGAGTGATTTTCTCGTGATGGCAAATTTTCACTTGATGGAAAAAGCATCAAATGCAAGCAATGCAAAGTTGCAAAGTGGTGCAACTTTCATTCTTCAACTTGTGTGACCAAGTGGACTGTTCCAACACGTCCTAATAGGTATTTTTATGTTAGGCATGGTCCTCTTTCTCACCGAAACATGTGGAATCGCTCTGAGCTATGTTCCACCAGATCGATCCCTAAAGGGTCCAAAGTGCAAAATGGTTGCAAACTTCAGCATGCTATTACTTGGATACCGTTACACTTAGAAACTTATCATCTGATCCTACAAGAAAGTGTTGGGACCCTCTAGAAAAACCTCTCATTTTTGGCTATCTTGGAGTGGTTTTCTCGTGGTGGTGGATTTTCACTTGATGGAAAAAGTGTCAAATTCAAGCTGTGCAAAGTTGCAAAGTGGTGCAACTTTCTCTTTGCAACTTGTATGACCAAACTAACTATTCCAACGCATCCAAATAGGTATTTTTATGCTAGGCATGGTATTATGTCACACTGAAACACGTGGAATCGCTTCGAGCTACGTTCCACCGGATCGATTCCTGAAGGGTCCAAAGTGCAAAATGGTTGCAAACTTCAGTATGCTATTACTTGAATACCGTTACACTTAGAAACTTCTCCTCTGATCCTACAAGAAGGAGTTGGACCCCTCTAGAAAAACCTCTCTCAGTTTTGGCTATCTTAGAGTGGTTTTCCCATGGTGGCAAATTTTCACTTGATGGAAAAAGCATCAAATGCAAGCAGTGCAAAGTTGCAAAGTGGTGCAACTTTCATTCTGCAACTTGTGTGACCAAGTGAACTGTTCCCACACATCCAAATAGGTATGTTTACACTAGGCATGGTCCCCTTTCGCACCGAAACATGTGGAATCGCTCCGAGCTATGTTCCACCGGATCGATCCCTTAGGTTGGAGGAGTCTAAAGTTGCAAATTTGTAAGTTTGCTTAAAGCAACAAATTTAAAATGCAATGGTTACTTGTTTTGAAAGTTGGTTTTTAGTTAGTTGAGGGCGTGGATCAGTTAGACAAGGGTGTAAAACACTATGTAAAGCCTTGAGAGGCTCGAATGGAGGTTGTTGATGAACTTTTGGAGAAGATAAGATAAGAATTATTCACAGTATTCTTTGTTTTTTAGATTTCTTATACAAACTTGTTGATCCCGTACTTCATACGACCTCCAGCTTCCTGTACGGTCCCAAGGCTAACATGGATTGAAAAAGGGTTGAGTTCACAAGAACCCATCTCTCATGATAATGAATGGCCCACTTAGCACTCATTGCATGTAGGTGATGCTCACAGAGGTGAGGCACTAGGCCTTCCCAGGAGGTCACCCATCCCAGTACTACTCCATCTCAAGCGCTTAACCACAAAGTTTTTTCCCCAAGGTTAAGCCCACTTAGCTTGCAACCCCATTTACAAAACCTTCAGCAAGTGTTGTGCCTTATGAAACATTCATTAAAGAGCCCCTTTAGCTCATCAATTGATAAGTAGGAGGTATTTTCTACAATGTGTCAAATTATGATATTGCTATCAGGATTCAATTGTGTAGTTTTCGAGTATAAAAGAGAATAAGAAGGGAAGATTAGGGTAATCAATTTACGGACTTATTTTTATTATTGAATTACCTAGTGTGGGATTGGTCTATATGAGAAAATTTTTATAATATGGGAGTATACGTTTCAAGCATATAATCCGGAAAGGACTCAAAGTTAGATGCATGAGTACAAAGTATCGATCAGGAAAGGCATCCCAATTATTAAGGCCTATATATCAATGATAGGAAGATTTATATTCAAAGCTAGCACATGATTTTAATTGATTAATTAGAAACAACTATTATATTTATTTATCAAATTTCCATTATCAAATTAATATTTGAATTAGATTTCATATTCATAATTTATTTCATTTATAATTTGGGGACTCCGTTATCTATCTTAATAATATTGGATGACAACCTTTGTCAATCCAATAAGAAATAAATCAAAAATCTATTGATCTAGAGCTTGAGTCATTACAGTGGTATTAGAGTGAATGAACCTGCTAGCCTTTGGGTATTGCAACAAATTGACTTTCCATTAGAAGCATGGCAACCGATGATAGTGGTTGGCATTACTCAAGAAGGATGAACATCTTAAAGAAATTTGCGAAAATCGAGACAAGTAACCTTCTTGTAGACTTAGGGTTGCAATATTTGATCTACAACATGTTCCACCATTTATTCAGTAGGATCAAGAACACACATAATGAAGGTGTGTTTGCAGCCATGAAAGATTATGGTTTGAACTATCGAGAAGAGTGATGTTTTATCTCGACCACCCATATCTATACCATGGTTTGTTTGGAAACAAGGATGGGTTCTCTCGTCATCGACATATACATTATTCCTCGATGTGCTCACACTAGTGTTACAAGACTTGGACTCGCCTCAGACTTGACAAGCCAATTTTTGACTTGGACTCGGGCTCGGAGCCCAGACTCGACAAATAGAAAAACCTAAGAAATTCAAAGATTTTTAAGGATTTAAAACTTGTTTCATGCACCCTTTAATAAATAAACCTTAAAGACACAATAGCATCATCAAATAGAAATTACTATGATCCCATACACAAACATACATTAATCACATAAGTATAAGCATCGATAAAAGATATTTGTATTAACATAGAAATTACCTTGAATACACGTAACTCATAACTATTGAACCATCAATTTAGAATGCAAATATGGATAGGCATCGATAAAAGATATTTGTATTAACCAAATAGCCATGTAGGAATACATCAATATATGTCGATATAAGTATGAAATATATGTACAAAATAGCCATATAGGCTTACGAGAATGCCATATAGGCATACAATGTCAAATATGTCCAATAAAAAATATGTACAAAACTGCCATGTAGGCATACAACAAAGGACTCTGGAATCAAAAGTCATTGCTCTCCATGCCCTAGAAACAAAATCTTTCCCTTTCCTTTTCACTCAGATGGTGATAGGTCTATCACTCATTTTTGCTGCGCTCGTGGAGTGCTCCCGCTACTCCTCCTAGGGTTTAGTTCATGGTGAAGTTTTAACTGTTACAATAAGAAGTAAAGACATGAATATATAGAAATTAAATTATAAAAAAATGATATATTTGACAAAATAATCACTTACATCCATCTCACGATCTCTCTCCATGAGGGAAATATCCTCACACCCATGCTCAGGCATGCTCAAGCCCTGTATAAACCATACAAATAGCAATTAAACTACGTGAATATTGAATCAATAATGGTTTGATTTTTCACTAACATCTATAACAAATGTAAATTGAAATTTACTAATTTGCCTCATACCTCTTATGTCAGAGCCATCGAGGATTATATAGTAGATGTCACACCAATATCCATTGCCCTTGTCACATTCAGAGGTGTATCATCTCGCAACAACTAAAAATAAAACAACAAAATATTCAACGTAATCAACGATGTGCATATAAACTACACAAATCTATTAAGTACTTGATTCATTAGTTAAGCTCTTTATTCTATTACCTGTGTGAAGGTTTGAGTAAATCCATTGCCACTGGGAAGTGTTCCATCAAAACCTCCGATATTAGTTTGTTCAACATCCAAAATCGCATATTAAATTACCATTCGTAAAACAATGCTATTAACATGCAATAAATTTATAATTGTTTACTAGTTACATACCCTAGCGATAGGTGTACTGCAGAAATAGGTTGGTGGGGGGCCGATGTATCTAGTCTCAACACTGTGACCCTGCAATTTTATTAAAATCACAAAACATTTTTAGTTAATCTTGCATTTCAAAATCAAAATTTAATGAACACATGCACTAACTTTTACCTAACTATCAATGCCATATGCCTCATGAAAAATGTCAGCTACCCTCTCCATCTCCATAGTTGCAGACGGATCCTGCGTACCAGTCTCCTGAGTGTCAATGGGTTCATATGAACAAGTAGCCCCGTAAGATTGACACACATGTGTTCGAAGGCCACCACTCAAAGACTCCCCCGGACGGCACTGTAGAATAGGGCTAGTATGATGGATGACACTCTGGGTCAAAGTGTTGATTGCTTGCAATGTCTCTACATTAGCACTTTCCTTCACGATGGAAGGCATAACAACGTGCTCATGAGGTGGCCTAGCGAGAGCTCGTCGACCTTGCCGTGTAGGATCCGGCTGTGCACCAGGTCTATCCTGAGTTGACCCCCCACCTCTCCCCTGGAAATCCCTCATATTAAAATAATTTGGGATTTTGTTCAATATGAACTCACTGTATACTTTCCTAAGGAAATATTGCGGGACCTCACAATTGTTGCACAATGGGTAATCGAAGACCATGTAGCACCTATCATAAAACTGGTCCCTAATCTGTTGGTGGTGGCACCAATGGATAGGAAACTTCTTCACATTGAGGGTAATATTTTGATTTGTGCATGGGTCGGTGAATAATGAGCACAAATCACCTTTTGTAATTTTTAAATCCTTTACATCCTAGTATGATAGTTTATTTGCATAATAATCCATAGCCGCCTGCCTCCTATCTTGCCATCCAGTTATTTGTTTGCTAATTGAATCTACATTTTTTAACATATCTTTTAATGAATTTGCTAGGTTCATTCTTTCTGCGATTGAACCATTTGGATCACTCAACCTACTGATCAAATCCTCAATTTGTTTTTTGTTGTTCTCAATTTCACTCATTAAATTTTGTTGAGTGCCAGGAGGGGGTTGAGTCATTGGTGGAGGAGGTTGATGTTGTGGTTGATTTTGATCTTGAGGATTTTTTGGTCTTCTTGTTGAGGATTTTGAGGGTTTTCAGGTTGATTTGCATCTCCTAAAAATTCAAACAAATAGATATCAAATTCAACCTAAAACTAACTAATTCAAAACAAAAACCATAGAATCCTTACCTCTCACAGCTCCTCCTCATCGTGGTGCCATTGTTGCGAAGAAATAGGGATTGTTGGTGAAGAAATTTGTTGAAATTCTCCTCCTAGAATGTGAGTGCAAAATTGTGGTGGTTTTGGCCACGGCTGCAAAAAAAACCAGTCGAAATCCAAATGAGACATTTGCATTTCTTTTTTTTCTTTTAACAGTCAATAACGCGCTCGTGTTATTGGTTTGTAGTTGCCGAGCCTCAAGCTCGGCATAACGAGCCATAACGCGAGCATGTTATAATGCGCTCGCGTTATGGTTTTCCAAAGATTTTTTTATGGGGTGTCCACAGAATTGCTACCCATTTCCATGCACCTGCCCATTCCAAAACCAATACTAATCATCTCTTCTTCCAATGTTCCTATGCTAGGGAGATTTGGTATTTTTAGTGGAAGGTGTGGAACATGCCTTGTTGGCATGTTCACTCGTTGGTTGAGTTTGTGGATCGGTGGGGCAGGGCCCCTGTGTCTACTTCCTTTCTTCAAGTTGCTTGAGCTCTTGGCCCATCCTTTATCATCTGGAACCTTTGGTTGGAGAGAAATTGTTGGATTTTTTAGGATGTGATGTTGGTGGCCCCTCGCTTGTGGTGGAAAATTCTGCATTCTTTGGGAGAAATTGTTGCGGCTAAGTGTGATCTGACAAAATCAGTGGATCCTTATGATGTTGGTTGTTGTAATCATCTTCATCTTCCTCCTCAACAATGACAACTTATGTGCAACAGATGTAGACATCCTACTCTAAAGGTTAATAGGGAGGGGTGATGGTCTCCTCCACCTCAGGGAGTCTTAAAAATCAACACAGATGGCTCTTCTTGTGGCAACCCTAGTCATGCTAGAATTGGTGGTGTTGGTCAGGATAGCTCTGGAGATGTTCAGTTTATCTTCTCTTTTTATAAGGGTCTTCATACTAATAACTTAATGGAGGCTCAAGCAATTTTATCGGTTGTGGAGTGTGGAAGTCAATTGGGGTGGCACAGGATCATTTGTGAGTTTGATTCCCAAGTTGTGGAGAACTTTTTGAATAGGTAACATCTAGATGATGTTAGTTGGCATCTGGCTTTGATTGTTGAACAAATTCTCCACCTTTTCACTTCTTTAGAGTTTGTTACTTTCACTCATATTCCTAGGGAATGGAATGGTGTTGTTGATTGTTTGGCTAAATGGGCTTCTGATCATATTCATGATTGGAATTTGGTGGAGCAGGGTCAGTCACCCCCGCCTCTGTCTCAACAATTGGATCACTTGGTGGAGCTTGATAGGGCTGTGTAATGCCCATGCTTTGTACTTTTTCTTTTTTTAATAAAAAATGTACCCCTCCTTTATGTTAATAGTGAAATCCAACTCCAAAAGGGGCACATAAATACTATTGATATCCCTTTAGGATGGAAAATTGATTGGATGCAAAATGTAGCACCCAAATTTTTAGAAGCTACAAGGCTAGTTCATGAAGTCAAAGGCATTCAGATAAATAGTATTCCTAGAATCATGGCTTCTAAACAATTCTATAATAACTTGAGGATTCTTTTCAAATTTGCTAGATATTATTTTAGTTCATCTTTTAGTTATAGAAGAGCTAATTTAAAATTTTTAAATTAGAAGATGGACCTATTAATCAAGGTCTAGATCCTTCTAGAAAAGACAAAGAAAAGGGTAAAAGAATTGTGAAGAAAACATAACTTTTTTATGGAATGTTTCAAACTTTTTCTAGAGAAGGAACACTCCAGTAGTATAAGGAAAAGATTACTTTGTATAAATATGGAAGATGGTCTCCTATCAAAGGATAATATAAAACAAAAAATAACATGAAAAGAAACTAGTAGATGAGATACATTGCAGGGTTCACTATGTTTGGAAGATCATAAGAAAATTCAGATTGAATTGCCAGTGGAGGGGCATGTCATTTAAGCTCATTTTAAAAATTTAAATGTAAAGGCAAATAATTGGAGCAGCAGCTATAAAATAGTTTGTGGGAAAGTTTTAAAAAAATTGAAACACCATACAATGCCAAGGGATCGTGTCATTTCAATATGACAATTTAAATTTAAAAATGCAATAAAAGTGCACAGGAAGAATGAAAGGGGACAACACTATGAAAGGAGATTATAAATTAACATAAAAACAATGGTATGCAGATTGGTATTAAATGGATCGCACCTGTTAGAGTGAAGAAAATATTTGCAAATAGGGGAATGTGTAACAGGTTAAGACATTTGAAAACACGATAGATAATTAGTTTAATGTTTAATGTTTATACTGATAGGTGTTTACAATGAAAGTGGATTCTCTAAGAATTCGTATATATAAAAAGAAGTTGTTTTTTTATGTGTTTGTTTGGTAACTGATAGAAATCTTCAAATATGTTGTCATTGTGCAATTGATTTTATTTTTTTTAGAAATTTTCCTAATGATTTCTCTCATGAAAAATTAAAGACTAACAAATGAAAATCTTTTTCCTTCACATTTTCTTTATCCCATTATTTTTCTTTCCTTTGCAACTTTGAATGAATAATAGTTGAGGTGATTGAATTTGTAGAAAATGTGTTTTTCAGTGGCTTGAAATTGGTTGGAATATGAATTTACGCTTTGAAGTTAGGAACTAGGAAATGTGATGTTAAATTTATGATAAGTAATTTACAGTAGAAATTTTGAGCGGGATTTTACAAGGATGAATTCTTTTTTTTAGTATTCGAGGCAGTATTAGAAATTACCAAAGTGTTCCATGAGTCTTGGATCATTGTTAATGGAAGACATCAAGCCTTAAATGAGGTTAAATGGATAGAAATCTCAACTCAAATAATTTTGCTAGGTATTTTGTGGATTATTTTGGTTGTGTAATTTAAAAAAAAAAAGACTTAATGAATTCATGTAGCCTTGATTGTGATGTTTTTGATATACAGAGTGGGTTTTCACATGATTATTGTTCTAGGAATTTATTTATCATGATTTTTTTTTTTACACAAAGAGGGTTGTATTTGGAGGAGGAAACCATAGAACACGCACTTCGCTTGTTTGGAGAAACCAAAGATGTTTTGTTGACAAATATGAAATCCCTTGCCAATGGAAATGTATTATTCTCAATTCATCTTGTCTTAGTGGGTTTTCACATGATTATTGTATGTAAAATTTCTTAGTTATTTACATTACATGTGACATTTTGGAATTAGAACATTTCTATTGAAATTATAAAGTTATGTTGACATTCTATTAGTCAATAATTAAAAATATATTCTTTAATATTTGCAAACATGATTTAATTCATTTTTATTATAACCCATAAGTGTAACATTTAATTCTTTTTAAGGAATGGAATATTATTTATGAAATAGCTAGAGTTTCTAAAATTATAAAAAGTGAAATAGTTAGAGTTTTTAATATTATAAAAATAAAAAATAAAATTAGAATAAGTGAAATAGAAAAATAAATATAAAAGAAATATTTTAAATTTAACATTTCAATAAGTTTCTAAATTAATATACTTAAAATTAAAAAACACTCAAGATATTTTTAAATGGGGATATCACTTGATTTTTTTATATAGATTTATTTAGTAATTTTTTCCAATAAAAAATTATTATTATTTATAAGAATAAGATATTAAAAAATATTAAATTACTACACATAAAAAATAAGCAAGTTTCTCAATTAATATAATTAAAATTAAAAATATTGAAAATCTTTAAAATATATATATATATATATATATTATTTAATGTAATTGTAAAATATTTTTTATAATAATAGAATAGAAATAAAACTAGAAAGAATGAAAAATAATTGTTCTTTTAAAAAATTTGAATTAATGTATTTAAAATTAGAAAATTAAATAAAATGAAATATGAAACAAATATGTTCAAAAAGATAAAGTATAAAAAAATATATGTTAATTATTAGACATAAAAGAAGTTTCTAAAATTTAAAAACTTAAGTATAAAAAAGAATATTCTAAATTTATTATTTCATTTAAGTAAGTTTTTAAATTAATATACTTAAAATTAAAAAATATTCAAGATCTTTTTAAAACAACATATCTCTTAATATTTATTTAAGTGATTTTTTCTAATAAAAATAATTATTATCTATAAAGAACTACACATAAAAAGAAGTTTCTAGAATTTATAAGATAAAGTATGAAATTTTTTTCTTAAATTTACTATTGCATATATAATTAAATTTCTATATTAATATACTTAAAGTTAAAAAATATTTTAAATATTTTAAAAAGAAAAATATTCTTTGATTCATTGTAGAATGTTCTTTCATAGTAGAATAGAGATAAAATTATAAGAAAAAGAAATAAAATTATAAAGAATAAAAAATAATTGTTCTTTCTAAAAATTCTTGTTGACACAAGGTTTTGCACCCAATGCAAAGTTGAAAAACTCCTAAAATCCCATGCAACATGAGACACTGATTTTTTTATTGAACTACTAGGTGATTCACCAATTGATAAGTAATTTGAACCTACTTTTAAAATCTCACAAGATGACTCAATGAAAAAAAACTATACTATCTCACAACTCTACTACTCATGCCTGCAAAAATGATTCTAATAAAAGGCTTTGACTTTTCTAATGCTCATAAAAAGGAAAAACAGTAACGTTTTCACAATTTTTTGATCTAACAGAATGAAAACACTTTTACATAACTACACTATGGCAATTTACTCTTTGCATTTACTATTGAAGGACTTTGATAAAAATAAAGGATAACACGATATTTCATCATATAACTCATAATCAACACTAAAAAAAAAGAATAATTGGAAGAAATAAGCTTCTTATTGAAAAATAGGAGATAATTGCATTACAAATCTGTAGAACTCATAAGAAATGAGTTACAAAGAATGCATAATCTGCAACAACAGCGACCAAACTCATAACTAGTGAAATAAATGAGAATAAAAGAAGACTTATACAAATGGCTCCAAAAATTCAAAATTTGAATTTTGGCTCCAAAACATGATGTGTTGTCCATCCTCTCCCTCAAATCAAGCATGTAATTGAAAGAGAATTCCTCCAAGAATCATCAAGAGTTGTGAAACTCAAAACAACCTCATGGGTTGTATGCAACTGAAAACCATGCAAAAAAGGGTTCTAACTTGATTGAAACTCCATCAACCTAGATCTCTTAACTAAAATTGAACTCCAAATCAAGAGACAAAACCCTTGATTTTACTACATACGTTGGCAAGATTTCCTCAACCATCTCCAAGATTTAAGCAAAAGCTTTCAAAGCTCAATTACAACTCCTTTTGACCAACATTTGAAAAACACATCAAAGGCACTTTATTTTTGCATTCAAATATCATTCATTTAAAGTGATTTATAATATCACTTAAAATAAAGATTTACATTTTTGAAATAAATGCAAAAAAAAAAGAGCCTAAATAAGCCTAAATACAAAAAGGCTTAAAAACTAAGACTCAAGTCTTAATCTATATTTGTAAGACTATTCAAAATAAAATAAAAGGCATAAAAGCCACGGCCTTAGCAAATGTAAAGCATGGAAAACTCCTTAAAAACAATTCGACAATACTTAAAATAAATTCCATTATATTCCAAATAAAGTCATCATCTCTTCATTCATTCATTCATAAAACAAGTCGATTACATACAACGACATAAAAGTCGAAAAGATAACTTCATAATAATTCAGTCTAAATCTTACAAGTGTCGAAATACACATTTCAAATAATAAATACAAAGGATGATACATATCCAGTTTACAAATTCGAGACTTAGGCATTCAGTCGTCATAAGCTCGTCAATATATACATCATGAATAATAAAGCAATAAAAAGAAGATTCAGTCTGTCGATCTTTCATCCATAAGCAAATCTTCAAAAGAAGATGAGAACAAGAATCAGGCACTTTTCCGCCCAACCTCGAAGCTTACGCTTCCCCGGAATTTCTTAGTCAATCAAGAAATACCCGACCCTGCACGAATTGCTTAGCAAAAAGCGGTCTACGAGCAAGATGGAATCTAGTGCATGCCTAGTACTACTAGTAAACCACAAGCATTTTCATTTTTCTAATTCAGTTAAGAAAGAAGCAAGTTCGGTACTAGGATACGGTAGAGAGCTCAAATAATCCATCTATTTCAATGGTACAAAAATTACTTGGCCAAGTAAAATGTCATGCACGACAATAAAAAGTAGTTTTGGAAAAAGCAAACTACACTCTCTATTTACCCATATTCGGCACCCGTCCCAGAAGGTAACTTTCCCAAAAACAACACATGCAGAATTATCTATCATTCATGCATGGTTCAAACAGTCAAACACAATCTTTCGCAATCTTTCAACTTTTAACTGAAAACAGTAAAAAAAAAATGAAAAAAACAGTTTATCAAACACCACTTTTTCGTTGTTCCAATTCGCAAAAAGACATAAAATCAGCATTTTAATTCAATCATTTAAATAATCAAATAAATTTCAAATGAAGGTGTATCTCCAGTATGTTGAATAATACATATAAAAACGTAAATTAAAAGAGCACACATTCAGTTGTTTCAAACTCTTCTTTAATTTATGTTATTTAAAATTCGTTCGGATAGTTTTCAAAAAATGATTAAAACTCAAGTTTAGGCATTTTGGTTCAAGTTCATCCTATTTTCAGCGTTTAAATGTCCATCCTTTATCAAATTTAATCTAACTACTTTAAAATTCTGAGTTTTGACAGTTTTCCTAAAAGGTGAAATAATCAAGTTAAAATTCTGTTTTTGATGTTTTTCTGTCAATAATTCCTTAATTTCTGTCAAAATGATTTAACTAGTTTGCATCAACATATTTCGTTTCTCTCAATATGGTCAGTTTGTCTCCAAGTTTAAATTGATTTTCTAATTTCCAGTTCATTGTTTTATGAGCGATTTAAATCAAGTTTTATCTAATTCGCAACATAAATAAATTAAATTTTTGTTTAGGAAAAATAAAACACAGTTTGATTTTTTCCTAGCATGAAGATTTATCTAATTTTTTTTCATTTAATCTACATCTAAATTTTTGTCTTTGATTTTGGAAATTAACTCAATTTGTTTTTGTTTTCAGTTTTGGTAAAATGCAAATATTATTTCTGACTTTTGATTCTCTATTTTCCTAATTTCTTTAACAATCAATATTTTCTTAAATTTCGAACATTTATATTGAAAGATCTAATTTATTATTTCCAATTTCAAGTTCCTACCTAGAAAATTCGTTTCCTAATTCTCTCTGGCTTTTTCTCCTCTGCTTTCTCAGCTCTTTTCTTGTTGTTGTTGTTTGCTCTCTCTCTTTCCTGTTGCTAATGTTTGTTCTAGCTTTCCTGTTGTTGTTTGTGTAGTCTTCCTGTGGAGGGAGTGGGAATTAATTCCCTTTGTTGTTGTTGACTGTGCAATAACATAGAGGAAACCTTCTCTAAACTGTCATCCTTTGGCTGCGTGGGAGCTCTGTGCCAAAGCTTTTGTTGGCTCCTCCTTGCTACGTGGGAGCTGCTCTAATCTCTATCTTTTCCTGCTGCCAATGGAGAAATGGGAAGGAGGTGTGGGATGTAGATCCAGCAGTAAAAACAAATAAACAATGCTCTCAGCTCTGCTATTTCTATCAAGAACTAACAATTCCAATTTTCTCTATGTTTGCCAATTTTTTTGTGTTCCTCTATTTCGGATTTTCCATCTCATATATTTGTTTTTTTTTCCTCATGCATTCATGCATGCCCAGATCCATTAATCTCTCAATTTGATCTTCAGATCAAATTCATAACTCTCAGTTAAAGATATTTTAAGAAATTTACTTCTTTCAATTTAGCTGAATTCAATTTTTTTTTTAATTGTAATTTTCAAATTCGAAATTTTGAACGAAATCTTATTCCATTTCACAATTTAACTAAATTTAAAACGAATCTATTTCTAAATATTAAAATTCATTTATTTTCCCTATTTCCAATTTAAATATCATTTAAATTTAAAAATAACTTTATTAAACTAAATTTAATCAAATTCAAGTTTAGAACTCTATTAAATTTTAATTCTCAATATTTCAACTTCATATTTCCAAAATAGGAATAAAATATCAAACAAACATTTTATAAATTTAAATTACATTAAATTTCATCACTTAACAAAATCATCATCTTTGAAAATGCATTTTTACAATTTTTAAGAAATCACACCAAAACTAAATTTTTCGATTTGCAAGCATAATATACGCACAAGACATTTAAAATATCAATCTACGTGAGTGTGTGAGATCCCATCTATTCACAAGCGTCAATCGGCTAAACAACTCTACCTGATCGTTGTTCTCGCCTTCAACCTCATTCACCTGTTTCCTTCGTTCACTTGCACTCGATTTATCATCAGTAATGACAAACCCTGAAATAAACATAAATACAATAATTTGCATTTCAATTTCAATTCAATTTCAACTTCATTTCATTTCGAATTTCAATTAAATCATCTTTTAAAATAATCATTAAATAATCTAATTTGACACATAAAGTAAAGTCTGCATTTAAATAAGTAAGCGAAAATTCATACGTGACAGCAAATGATACTAAAGTTTTTTTTAAAAAAACTCAAGTCCAAATACCTTTCTCCATCGATCTTTCTTTAGGGTTTCATAACCCTAAAACAAGACAAAAAGGCAATATGAAACTTTTATTTCATTTCAAACATTGAAGCTTCTCAAGAAAGCTTGGTCACCGCCATGGATAACCCTAGGTAGAACTTTGAAGATGGAAACTTCTGCCTTCGTTTCTTGTTGTCACAAAATATTTTCTAGAAGATTTCACAAAAAACGTGGTAAGCTTGATTTTGTCTTAAATTTGGAAAATATTCTTCATTTTTAAAACCTTTTGTGAGCTCTCAAGCCACGACCTCCACATATTCTAATGCATTTTATTTTCTTTCTTTTGTATTGATCTCTCCTTGCCGCCATGATGAAATCCTATTTCGAGCTTTTTTGAGCTTGAAATCCTCTGTACTCTACACCATTTTCTGAAGGTTCTTTGAAGATTTAAGCCATGTAAGTCTATATTGTCATGATTTTGGCTTTTTATTTATAGTTTGAAGCTCTTTGTAAGCTTATTTGGCTATGGCCTTGAGTAAATTTTGATGACTTTTCCTATGAAAATTTGCTTCTGTCAAATTATTTTATGTTGCTGTTTACCTTGGCCACCATGGAATAAACCTAGTTGAGCTTTTCTCTTGGATAAAATCATGAGAAAAACTTGCAGCACTGTATCTATCATGTTCGAGTAACAAAGAAGGTAACTCGAGTCTCTACTTTTTATCTATTTCAAATTTATGGCCATAGTCAAAAGAAAAACGAGCTCAACATGAATGAAAATACATTGTAGAAATTCCATTTATTTGTTGTTAAAAACCTCTGCTTATCAAATTTATGGCCGCTATGGAGAATATGTCGCTTTAGGTGTTTGATTTCTGAGCTAAAACTTTCTTTCATGACTATGGCCTTCCTCTTTGTTGAGATTTGTAGACACTTTTGAGCCCTTTTTTTTTTCCTGGGTCACAACTTTGTAACATTTGTATGGGTTTTCCATTTTGAAAGCTTTTGTAATTAGAATCTCCAGAAAGAGGGTTTAAACCCTAGCTCATAGCTTTATTCCCCTAAAAGATGTTCTCTTGGTTCGGCTTTTAATATACCGTTACAGACCCATAACACTTTGAATTTAAGCTTCACGAAGCCTGATTTGTAATTTTGTGTTGAATATTTGCTTCTTCTATATATATGTTTCAATTTGTAAACAAGGGCCTTCTGGGTCTTATTGAAATGAAAAACCCTTTGTAGAACAAAATGAAAATCCTTTATGAAGTGAACAAATGATAAAATCAGCATTTTTGTAGTATTTCTCTTTTTACATTGTTTCACATGTTGATATTGATCATGCTCTCTATTATTTTGGCTTATTCACTCTTTGATAATGAATTTATCATATCCTGTAGCTTCATCATTTTCAGAAAAATAACAGAGATATTAGCTCAAATTCATAATTATAAGGTATATTCTTCATTTGTTGCTTCGGAAGATTTTTCTAAAAGCTTCTTCCATAGCTACCTTCCTTCACTTGATATTTAATGGCATGTACCTTCCTTACATTGTTTGAGAAATTATTATGGATGTCCTTGACTACATTTTGTACATTTATGTTCAAGTAAGAAATGTTCTGCAAATAATGTACTATTGCCCTTCACATAAAACTATGTAAACAAAACAAACATGAAACATTATTTCAACAAAGGAAAAAAATTACTTTGTTTTTCTTCATTGTAAGCAATACCTTCTAATAATACTCTTATGAAAGTAGATGAATTTACTTAGCTGCCCTCTTTGTATGACTATCATTTTATTTTTTGATCCTAATGACTGAGCATTGTAATCTCCACTAACATCAACTTACACTTGTTCACTAGAGTAAATAATTTGTTCTCCTTTGTTTTGCAATGCAATCTTGTATGCACTTAGAATATACATAAAAGGTTGTGCATAGATTATGAAGATACAATCATTTCCCTGATATGGGACTATTCTTTGGTACTTCTGCAAAACACAATATTGAACTCATGATATTTATACTGTCGATACCACTTGTTATGAGCTGGTCTCAACCCTTGTGGGAGCCATATTTTCCACCACTCATGTTATAATCTGATGAACAAAAACATTGCTTTTCATGTATCTTCACATGAAGCAAACAAGTTAGAAAAAATAGTGAATTCAATAATTTCTCTTGATGATTTGATCTGGCAATTTTTCATCTATTTATATCTCTCTTGATGACTAGGTTGACTTAGTTTAATAATAGCTGAAAATTATGTCTGTTGATGAACATGTAATTGGATCTCATGACTTGAGCTCTAACAAAATTCTCAATCAACTGTAGGTGCATCTTGAACTCAGGAGCAAAGGAGCTAAGGACTGAAGATATTGAAGATCAAGTTGGACCTGAAGAATCAACCCTACACCGGCCCTTAAGGCAATGATGGACATGACCTCCTTTATGTGTTTTTCTTCTTTTAGTTGATCTTCAAATATATAGTTTGTATTCATTGTTGAATTAAATCAACTTAGTCCTCCCACGACTTGTGGGATTACAGAAACATATCTTTCAACAAATCAGTTACTTCAAAGTATGTAATAGCTTGAATCTCCATTTGAACTTGTTCTTAATTACATAATCTAAAATAACTGAAATAAATTTGTTTATATCTCATATGTTTTTTAATCATATGAAGTAATAGTTTCAGCATATTCTCATTCTTGAACTGCAATTCATTTCAGATAAGTAGCAATAACATAAATTGCATTAAATGATTCAGCTTCTCTTAACATACTCTGAATGTTTGTTTTCTAAATGAAACATTTTTGTTGCTTTGTCAAGACTGTTCAACAGTTCAATTTAAACTGTTTGAATGATTCTAATAAATCAATCCTAGAAAACTCTTCATTCTGAAAGAATAGGTTCATTGTATGTCCTAACATCAAAAAAATTTTATACCCCAACAAGTAATTTCCCTTTAAAACTTAACTACTTTATGTGGGAAGCAAAAAATTAGTAACATTTTTGGCGACCTTTTAGGGGTGTTTGTCTGCTAAACAAATAAGGCCAGTTTCCTTGCTTATCCATTGGGTATGGAGTCTATTTTTTCCTTTTCTGATTCTAAAACTTTATACAAAGCTCATTCATTCAGTTGTAATTGTTTGTCACTTTTCTTTAACTAATTACAACTCCATTGAGTATACATTTGTTGTTCATGACATTGAAGTCTTAATTCCATATTATGAATAATAGATGTCTATTTGATTGAACTGTAACTAGTAATGGCAAAGCACTCCTTATTTCCCCCCAGAAAAACTCAAAGTAAACTTACTAACTGTGTAAAACAACACTTAGGGAAAATGAAAATGCAACTAATCCATGTGCAACAGCACTTATTTGACATCTAGAAACTACTCAAATATGTACAAATTTAGATCATACCTCAAAAGAAATGTTTGAGGTGAATCCCATTCACTAGGATTGGCTCCATTTCACCATCCAATTTAGACAATTGGAAGGAATTATGTTGTTTCGCTCAGTAA
Organism: Sequoiadendron giganteum; assembly: GCA_007115665.2. Taxonomy (NCBI): domain Eukaryota; kingdom Viridiplantae; phylum Streptophyta; class Pinopsida; order Cupressales; family Cupressaceae; genus Sequoiadendron; species Sequoiadendron giganteum. The sequence continues at coordinate 4,142,242 of CM021101.1, read as the reverse complement.
TAATGTAAGGCCCAATCCAAAATGCATCAAACTTGGACTGCTTTCCAGGTCTACTTTTAAGTTCATCCCACTCTATTACTATATCACCTTCTTGGAACACTCTTGGATATTCCTTCTTATCAAATGATCTCTTCATTTGAGCTTGGTGTTGCTCAATTTTCTTCATTGCTTCAACTCTAGTCTCTTCTAGCTCAATCAACTAGGCCAATCCTGTCGTCATAGGCTCTTCCTCAATCATGTCCAGTTGGTTAACTGGATCAAGGACTGGAATTTTAAGGGATATAGGCAGTCTTGCCTCTTTTCCATAGTCCTTTTGACCTTTTCGATTCAATTCTATCAGCCCACAAGGCTGATTTCAACTTGGTATGCCATGCTCTTTGATTTCCTTCCATGGTCCTATTGATAATCCTGAGAAGGTTCTTATTAGTGGACTTAGCCTACCCATTTCCTTGAGGATAGTAATTAGAAGAAGTATTCAGGTAAAGACCATTTCTAACAGCCCAATTAGATACTGTAGTTCCTATAAAAGCAAGTGCATTATATGAAACTATTGACTCGGGAACTCCAAACCTTGTTATCAGCTCTTCATAGAAATTCAGAATAGTTGTCTCATTAGCCTCTTTAAGTGCTATAGCTTGAGTCCACTTTGAAAAGTAATCAGTGGTTGTGAACACCCACTTGTGACTTGCACTTGAAGGTGGGTTTATTACTCCAATGAAATCTAAGCCCCACTTCATGAAGGGTTGTTCAATCTAAATTGGCTGCAATGGAAGGGCTGCTAGCTTTTCTTTCCTTGCAAATATGGCACACTTCTTACATTTTCTCACCCATGAATGGGCATCTTTGAATAAAGTAGGCCAATAATAGCCTCCTTTCATTATCTTAAGAGCTATAGCTCTTGGAGAGAAATGTCCTCTAGCTGATCCTTCATGAAACTCATGTAAAATTTTATCAACTTGATCAGCTTCTATGCATCTAAGTAGAACACCATGGAAATATTTTCTAAAAAAAAACCATTCAGAAGTACATAAGGTATAGATTGCAATCTATAGTACCTTCTTTTTTATTTAATCAAACCAAGAGGACAATCGCCAGTTAACAAGAAATGTGTCATTTCTTTCATCCAACTTGTAGAAGAAACAAGTGCAACAATTTGTTCTTCATCCTCAAGAGCTAAGACAACATTTTCTTCCTTTTTTGTACTATTGTTACTATTCTTTGTAAGCTATTCACATAGACCTTTACCTCTTATCAGGTTGGTGGCTTTGATCTCAATATCATATTCCATTACTTTAGTCACCTAGCCAACTCTTTTACTACTTAAGTCCCTGCTCAATGAAAATTCCTTAACTGAAGGGTGAGCAACCAACAACTTAACCTTATTGTTAGAAAGCATGTGTCTAAATTTTTTCAAACTTCTGATAACAACAAGGACATTCTTTTCAACAAAAGAATAATTAAGCTCATAATCCTTAAGACCTTGACTGAAAAAAGCTAGAGGTTGCTCTAAACCATGGTCATTCTCCTGAACCAGCATAGCTGCAATACTATCAATGTTCCCATATGCATATAGTATAAAATCTTTTGAAAAATCTGGGTTCAGTAGAGTAGGAGCAGCTACAAGTGCATCTTTGATAAGCTCAAATCTCCTTTTCCCTTCTTTAGTCCAGCTAAAAGAAATATTATTCTTTAACATTGAAGTCAGAGGTACTAATAACTCAATAATATTTGGGATGAATCTCCTTACAAAATTAATTCTACCCAAGAAACTTTGTCCTTTTTTGTGTGCTGGTAAAGGAAGAGAAAGAATAGCGCTTACTCTCTTTGGATCAATGGTGATTCTATGTTTTGACACAATATATCCTAGAAACTTACCTTCATGAACATCAAACACAGATTTCTTTGGGTTGAGAGATATACCAAACTCTCGACATCTTTCAAAGATTTTCTTCAAGTGATCAAAGTGTTCATCTGAGTTTTTTGAAAAAATATTTATGTAATCCAAATAAACCAATACAGTTTTATACATCAAACCTTTGAAAGCCATATCCATTTATTTCTGAAAAGTAGCTCCATCATTTGATAGACCAAATGGAATTTTCTTGTAAGCCATTGTGCCCCATTTGGTTGTAAAAGTTGTCTTAAACCGGTCTTCTTCTTTAACCAAGATTTGATTATATCCTGAGAAGCCATCTAACAAAGAAAACCTCTCAGCACCTTAAACAACTTGAAGAATTTCTGCCATGGAAGGTAAAGGGTGACGATCCTTCAGGGAAGCTCTATTAAGATCTCTAAAATCAACACAGAGTCTAATTTCACCATTCTTCTTCCTCACTAGAACAAGATTGGATACCCAAGAGGTATGTTTAATTTGAAATATGATATTGCTCTCAATGATTTTATTCAACTCATTTATCATGAGGGGCTCAAGCTTGGGGTTAAGTGGCCTTTGCTTTTGTCTTACAGGTTTGGCATTAGTCTCAAGCTCAATGGTATGCTAGGCAATAGAAGGATCAAAACCTTTCAAATCTGAATATTCCCATGCAAAAATATCACTGAACTCTTGACAAAGTAAAATAAATGCATGCCTCTCTTCTAATGTACATACCTTGCCAAGCTTTAAAAGCTTATCCTTGAATATTTCAATGCTTTGATAATGATCCTCTTTAATATGTATATTGGCTTTTTCTTTTCTGACTTGATCAAGAGCATTGAAAATAGACTCCAATGTGACCAATCCTTTGCGCAATTTGTTGGTTTTCAGCTATATGATCTGATCCTCATACTGTTGTTTTAGTTTTTCTTGATTATCATTGGAGAACTCAACTTCTTCTCTTAAGAAGTTAATGATTTGTTGATCACTGTCAAAAACTTTCCAATGCTCATTATTCTTAGGAATAGAAGACCTAACAATCACTTTAACATACTACTGCTCTTTAGAGTTGTTGATATCACTGGGAATATCATTTTGAGCTCCTATAACAGCTAATCTATTAGCATGTTTATTTGCACTTCTAGGTATAGACAACAAATTAAAAGCTTGAAAATATTCAATAAGATCCCATACTCTATGCTTATAAGACTTCAACAGATCATTTTTAGTAGCATGGAGACCTCTTACTTGATTAACAATTAGTTATGAATCACCACAAACCTGTAAACAAAAAATATTTATCCTTTTTCACACTAGAGACCATAAATTAGAGTTTCATACTCAGGTGTATTATTGTTGCAGCTGAATGTGAGCCTAAATGTTGAATAATACTTGTCACCAGTAGGAGAAATGGGCATGCAACCACCTCTAGCACCATTTTTACTCCTTGAACTATCAAAATACATCTTCCATACTTCATTTTCTTGTCGATCAGGTTGTTGTTCATCACTTTTTACAACATTAGGCATAACAAAATCATATTCATGCATTAGATAAATTTCCAAGTTTACCTCCTCATGTTGTTCATTCAAAGAATTGTGAACATTCTCAGTTGCCCGCTCATCCAAACGGACATCTAGGATATCTTCAATTTGATTACTAGTCTCATTGGTTGTAGGAATGTCTTCTTGATCAAACAGAGCACAATTAACGGAAATTGTTGCATTGACAACACTTGGATTATATGGTTCAATATGGCTCTTAGCAACATGTTCTAATTTTATAATGACCTTAGTGTCATACCTGGTCCTAAACAACATATGAGACCAATCAGAGGACAAGTATCCTCCAATTTTAGTTGTGAAGTCTCATGATAAACAAATTGAAAAATATGGAGGCAACTCTATGACATAAATGTCCTGAGGTATTGAGAAGTTTGGACATGTGTGCAATGTGAGACTGAGATTCTTAATGACTCCTATTGTATTAACAACAATACCATCTAGCTGAGCTACCCCCTTTTCTAATGGCTCATACTTTATTCCCAGCTTGTCTACAATTTGCTTGGGCATTACAGAACTACTGGCCTCTGAGTCAATCATATAGTTATGTACTAAATGTTGGCCAATAATCAGAGTTACATAGAAGGGGGGTGGCTTAACTACCTTGGTAGGTTGTTCTCTCTTCTTTGGAGACTCGTTCATAAATACAACCTTAGAAGGTTGCTAGTTAGACACTCCGTCAAATAAGGAAAACTTAGACAATGCTTCATGTAATAGATCCTTTTGCCCAAGTAGAGCTAAAGAATTCCACATGGAAACACTAACATTAGTTTTCCATTTGTGCTAAAATATTAAAGTTACTAGCACTAACCTTCGGTTTTCATCTAGGAACAACAACATCTTTTTGTGCCTGTGTTGGTTGAACTGGTGCTTTAGGCTGATCCTTACCCACCATAGGTTGTGCTCTTGGCAGAACTTGAACGTTTTGTGTAGAAGAATGCCTCAATTGGCCTTCTAAACTTGTAGATGGCTGAATTTTATCTCCATTAGTTTGTTGCCCCAGGTCAATAGCCCTTTTCTTTGATATTGTATTGGCTAACACAAGATCATTTGACTAATTTTGTGCATTGTTAACCCCACATAACTCTTCACCTTGCCAATTCAATAATGAAACATCAGGATTACCTTGTTTCGCATGAGTAGACTACTGCTCTTGAACCTCTTGTGATGAAATTTTTGGAACAACAATAGTACTTTGCACCATCAGTTCTTGATTCAAAATACCATTAGAATAGGTGGACTAATTATGTGGATGATTACATGGAAAAAACCATTCGTAATCAGTTGTCAGGTTATTTTACACAGGTACCACCTCCTTGGAAGAACTAAGGGCATTGGGGTTATAAGGCTGGAAAGGCCTTTGACTAAAGATCCTCCTCTAAACTTGAGGATTTGACAAAAATGGGGCTTGGTAAGGAGCTTGGTAAGGTGGCTAATATTACTGCTTTTTAATGTTGACCAACTCATTACAAAAGGTCTGCAAGGTCTTTTGAATGTTTTCATTATGTTCTTTAATGCTTCTCAACTCTTGAAACTAGCTAGGAACAACATGCTCTTGAGCTGCTACCTAGGTATTATAGGCTAGAAATGATGGGACAACAGCTATAGTAGGTGGCATTATAGGGGTAGTTGGCTGTATATTAGTAAATTAAGGCATTGGAGGTCTGGGAGTTATCTTACCTACTTGGATCAAGCTATTCTCAACCCTTACAACAACATCAAATGTTGTTGGTAATGTATCACCACCCATTGACTGAATCATGAGTGAAATCACTATTTAAATCCTTTAAATAAAACAACAAAGCATAGTCATTAGAGGGCTTTACCGAGACTGGAATATGATTCCAAGTCTTTTTGAAGTGGTAATTGAAGTCCACCAATTCTCATATGGAGCTCTTTTAATAGTAGTCATTTTCTCCACCAATGAGAGATGGTCTAATTTATCCACAAACTGCCTGTTGAGTTACTCTCCTAGCTGGTCCCAGGTTGTGATAGAATTTACAGGTAGACCTCTGAACCATTGGAAGGTTTTTCCCATAAGAGAGGCTACCAATAGCCTTACTACAACATCTTGTTCAGTTATGTGATGTAAGCCACACAACAAAGCAACATCTCTAATGTGCTCTATATTTGTTGTTTGATATTCTCCAACAAAGAATGGCAAGCTCTTCAGGGTTGTTGTTGTAATATCATTATGTTGGGAAAGATTCAAGGGGCTTCCTTGATTAAATGAAACAAAGGGATGATTTCTAGGTGGTGGTGGTGGATGAGCCATAGGGATTCTTATAGCAGTAAAAAATGGGGCAGCAGTATGGCTTATCACAGAAGGGGGGGTAGACTTAGATCTTCTTGAATAAACAAAGGTCTTTTGAGGCTTTTGAATTTATCTCCATTTTCTTCTGGGTGGGGATAACTGTAAATACTCAAAAGAATATGAGATACTTTTGGTTTGTATTCTTCTCATGAGCTGAAATGCATTGATTTTACTAAACCAAAGCTTGGAGTCACCAGGTATACTAAGAAAATGTCTCTTGAAGACTGTAATTACTGTTGCACACACCAAATAGCAGTGTGATACTTCTAGATTAGGACTGAAAAATAGTTTTTTGTCCCATCAGGCATGCCAAAAACTGTTGACACAGGGATTTGCACCCGATGCAAAGTTGAAACACTCCTAAAATCCCATGCAACATGGGACTACTCTTAGGTTATGGGTATCCTATAATGAGGGTAGACCTCCATATTATGGGTTGGCTCCCTTTGGATATTTCTTGTGAATACTATTTTTTTTAACAGAGGAAAAGGTAAGAAGAACAATGCGCAAACTAAACAGAACTACTAGGTGATTCACCAACTGATAAGTGATTTGAACCTACTTTTAAAATCTCACAAGATGACTCAATGAAAATAAACTATACTATCTCACAACTCTACTACTCATACCTGCAAAAATGATTCTAATAAAAGGCTTTGACTTTTCTGATGCTCATAAAAAGAAAAATAGTATCGTTTTCACAATTTTTTTATCTAACAGAATGAAAACACTTTTACAGGCCTGCACTATGACATGTTACTCTTTGCATTCAATATTGAAGGACTTTAATAAAAATAAAGGATAACACAATATTTCATCATATAACTCACAAACAACACTAAAAAACAAAGAATAATTGAAGGAGGAAATAAGCTTCTTATTGAAAAATAGGAGAATTGCATTACAAATCTATAGAACTCATAAGAAATGAGTTACAAAGAATGGATAATCTGCAACAGTAGCCACCAAACTCATAACTAGTGAAAGAAATGAGAATAAAAGAAGACTTATACAAATGGCTCCAAAAATTCAAAATTTGAATTTTGGCTCCAAAACATGATGTGTTGTCCATCCTCTCCCTCAAATCAAGCATGTAATTGAAAGAGAACTCCTCCAAGAATCATCAAGAGTTGTGAAACTCAAAACAACCTCATGGGTTGTATGCAACTGAAAACCCATGCAAAAAAGGGTTCTAACTAACTGAATCAAGGAGTTATATGTTTAATCTTGCTCCTTGATTGAAACTCCATCAACCTAGATCTCTTAACTGAAATTGAACTCCAAATCAAGAGACAAAACCCTTGATTTTACTCCATATGTTGGCAAGATTTCCTCAACCATCTCCAAGATTTAAGCAAAAGATTTCAAAGCTCAATTACAACTCCTTTTGACCAACATTTGAAAAATACATCAAAGGCACTTTATTTTTGCATTCAAAATATAATTCATTTAAAGTTATTTATAATATCACTTAAAATAAAGATTTACATTTTTGAAATAAATGCAAAAATAAAAAGAATGTAAATAAGCCTAAATACAAAAAGGCTTAAAAACTAAGACTCAATTCTTAATCTTTATTTTGAAGACTATTCAAAATAAAATAAAAGGCATAAAAGCCACAGCCTTAGCAAATGATCATAAAGTTTTTTTTTAAAACTTAAGGCAAAAAGCCTTTCTCCATCAGCCTTTCTTTAGCATTTCATAACCCTAGAACAAGACAAAAAGGAAATATAAAACTTTTATTTCATTTCAAACATCAAAGCTTCTCAAGGAAGCTTGGTTGCCGCCATGGAGAACCCTAGGTAGAGCTTTGAAGATGAAAACTTCTTCCTTTGTTTCTTGTTGTCACAGAAGATTTTATGGAAGATTTCACAAAAAAACATGGTAAGCTTGATTTTGTCTTAAATTTGGAAAATCTTCTTCATTTTTAAAATCTTTTGTGAGCTCTCAAGCCACAACCTCCACATATTCTAATGCATTTTCTTTTCTTTCTTTTGTATTGATCTCTCCTTGCCGCCATGATGAAATTCTATTTCGAGCTTTTTTGAGCTTGAAATCCTCTATACTCTACACCATTTTCTGAAGGTTCTTTGAAGATTTGAGGCACATAATTTTGTATTGTTATGATTATGGCTTCTTATTTACAGTTTGAAGCTCTCTGTAAGCTTATTTGGCTATGACCTTGAGTAAATTCTGATGTTTTTTCCAGTGAAAATATGCTTCTGCCAAATTATTTTATGTTGGTGTTTACCTTGGCCGCCATGGAATAAACCTAGCCAAGATTTTCTCTTGGAGAGAAACTTGCAGCACTATATCTATCTTGTTCTAGTAACAAAGAAGGTAACTCGAGTCTACTTTTTTCTATTTCAGATTTATGGCCATAGTCAAAAGAAAAATGAGCTCAGCATGAATGAAAATACATTGTAGAAATTCCATGTATTTGTTGTTAAAAACCTCTGCTTATCAAAATTATGGCCACTATGGAGAATATGTCGCTTTGGGTGTTTGATTTCTAAGCTAAAACTTTCTTTCATGACTATTGCCTTCCTCTCTGTTGAGATTTGGAGACACTTTTGAGCCCTTTTTTTTCCTAGGTCACGGCTTTGTAACATTTGTATGGGTTTTCCATTTTGAAATCTTTTGTAATTAGAATCTCCAAAAAGAGGGTTTAAACCCTAGCTCGTAGCTTTATTCCCCTAAAATATGTTCTCTTGGTTCGGCTTTTCATATACAGTTACAGACCCTTCACACTTTGAATTTAAGCTTCACGAAGCCTGATTTGTAATTTTGTGTTGAATATTTGCTTCTTCTATATATTTGTTTCAATTTGTAAACAAGGGCCTTCTAGGTCTTATTGAAATGAAAAACCCTTTGTAGAACAAAATGAAAATCCTCTATGAAGTGAACAAATGATAAAATCAACATTTTTGTAGTATTTCTCTTTTGACATTGTTTCACATGTTGATATTGATCATGCTCTCTCATATTTTGGCTTATTCACTCTTTGATAATGAATTTATCATATCTTGTAGCTTCATCATTTTTAGCAAAATAACAAAGATATTAGTTCAAATTCATATTTATAAGGTATATTCTTCATTTGTTGCTTCAAAAGTTTTTACTAAAAGCTTCTTCCATGGCTACCTTCGTTCACTTGATATTTAATGTCATGTACCTTCCTTACATTTTTTGAGAAATTATCATGGTTGTCCTTCATTACATTTTGTACATTTATGTTCAAACAAAAGTTCTACAAATAATGTGTTGTTTCCCTTTATAGAATGCTATGTAAACAAAACAAACATGAAACATTATTTCAACAAAGGCAAAACATTACTTTGTTGTTCTTCATTGTAAGCAATACCTTCTGATAATACTCTTATGAAAGTACATGAATTTACTTAGTTGCCCTCTTTGTACGACTATCATTTTTTTTGCTCCTAATGACTAAGCATTGTAATCTCCACTGACATCAATTTACACTTGTTCACTAAAGTAAATATTTTTTTCTCCTTCATTCTACAATGTAATCATGTGTGCACTTAGAATATACATAAAATTTTGTGCATAGATTATGAAGATACAATCATTTCCCTGATATGGTACTATTTCTTGGTACTTCTATAAAACACAATATTGAACTCGTGATATTTATACTATTGATACCACTTGTTATGAGTTGGGCTCAACCCTTGTGGGAGCCACATTTTCCACCACTCATGTTATAATCTGATGAACAACAACATTACTTTTCATGTATCTACACATGAAGCAAAGAAGTTAGAAAAAATAGTGAATTCAATAATTTCTCCTGATGATTTGATCTAGCATTTTTCCATTTATTTATCTCTCTTAATGACTAAGTTGACTTAGTTTAATAATAGTTGCAAATTATATGTCTATTGATGAACATGTAATTGGATCTCATGACTTGAGCTCTAACAAAAAATTCTCAATCAACTGCAGGTGCATCTGGAACTCAGGAGCAAAGGAGCTAAGGACTGAAGCTATTGAGCATCAAGCTAAACCTGAAGAATCAACCCTACATCGGCCCTTAAGGCAATGATGGACATGACCTCCTTTATATGATTTTCTTCTTTTAGTTGGTCTTTAGATATATAGTTTGTACTTATTGTTGAATTAAATCAACTTAGTCCTCCCATGACTTGTGTGGGATTACAGAAACATATCTTTCAATAAATCAGTTACTTCAAAGTATGTAATGGCTTGAATCTCCATTTGAACTTGTTCATAATTACACAATCTGAAATAACTGATATGAATTTTTTTATAGCTCATATGTTTTGTAATCAAATGAAGCAATAGTTTCAACATATTATGGTTCCTAAACTACAATTCATTTCAGATAAGTAGCAATAACATAAATTGCATTGAATGATTCAACTTCTCTTAACATACTATGAATGTTTGTTTTCTAAATGAAACATATTTGTTGCTTTGTCAGGACTATTCAACAGTTCGATTTAAACTATTTGAATGATTCTGATAAATCAATCCTAGAAAACTCTTCATTCTAAAAGAAAAGGTTCATTGTATGTCCCAACATCAAAAAAAATTATACCCCAGCAAGTAATTTCCCTTTAAAACCTCACTAATTTATGCGGGAAACAAAAAATTAGTAACAATTCTAAATAAATTAATGTATTTAAAATTTAAAAAAATTAAAAATTAAATAAAAATGAAATATTATAAATTTATTATTACACATAAAAATATGTTTGTAAATTAATATATTTAAAACATTTTTTAAAAAGGCGATATTTTTTAAAAAATTCAAAACATTTCAAAGAAAAATCATTAATATTCTATTTTATTCAAAATTAATATATATACTATAGAAATATTATAAACTTAAGGTTTTACTAAAGATTTAATAGTACAAAAATATAACTTAAATATACATCTAATATAAAAGTCTTTCATAATAAGTTCCCATCTAAAATCAATTTGAAATTGTACAATTAAATACAAAACAAATATAATAAATTTATTATTACATCAACGACAAGTTGCAAGCAGTAGTGAAACTACTGTCCAGTGTTCGAATCCCACCAGTGGATTGTGGGATGAACATGCACCAAGAGGACGGAGGAGCACAAAAGATGATCGGGCATTGCTGCGAGGTCAAAAATTGGAGGGAACTATGGTACGACAAAGCTAGCAAGGGCGTTATGATAGAGGTTTGGCATCAAGGCCTCCAGGGAGCTTGGCGGGAATGCAGGCAAGCATAGTAGTCAGAGGAATGATGTCGAGTTTTGTAGGGAGCTTGGCGGGAATGTAAACAAGTGTAAATGGTGAGGATGAGGTCCCCCGAATGTGGTCTCATTGGTTCATAGCTCCAATCAAAAGTGATCTGGGTGCTACCCCTGAGCAATAATTCACCTAACAAAAAAAAAGTCTTAAAATAATATATTTAAAACTAGCTTATCTATCTTTAAAAAATTAATGTAACTAAGAATTACATTTTCACTTTATCATATAATTTAAAAATAATTCATATAACATTATTATTTATTATTTATTTTTTATTATTTATTTTTTATTATTTAGAATTTGGTTATGATTAGGATTAGGATCAAATTAGGGTTAGGGTTCAATAAGAATTCTAAGATAAAGCTTGAAGTTAGGGCTTGAGTGATTGAGGCTAGATTAGGGTGACAATTAGGGTTAGGATTAATGATTAATTAGGATTATGGTTGAATTAAGGATAGGGTTATGGTTAGGGATCAATTAGGATTAAGCTTCAATTAGAGACCAATTAGGGTTGAGGTTAGGCTAGGGTTAGGTAACTAGCATTAGCGAAGTGTTTAATTAGGGTTAGGGTTATGACAAGGTTCAATTATGGTTCAAGTTATAGGATAAAGCTTGGGGTAAACATTAGGGTTAGGATTAGGGTTGGAATTATGGTTATGACCCAACTAGAGTTAGAGTTAGGGTTAGGGTTAATGTTAGGCTAGGGTAAGAGTTCACCTAGGGTTAGGTTTTAATTATGGTTAGGGTTAGGTTTTAGTTAGTAATATGATTACAATTAATCTTGATGTTAGAATCATGGTTAGTATTAGAGTTAGAATTACAGTTAAAGTTAGAATTCAATTATAGTTAGGGTTAGGTTTAAGTTAGAATTACAGTTCAATTAGGGTTAGGATTCAATTAGGATTTGGGTTCAACTATGTTCAACTAGGGTTAGTATTAGGATTCAATTATAATTAAGATGATTAATTCTAGTGTTAAGATTAGGATTTAATTAGGGCTAAGATTAAATTAGGGTTGGTTAGGGCTCAACTGATGTTCAATTAGGGTAAGCGTTCTAAGATAAAGTTAAGGGTTAGGCTTAGGGTTGGGGTTAGAATTCAATTAGGATTAGAGTTGGTGTTACAATTATGGTAACGGTTAAGATTCAATTAGGAATTAATCATGGTTAAGGTTATGCTTTATATTCAATTAGGTTTAGGGTTCAACTAAGGTTAGGATTATATTCAATTATAGTTAGGGTTAAAGTAATGTTAGGTTTAGGGTTCATTTAGGATTTATTTTAGGGTTTAATTATGGTTACAGTTAGGATTAAGGTTGGGGTTAGAGTTTAGGTTCAATTAGGGTTAAACTTCAATGGGTTAATCTATCTTTAAAAAATTAATGTAATTAAGAATTACATTTTCACTTTATCATATAATTTAAAAATAATTCATATAACATTCTTATTATTTTTTATTATTTAGAATTTGGTTATGATTATGATTAGGATCAAATTAGGGTTAGGGTTCAATAATAATTCTAAGATAAAGCTTGAAGTTAGGGCTTGAGTGATTGAGGCTAGATTAGGGTGACAATTAGGGTTAGGATTAATGATTAATTAGGATTAAGGTTGAATTAAGTATAGGGTTATGGTTAGGGATCAATTAGGATTAAGGTTCAATTAGAGACCAATTAGAGTTGAGGTTAGGCTAGGGTTAGGGAACTAGCATTAGAGTAGTGTTTAATTAGGGTTAGGGTTACGACAAGGTTCAATTATGGTTAGGGTTATAGGATAAAGCTTTGGGTAAACGTTAGGGTTAGGATTAGGGTTGGAATTATGGTTATGACACAACTAGAGTTAGAGTTAACGTTAGGGTTAATGTTAGGTTAGGGTAAGAGTTCACCTAGGGTTAGGTTTTAATTATGGTTAGGGTTAGGTTTTAGTTAGTAATATAATTATATTTAATCTTGATGTTAGAATCAGGGTTAGTATTAGAGTTAGAATTACAGTTAAAGTTAGAATCCAATTATAGTTAGAGTTAGGTTTAAGTTAGAATTACAACTCAATTAGGGTTAGGATTCAATTAGGATTCGGGTTCAACTATGTTCAACTAGGGTTAGTATTAGGATTCAATTATAATTAAGATGATTAATTCTAGCGTTAGGATTAGGATTTAATTATGGCTAAGATTCAATTAGGGTGGGTTAGGGCTCAACTAATGTTCAATTAGGGTAAGGGTTCTAAGATAAAGTTAAGGGTTAGGCTTATGGTTGGGGTTAGAAGTCAATTAGGATTAGAGTTAGTGTTACAATTATGGTAACGGTTAATATTCAATCAAGAATTAATCATGGTTAAGGTTATGCTTTATATTCAATTAGGTATAGGGTTCAACTAAGGTTAGGATTATATTCAATTATAGTTAGGGTTAAAGTAATGTTAGGTTTAGGGTTCATTTAGGATTTATTTTAGGGTTTAATTAGGGTTACATTTAGGATTAAGGTTGGGGTTAGTGTTTAGGTTCAATTAGGGTTAAACTTCAATGGGTTAGGATTAGGGATTTGGTTCAATTAAGGTTGAATTTCAACAAGATTAGGGTTATGGTTAGAGTTAGGATTCTAAGATAAATCCTAAGGTTAAGGTTTGCATTCAATTAAGGCTACGTATCTATTAGGATAATGGTTAGGATTCCCAAGATAAGATTAGGGTTAGGGATAGAGTAAGGGTTAGGGTTGGGGTTGGGGATTAATTAGTGTTAGGGCTAGGATCTAATTTGGGTTAAGATTCAATTAGAGTTAGGGTTAGGGTTCAATTGATGTTCAATTAGGGTAAGGGTTCTAGGATAAATTTTTGAGTTAGGGTTAGAGTTGGGGTTAGAATTTAACTAGGATTAGGGTTAGGCTTACAATTACTATAAGAGTTAAGATTTAGTTAGGACTTAATTATGGTTAAGGTTAGGGTTCATATTTAGTTAGGGTTAATATATACAATTAGAGATATGGTTAGGGTTCCTATTCTTGATTAGGGTCAAGGTTCAACTAAGGTTAGGATTGGGATTCAACTATAGTTAGGGTTAAAGTTAGTTTAGGGTTAGGGTTCAATTAGGGTTAAGGTTAGGCTTTAATTAGGGTTACAGCTAGAATTAATATTATGGTTAGTGTTTAGGTTCAATTAGGGCTAAACTTCAATAGGTTAGGGTTACCATTAGGGGTATAGTTCAATTAGGATTGAATTTCAATATGGGTAGGATTAGGGTTAGGGTTCTAAGATAAATCATAGGCTACTTGAGCCTTATAATACAACTAATGTAAATTATATACTTATCCATTCAATATAATGTCCTCATGTTTAGACAATATTCATTCTCCTCAATTATATTCAATATCATACACATGTTGCGGTGTTATACATTCTTAGAAGATAAGCCAATGATATTATATTATTGTGCAACTAAAGAATCCATTATGATAAACACACAACAATCTAATTTCTATAATGGATTCAAACAAGTTGATATATCTCAGTGTTTCCTATATAGATTATGTAATAATTATATCTTAGTATAATAATAAAAATTTAATAATAAACTTAACTTATACTTAGGGTTAGCTGATATATAATTTAAAGTTATTTTATTAACATAATAATCAACTATTAACTATTATAGTTAGGATTAGGTTTAACTTATTATTATAATTAATTATAATGAAAAAATCGGCCTAAATAATAAATTATATTTAACATTCTTGGTATTATGATTCAATTAGTATTATAAGTTTGAGATTAGGTTACGATTAGGGTTATGAATAATTAATCATTTTATTACCAAACCATAATAGGTAAAAGTTAAAAGACACGTGTAATTGAATTATGTATGTTGATGATTGTTCAAGTCAATTTATAGATATTTTGAAAAAATATAAAAATAAATATGAGATCAATTATGCATGCACTTAATAATATATTGTACTAAGACAAAATTATAAAATAGAATCTTGGAAATTGATATATATCGGTGTTTCCTATATAGATTATGTAATAAGATAGATAAGCTAGTTTGTAGAACAAATAAAATTGTACATGCCAATATTGGAGATATGAAAATTTGATGAAATTTTTTTGGTAATTCTAAAATTTGTACTAAAATTTATTTCATAGTTCTGAAGTAAATTTAAAATCGAGATAAATTGACAAATGAAATTTTCAATTCGATAGTTGTTATTTATGGCTGAGCATTTATCCATGTAACTTGTGTTGAGTTGGTGATATAGCTAACTTGGAGATTTTATATTGTCAGCATCAAATGGAGAATAAGAAAGACATGACACAATAAGAAAGGAAATCAACAATTCTAAATCACAAATGGAATCTTTCCAATTTATGTTCATAAAATTAAAATATTAGGAAGGATGAAGAGGAGGATGTCCTATAAAACACCTTTGTCTACAACATAGTTTATTGTGAAAAGCATTTGAATACTTGTAAAGTGAAAAAGGCAGGAATGAAAGGTTCCTTATCTTCTACCTTATCATTCTTATGCTCATAGCAGCAAGTAATGTTTGAATAATGTATTTATTTTTGGTGATAATTATTTTAAATTCAATTGTGTATTGAAATGGGTGTTGCAAGTGCAATGTTAATAGGAGCAAATGCAACTCGCTTGATTGATGGTGATGAACCCTAGGGCTGCATGATTGTTAATGTGTGTGAAATGTGCCTTAGTTGGATGTGCACCCCCACCAACGACTCATTCATCAAAGACCAACGTTACCAATGTTGTTGTCCTTAATTATGTTTCTCGGTTGGTCACCTAGCCTTTGGTTGCCCTCTTGCTCCCTGTAAGAGTGTTGCTACTTGGTCAAAGAATGCTCTCTCAGACCATCTCACGATTTGATCTCCCTCTTTGGATGGTTCCTCGGAAGGAGGGTGACCCTTTGGTTGTTTTTCCCTTGGAGTCAGAGCATATCTAGGCTCCTCTTCTGGCTATCCCTTCTACAGAAGCTTTGTTGCCTCGATCTGTTGTCATTGTTCAATCAAAACCTGCCCATCCCTCATTAACTCATTGAATGAATCTACTAGTCCTTTGATCGCTCATGTATCCTCTTCTTCATTGTCGGCTCCCTTGCCCA
This sequence comes from Sequoiadendron giganteum, assembly GCA_007115665.2. Taxonomy (NCBI): domain Eukaryota; kingdom Viridiplantae; phylum Streptophyta; class Pinopsida; order Cupressales; family Cupressaceae; genus Sequoiadendron; species Sequoiadendron giganteum. Next base: position 4,126,113 of record CM021101.1, on the reverse strand, counting down.
AGGTGGCTATTGTGGATCCACTCCCCTCGCCTTTCTTGGTGGATTTCAATTTTGAGTCCTCTTGGTCAGTTGTGTTGAGGAAGAAGAAGGGACTCCCCAAATTTGTTTCTTTTTCACAACCTCGGGTTCTGGGAGTCATATTAGTCCCCTCTGGTTCTGGGGTTGTCTAATCGTTGTTGTTCTACAATTGCCAATTAGTTTTTTCTATTTTTTTCTTCTAGCTCATGTTGGTTTGAACTAGTTTCTTTATGGCCCTTTGGACTTTCTGTGTGAAGGGTATCGCACCATGTAAATGCTGCTTATTTTATCAAAAACATTATATATTCATAAATAAGTGACTTGCATGGAATAAGTGGAGATTTTGTTTTGTGAGATCTGTTGTTATGGAATAGTAACATAATTTATGTTCTTTTATGGATTCTATAATCTGTTGGTTTATTATAATCTATTGATTATGTTGAGGATATGCTATCTATTGAATATCAATTTTTTAAATGTGATTTAGCCAGTGTAAGATAAGGTTTTATTTGTTTCATTTTATTTTATACATTATGGTTATGGTGATGGACTCTCAAGTTTTTTTTCAAGTGGAATGAAGAGTGGGCTTGTAGTACTATTGAAAGATTGGAGTATGATGCCCTAATCTAAATAATGAATAAAAATAATTTAGTTTAGTGTTTGTGTTTTTATAAAAATAGATGTACATGTATAATTAAAACAATATTATGTATTCATATTATTGTATCAAAAATTGGTTAGGTTTACTATTTTGTAGAAATATTTTTTGAAATATGAATATATTAGAGAAGTGTGTTAAAACTTTTAAGTTTTTTTGCTGCAGTTTTCAGTTTATAAGTATTATGTATAGAATTTGGAGAAATTTAAACTCTAATTAGTACAATCTATTACCTATAGCTTCACTTTTTCCAAAGTATTTTATTCATAAAAAGAGAGCACTCAATCAAAATTGAGTGTGGAGAGAACCCGCATACTCCTTTTTGAACTAGGACTTTTTACCTTTTTTTACATTGAGTATACTCACATTTATTTAATAGGCATTTAAAATCTTACCAATTATTAAATGATATATGGAAAATACTACCTCTAAGTCTAAGTCAATAATGTAATTTTATTATGATGTATGTAATAGTAAGTCCTTAATAGGTTTGAAATTTGATTGCACATAGTTTTAAAAAAAAAAAATCTTGATTTTTTCTTTCACAACATGAACCAATAGAAAGAAAGATGAAGAATATTTTAACAATTTTTAAAATAGACAATTAAATATAGACTATATCAAATTGTTGGTCAAGTTTTAAATTTTAGATGTTCATTGGTTGGACTATCAATTAAAAAAAATGCATTCAATGGATGCATTAGTATTTTGCCTTGGAAAAACTAATAATATTGTATCCATTCATGGATGTTCTCATGCCATCACAAGAACAAACAAAATTTCTATGACACACTTTGAGCAAATTTTTTCATATGTATCATCATTGTCATCACTTATGCAGTTTCCTACTAGTGGTCAATCAAAAGAGAATATTCATAATTTTTTCTCCAAAACATTAAAAACATTAGCCTCAATAATATTCATAGATGAGGGAAATAGAATTTGTATTTTCATACAAATTTTAACCTACATGGATTAATCACATGAGATGGTGATATCTAGTGACCAAGAATATCTAATGCAGAAACATCTAAAAGGAAGTTGGGCCATATTTTGAAAAATAAATCTAATTCCTTGCACCCTGCACTATTGTGAGATTGTTCTGGGTGTTCTAGATAAAAATTCAAGATTAAAGATCTCGACAGTAATTAAAAGAGGATTAAGACTAAAATGAATTCTTGTTTGATTTCAGAAAAACTCCAAATTGCACACCTAGTTTTGTAGGTGTAGACTTGACAACATTAAACAAAGAAGCAACCTCAGTTTAATAGCAATAAAAAATCCTCAAACTCTTTAGAAATTGAGTATACTAAATATGCATACAAATAGAGAAGAGGATCATTTCAAGCATGTTGAAGGATAAAGGAAGAGACAATACTGTCAAGCTAGTTTGAAGAAGATTGCATGATATGTGTAGGGTTTCTATGAGGAGAAGGATAAAAGGGAAAGGATATGGTAATAATACGATTACAGGGTCACAATATAGGGCAAAGAGACATAAATATAAATTTTAATGTGTAGAGCCCACTATATCTTATTCATGTGCAAAATCTGTTATATGGAATGTTGTTGCTAAAACTATTCAGGTGTCTATCGATGTTTGACATGCTTGGATTCACTTGATCCTACTGTACAAGGAGGTTCTCCTAGGATAAAGTGCCAAGATGGTCGCTCAAGATAGAAGGTTGGGGTAAGTAGGTCATTTGAACCTACTAAATAAATAAAATACTAGGTTTCAAAAGGGGAGAATGTGAAGCTAGATGCACAAGACATTGGCAAGGATTCTAAAAGATGGGGATTGAAATCCTATAAGTAATAAATTTGTTCCAAGAAATGGAAGTTGGATTCTATTGGAGAAATAGTGACTCTTGAAAACTTGGTTAACCCATTGAATCTTATTTTAATGAGTGTAATTCATTTCAAATAACAAGTTATTTCCTATAATACCACCTACAATAGAAGTTCCTACGAGACAATTTCCTATGACCATTCGTTTCTCTACCAAGATAGAATTGGTAAATTATTTGGAAAAGGTGAATCTCAAGAAGATCTAAATATCTTTTATTATAACCTCCATCATGTTGGTTTGAGAAAAAATTCAACGCCCTTTCCAAATTTAGTTATACCAATGAAACTTAATTATTTTGGTGTATTGAGGAAAATTAAGATGAGTCTTCAATAGGTCGTCTAAACCATTTCACCAAGTATTCAAAGTATTGATTATGCTTTGTGCTCCTACTCACCCTACTATCCAAGATTGCTTTTATATCATTCTTCTCTGAATTAGGTGATGGCATATATAATTGTTCACCTATTTTACCTTCATCATTTTCAACTTCATGAAACTTTGATAGATCTGAAACATTAAATATAGGTGAAATATTGAGCTCGCTAGGAAACTCTACTTCATATGCATTACCTAAATCGTGCTTGCTTCCAATTTTGTAAGGCCAAAACTTCTTCATTTTCAACTTGTTGTAGGTAGCAAATGGAAATATTTTTTGGATCATGTGTACCATGTTACTTCATCACCAATCTAAAATTATTTATGTCTACTCTTCAAATCATCTTTAGACTTGTACTGAAAATTCATTTTAATCATGTGATTTATTATGTATTCATATATGATCTTCTTGTGATTATCAAATTCCTTTGCTTCTACATTTTTCCTCTCACTTTTATCTATCTTTTTTCAATATAAATCATCACTTGGGCTTCTACCATAGACAATATGAAATGGTGTTCTTCTTGCACTCCTATTGACTGAGTTGTTGTATGCAAACTCTACTTGAGGTAGAATCAAATCACACTCCTTCGGCTTGTCTCCAACTAGACTTCTCAATAGTTGTCCAAGCTTAGATGTTTACAACTTCTATTTTTCCATCTATCTATGGATGGTGGATTGGAAAAAACTTCATTTCAATTTTCATCTTCTTCCATAATGTCCTCCAAAAGTTGCCAACAAACTTTGTATCTTTGTCTGAAACTATGCGCTTTGGTAGGCCATGTAGGCTCACTACTTCCATGTAAAAATACTAATGATGTTGTGCATGTTGTAGAATTATTTTTTTGTCAAGTGAGTGTTTCTTCAATGACAACATTGAACCCTAGTGATTCTTGCATCATGTGTGTGTGTCTTTTTTGCACACCCTTTTTTAATTCCAGGTGCTTTCATTTGTAAGTTCAACTATTATTTGATATCTTTCATTCACTTCTTGGTGACAAACAATTTTAGTGGACTTGTCATGGCTCTCCCTTGCTTGTGTTGAGAAACATGCCTCAAACTCACATGAAAAGACCCTATTTATGTCCCTGAGCAGCAAAATTCTTAAGTGTTATATTTTAAGTCCTTACCGCCATATCATGAGCGACTGTTCACTGAAGCACAGTAGCGCGGTTACCTCTATACCGTGGAGCCTCTTATCAGGCGCAGCGGTTAAGTAGTGGAACCATGATACCATGAGGAAATTTGAGACATGGTGTGGTGGCACGATTACCGTTATACCGCGAGTGGTCATTGTGTGAGCTGCAATGGCACAATTACCACTATACCGTGAGCGGTTGTTGTGTGGGCAGCAGTGATGCAGTGAACCCTCATGGTCTGGTAGTTGGATAGTTCACTACCATACCGCGGGTAAGCATTGGTCTGTGAGAAGTGACGCAATGAGCCTTGGCAGTATATTCGGCAGTTCACAACCATACCACAGGAAGATTTGGACGACAGAGTGGTAGTGTGGGATGGTCACCGCTACACCGCAAGTGTCTTCAGTCTATCCAGTAGTAGCGAGGTAAACTGCTATACCACAAGGATTGGTTGGCTAACTCGCGGTAGCGTGGTATGAAGAGGAGAAATTTTTTGACTCGTTGACTACTAATGTGTACGTCGACTAGTGGTCGTTTGCTGACTAGGAATTGGTCATTTGGGTGCCTGAGCAGTTCGACGATTGGAAGTTGAATTGAACCGGTTACAGAGGAAAATGAATCAATCGAAGGAGTTTTTATACATTGTAATGAGCAGGAACTTTGTCGGGTTGCATAGTTGGTTCGGTAATTTAGATTTTTTTATGTTGTTCTGTGAATTTCATTGTATGCATAAAGAGAGCATTGTAACAGTGATATATTATGTACAAGAACAATCTAGAATTTGTTCTTGTAGCTATATTGTCATCAAAAAGGGATTTTGTAACTTGTAAGTAATTCGATTACTGTTATACAAGAGATCTTTCTTTGGTGTGGTGGGTTTTTCTCCTGTAATGGTTTTCCCCACATAAATTTGGTGTCTAAGTGTGTTTGAATTTATTTCTCAATTATATTATTTCTTTCATGTGTGTCTTAGTGAACTGTAATTGTGAAATATAAAGGAGTATCTCTCTTCTCCTCTAAGTCTTGGCATTAGGAAAATTTGTTCCACAATCGAATTTTTTCCTAACAAGTGGTATCAAAGCCTAGCCAGTTGTGTTATCCTTGTGGGTAGGTTGGTTTTTTGTGTAAATTTATGTTCAGTGGGATTTTTGTAGAAGTCTTGAAATTTTTCTAATTACAGATTGAGATGGCAACGACAAGTATGTCTAGAAGGATTGAAATTGAGAAAGTCAATGGCAACAATTTTGAGTTATGGAAACCTAAAATGGAAGACCGATTGGTGGATCATGATCTTTGGATTGTTGTGTCTAGAACAAAACCTACAGCCATGAAGCAAGAAGATTGGGACCTCACAGATTGAAAATAAAAAGGGTTGATAAGACTTTGTTTGGTAGACTCTGTTCTCTTGAACGTTCATGAAGAGAATACTGACTCTTCATTGTGGAAAAGACTGGGAGGTATTTATCAGGGCAAGTCCTTAGTAAATAAGTTGTACTCTTTGAAGATGGAGGGAGGAACATTTGTTGCTGATCATTTAAATACCTTTAACATGTTGATTGCTCAGTTAACATTTGTAGGTGTGAAGATTGAAGAAGAAGATCGTTGTATGCTCTTGTTATGTTCTTTTCCAGACTCTTGGGATCACTTGGTGATGGCTATTGGGAGCACGATAACCACTTTTAAGATGGAGGATGTGGTTACTTCTCTATTATCAGAAGAGATGAGAAGAAAATATTCTCAAATGGCGAAGGAGGCTCTTGTGGTTCGAGGCAAATTGAAAGAAAAAGGCAAGAAAAAGGACAAGAATTCCAAATCAAAATCAAAAGGGAGATCAAAGTCTCTTGGAAAGAAGTCCAAGGTGAAGTGTTGGAACTGTGGGCAGCTTGGTCATGTCCAAAAGGATTGCAAAGATGAGAAAAAGACGTGGAAGAAGAATTCTTTTGACAACGATTCTTCTCATAGCGATGCAGATGCCTTTATTGCAGCCTTGGCAACTCAGGCATCAGATGATGTATGTCTAATTGATTCTAGAGCATCATTCCACATGACATCTTATAGAGATTGGTTTACTAAGTATAAAGAATGTGATGGTGGAAAGGTGTATCTGGCAAGCGATTCATCTCTAGAGATAGTTGGTGGTGGAAGAGTCAGAATTCAGTTTCCTAATGGAAGAGTTAAGGGAATTGAAGGCGTAATGCATATACCAGGTCTGGCTCAAAATTTACTTTTTGTAAGCAAGCTAAACAATGTTGGAGTGCAAGTCTCATTCTCTAGCAATGGCTATAAAATGACTAGAGGCTCGATGGTGTTGGCTAGGGGTGCCCGAATCGGTACTCTGTTCAAGTTGGATGCACTGGTTGTTCAATGCAATAGTGTCTGTGTAAAGTCACGGAAGGTTTTTCATGAAGAGAAGAATGAAAATGTTCCTATTGGAGAAAATTCCTTGGAAGTTAAACTTCCTGCAAAAAAGACTATGCTTTGGCATCAAAGGCTCGGTCACATTGGTGAAAAAGGTTTGAAAGCCTTGAAAAATAAAAGCCTGGTTGAGGGGCTTGATGATTGTAACCTTCAATTTGAATTATGTGAACATTGTATATATGGAAAACAACACCGTGTTTCATTCTACTCTAGTCCTAATAAGTCTTCTGGTGTTCTGGATTATATTCATTCTGATGTGTGTGGTCTAGTGGATATTCCTTTGTTATCAAGTTCTAAATACTATGTTTATTTTATTGATGATTATTCGAGAAGGGCATTTGTGTACTTTTTAAAAAGTAAATGAGAAGTGTTCAGTCATTTTAAGGAATTTAAAAACCTTGTGGAAAATCAGACTAGAATAAAAATAAAGTGTCTAAGGATTGACAATGTCGGTGAGTTTTTTTCTGATGAATTTGAAGGGTATTGCAAAGACCATGGGATTAAGAGGCATAAAACAACACCTTACACTCCACAACAAAATGGAGTTGTTGAAAGGTTGAACAAGATGTTGATGGAGAAGGCAAGAAGTATGTTGAGCAATGCTGGTCTGGAGCAGACGTTCTAGGCTGAGGTTGTGGCTACAACATGTTACTTATTGAATCAATCACCTTCTTCAACACTTGTTGATATAATGCCTATGGAAGCTTGGTCTTATAAGAAGCCCTCTCTCAAACGTATTTGTGTCTTTGGCTATGAAGCATATGTGTATGTGCCAAATGTGAAGAGATCTAAATTGGACAAAAAAGCTAAAAAATATATCTTCATTCAGTATGGACTTGGTGTGAAAGGATACGTGCTTTGGAATCCTATGACTAAGAAGGTATTGTACTGTAGAAGTGTACTCTTCTGAGAACTGAAACCTTCTTCAGTGGATTTGCAGTCAGAGATGAAAGAAAAAGAAGAAAATGATGATGTTTTTGAGATCCTCTAACTCCTGAAAAAGAGGAACAACAAATTGATAGTGTACTTGAAACTAAGGAGAGTTCGAGCAGCTCTGACATTTTTGAACAAGAAGAAGAACCACAACCTCAGCCTTTTCTTGCAAGGAGGTCTACACATGAAAAGAAACAACCAGATAGGTGTGGCTTCTCTATGATAGATTCTAGTTGTGCCTATGCTTTGCTTACTAATACTGATGAGCCTAGGACTATAAAAGAGGCAGTTGAAATGTCTGATTCAGATTCCTAGTTGGAAGCCATGAATGAAGAAATGGCATCATTAAGGAAAAATGCAACTTGGGATCCGGTTCCATTGCCTGAAGGTAGAAATCCTGTGGGCTACAAATGGGTGCTTAAAAAGAAAATTGGGTTGGATGGCAGTATTGAGAAGTATAAAGTGAGATTGGTTGCAAAGGAATATTCTTAGGTAGAGGGAATTGATTATGGGGAAATTTTTTCTCCAATAGAAAGCTGACATCTATTAGATTTCTTCAGTCACTTGCAGCAACATATGATTTGGAGATTGAACAAATGGATATGAAGACAACGTTTCTTCATGGTGATCTTGAAGAAGAAATTTATATGTCCCAACTTGAGCACTTTGTAAAAAAAGGTAAAGAAAGTTTGGTTTGCAAGTTGAAAAAATCTTTGTATGGTTTGAAGCAATCACCTAGGATGTGGTACTAGAAATTTGACACATTTTTTTTGTCATTGGGATTTGTAAGATCAAAATCAGATCATTGTGTGTACTATAAGACTGAAAATGATTGAGTTCTTATTATTGCCCTTTATGTTGATGATATGTTGTTCATAGGAAATAGTAAGTTAATGATTTATGATCTAAAATCTCAGTTGTTAGCAAAGTTCAAAATGAAAGATCTGGGTGCAGCTAGGTATATTCTGGGTATGGAAATAACCAGGGACAAAAAAAGTAGAAAGTTGTGGCTCAGCCAGAGTAAGTATGTTACACTGTTTTGGAGAGATTTGGTATGAATGATTGCAAGCAACTAGTTGTTCCAATTTTGCAGGGAATGAAGCTATCTATTGAAGAGTGTCTGAAATATCCTACTAAGATGGAGGAAATGACCAAAGTGCCTTATGCTAGTGCAATTGGCAGTTTAATGTATGCAATGGTCTGTACAAGGCTAGACATTGCCCAAGCAATGGGATTTCTTAGCAGATTTATGGAAAATCCAGGAAGGACACATTGGGATGTTGTGAAAAGAGTGTTTAGATATCTGAGGGGCACTTTGGGATATGCTTTGTGTTACCATGGTAGTTTGCTTGGATCACATAGGACTTTCAGCATTCGTGGATATGTAGATTTTGATTGGGCATGGGACATTAACAACAGAAGGTCCATTAGTGGATATTGTTTCATGATGAATGGTGGTGTAGTTAGTTGGATGAGCAAGCGGCACACTGTAGTCACTTTATCTACTATAGAGGTTGAGTACATAGCAGCAACTCATGCCTGTAAGGAAGCCATTTGGCTTAGAAGACTGTGTTCTGATATTGATTTTGATTCAGGGTAGATTTTTATTAATTGTGACAGTCAGAGTGCTATTTGTCTGGAGAAAAATCCAACTTTCCATGTTAGGATGAAACATATCGATGTGCAATATCACTTTGTGCGAGATATGGTGGAGGATTGAAAGGTCAGTTTAGATAAGGTTGATACTTTGAAGAATGTTGTTGATGTATTGACAAAGCCAGTGAGCACAGACAAGTTCAGATGGTGTGCAAGTTCGATGGGCCTTGGGGTCCAGAATGTTCAATGACTTCAGGTATTGAAGAGGGTTCAGTGAGTTCTTCGTCAAGTGGGAGATTGTTGAGAAACGTGTCTCAAACTCACTGGAAAAGACCCTAGTTTTGTCCCCGAGCAACAAAGTTCTTAAGTGTTCTATTTTAAGTCCTTACCACCATACCGTGGGTGACTTTTCACTAAGGTGTGGTAGTGCGGTTACTGCTATACCGCAGAGCCTCTTTTGGGTGCAGTTGTTAAGTGGTGGAACCGTGATACCGTGAGGAAATTAAAGACATGGTGTGGTGGTGCGGTTATCGCTATACCGTGAGCGGTCGTTATGTGAGTTGTGGTGGCATGATTACTGCTATACTGCGAGTGATCGTTGTGTGGGCGATGGTGATGTGGTGAACCCTCATGGTCTAGCAGTTGGATAGTTCACTACCATACCGTGGGTAAGCATTGGTCTGTGAGCATGACATAATGAGCCTTGGCAGTTTGTTCGGCAGTTCACCACCATACCACAGGAAGCTTTGGATGACAGAGCGGTAGCACGGGATGGTCACCGCTACACCATGAGTGTCTTCGATCTATCTAGCGGTAGCAAGGTAAATTGCTATATTGTAGGGACTGGTTGGTTGGCTCGTGGTAGCATAGTATGAAGAGGAGAAAGTTTTTGACTCGTTGACTATTGATGTGTACGTTGACTAGTGGTCATTTGGGTGCTTGAGCAGTTCGACGGTTGGAAGTTGAACTAAATCGGTTGCAGAGGAAAATGAATCGGTTGAAGGAGTTGCTATACATTGTAATGAGTAGGAACTTTGTCGGGTTGCATAGTTGGTTTGGTAATTCATAGTTTTTTCTGTTGTTCTGTGAATTTCATTGTATGCATAAAGAGAGCATTGTAACAGTGAGATATTTTATACAAGAACAATCTGGAATTTGTTTTTCTAGCTATATTTTCATCAGAAAGGGAGTTTGTAACTTGTATGTAATTCGATTACTGTAATACAAGAGATCTCTCTTTGGTGTGGTGGGTTTTTCTCCCGTAAGGGTTTCCCACATAAATATGGTGTCTAAGTGTGTTTGAATTTATTTCTCAGTTCTGTTATTTCTTTCATGTGTGTCTTAGTGAACTGTAATTGTGAAATTTAAAGGCATATCTCTCTTCTCCTCTAAGTCTTGGCATTAGGGAAATTTGTTCCGCAATCAATTTTTTTCCTAACAGTTTGTATTATGGAAGGGTTTTTACCGTTGGTATTAATGCCTTCTTGGTTTCATTTTTGGAGTGAGTTTTGTATCTTTGAATATCAAATTTTTATCTTTGTTTTTCATCTAATCATTGTTTGATTAGTTTCATTAGGATCGCCCATGCAATTTCTTATCTTCTTGATCCTAATAATCATCTATTTCAAATGGGATTCTTCATTTCAACACTATAGTAGTCATGTTTCGACAAATGTCTATAATTTATTTGTGCTTCAATGATGTTCTTCATGTTCCTATTCTTTTTGGGAAATTATTTTAGAGGCTTATTAATACTTCATTTACCTTTATTTCTTTTGTAGAGGATTTTTTCCCATGAGGTTTTCTCCTTTTCTCCAATTATGAGAGATTATATTGTTTGTACATGGGTACCTCAATAGACTTTGTTGTCAAGAGACCTATTCATGCATTCTCTTTTAGTTTTTTTTTGCTACTCCCTAGGTTAAATACTTAAGGGGGGTTGTTAGAGTAATCATTTATTAGCTAATAATTAATTAATTTTTAATTATTTATTAGGCTAATTTCACTTTATACACTTGAGCTAAACTTAGGAGTTTTCTTTCTTTTGTTACATTGAGCTATTATTAGATCATTATATCTCATCGCATAGGATGTCAACACTTTTCATGTGGATTTGGTATTTAAAAATAAGTAATGAATATGATTTCTAGGTATTTGTTTGTTTTCTATGATCATTTATGATATTGTTTTAAATGGTAAAAAAGTGGGATTCCAAATACTGTAAGAAAAAATTGTAATAACTTTATTTTCCAATGAGAGGTCAAACAATCTACTTTTAGATTGCATAGATGATACAAATCAAAGTATGTTAGATGTTGAGTTTATGGTAGAGGACTAAATTGATGGTGGAAAACATGATCTAGACAGATGAATTTGATTATGAGTATATTAGAGAAGAATATTTTAATTGAGATCTATATAGTTGACTATCCCATAAAATGATGCAAAGGGAAAGGAATTTGCAAGAAAAGTTACCTTGTTCAATGACTTGCTTGACAAAATTTGTCTCTTCTAATAGCCCTATTTTAGGGAAAATATAAGGGAACAACAATTTCTATATATGTTGAGGGATATAACTTAGCTTTCAAATATCCTTTTAGGGAGTCTCAACTCCTATAATTTTAACCTCCAAATTGAAACAAATACCCTTCAAAATGGATTGTTAGCAATCCTAATTAGCCCTTTATGTTGTTAAAACTAAGTTTTTTTGAAATAACTCCCTCAAATGTGTCAAAATGGTATAAAAATTACAATTGAATTAGGTTTCTACAAACCTAAAAACCAAATTTTATCAATTAGGTAAGAATATTTCACCCAAAACTCAAAAATCTTCCATAAATCTGTAAGGAGGGTTCTGATAGGGTTGTGAATGAGAAAAAGAAAGTTAATATTCAATTTTATTACCTCAAATCACATGAATTAAGTTTGTATAGATCCTTAAAAACTATAGAAACAAGAAAAATTGACAAATAACTTCCAAATTTTACTTCTTTTACAAAAATGGAGGTCTAGAACATTGTTAACACCCTACTAGCATACTTGCAAACAAAAAATTGATCTATTTTTTCTCAAAAATTATACAAAACTATTTTTTTCATATTTTTCAAATTCTTAAACATTCCTAAGTACCTATCGCATGCCCATGCAAATAAAATTTCATAAATTAAGCATCCAATCCTCTAATTAGGTACTTGGGGTTGAGTAAAAACAACATAATTTAAAAGTTATGACTACTCATTTGCCCAAAATTAAATTAACACAACTCCTAATATGTGATTAAACACCTAACACTAATTTTTAATTTAAATCTTTAACAAGATAAAATGATGCTCTTGCATCACACTCCCAACGAGCAAAAAGTTGGCTCATGAGATCCTTCTCATGAGGTCTGCAAGGTTACTCCCATGCTTGTTGATGTCTAATTCAATCATCCAATTAGAATCCTTTGTTTAATGAGCTTTACACTTCACTAAGTATTTTTAGTACTTTTTACCCCTTTTTTGTTTAACAAATTTCTTGTCCAAAATAGCTTCTAGTTCTTCCTTGTTGGATTTTTCCAATTGGTTTTCCCATTTCCTAGCTAATATTTCCTTTCTCTCAGTTGTGTCACTTCATCACCACCTTCTTTGTGTGGGTACAAGTCTGAAATATTGAATACAGGAAAGGTTCCAATACCACTTGGCAATTCTATCTCATAAGATTTGTTAGAAAAATTTCTTAAAATCTTACAAGGGCCAAATTAATTCATTTTTAGTTTGTTACACTCAACTTTAGGAAACATGTCCTTCCTCAAATGACATAATACCATGTCTCCAATCTAAATATTAACCTTTCTCCTCTTGAGGTTTGTAGGTTTCTTGAATTTACTAACTTCTTGTATAGCAATGGAAAACTCCTCTCCCTTAGTCCTTTTTTCTATTTTTCATAAATCCCTCAGCTCAAAAAACCTTTGGTATGTGAACCATAAAATATTTGAAAATTAATCATACCTATACTCCTATTAGGTGAATCATTGTAAGAAAATTCTTCTCGTGGCAAGATGAAATCCCATTGTTTTGGATTATTGTGTGTTAAGCATCTTAGTAGATTACCCAAAGTCTTATTGACCACCTTTGTTTGTCCATCACTTTGAGGGTTGTATGCTGAAAGAAAATTCAAATAAGTACCCAAATTCTTCCATTAAGTTCTCCAAACGTGTCCCAAAAATTGATACATCTTCTAGTAATGGGATCACAAGTAAATCTGGCAAACATCTCATCACTACAAAATTTACGACTAAGAGACATCTTCCATGCTAGTGCAAAGGAAGAAATTTTGCACCAATGTGTGGACAATGTGGAATAATTTAAAGAAGTAGTACAGATTTTGTAGAATTCCCTTTCACATATGCAAAGGGACACCTCCCTTCCCCTCTCACAACAACTCAAATAGTTAGTAGATGACTTCCAAGTAGACCTAAAATATCAAAAAGAAAGAATCAAATAAGAGGCCCAAGAAGAAATTGTGAAAAAAAAGAATCTACAAAGAAATGTGGAGTAGCTCACTCAGAATTGGAGAAGCAAATAAAGAATGTGGAGAATAGTATAACATAGGCTAATGTCCTCTACTAGTTTTTTCTTCAATGGCCTACCCTCACAAAGGCACTCAAGGATCAGATAGCACAATTGGAAGGTCAAATAACACAAGCTACAAACTCATACAATCCATTAAAAGATATAGATGGATTAATAAGGGCCCAGTTGGAGAATACACATACTTTGTTGCAAGAACATAGGGAAAGCATAAAACTACAAGTAAAATAGCTAAGAGACATAGTTAGCATAAAAAAACCACACCTATGTGGACTATTAGGAGAAGCCAAAATAGCCACACAATAAATGTAAATCCCTACAAATCTTGTAGAGGCAAAGAATACTATAATCAATACACAAGGGCACATAAAAGTACTAAAAAAAGCTAGAAAATAATGGGACACTACACTCAAGAAATTGAAGATCATCTATAAACATATTCTCCCAAGAAAATGAAGCATATCTTGAGTACAAGACATGATTTTGAAAGGGGGGATGATGTTGGTAGGGTCCAAGACACTGAAAAAATCATACTACAACTTACCACAAAGCAAGTGTGGAGTGTATGGCCAACAAGGAAGATAGGTTAAGTGGTACACTATAAGGGTAACATCTCTACAAGAGAATAGGTGATGATATAGGTATGTAATACATGACAAAATAGGATATATGATAGACCATAGATCATGGAGATAGATACAAGAATGATTGCAATACAAAGAAGAGAATAAGACCTGCTTATATAATAACTATATGTATATATATTGATGCAGGAGCATCCACGAAACTTGCAATCCTATGTCAACAAAAAAAAGTTGAATTTTTGAATTAAGAAATTCTACATTTTTGAGGTGAATTAATTTTGGCTTGGATTAATTTTTGAGGGGTGGAAAATAATTTATCTTCAAATATTTAAACTTGTCAATTAAAATATCCTTTGCACATTGACAAGTTGTCTAGTGGGGTGAAAAAGCAAGAAAAAGTAGTTTTAAAATATTTTATTGCAAAACATTTGAAAATAATTATGAGGTGTTGGGATTGATTTATGGAGCTTTAAAAACACTCAAAAGCATGGTTCATAAATAATAGGGATTGTGAAAGTGGGTGCCCAAGCTTTCTTTTTTTGTTTTTCTTTTTTTGGGGAGTCAAAAAGAGAAGAATTAAAAACCATTTTTTTCAACTTTAGAGGGTTGTTGGGAATGGATTTTAAATGACTTTTATTGAGGTATTTAATGTGCAGAAATAGAAAAGGTTCATTTCATATTGGAGAGGCCCAAATAAAGCATGAAAAATTAATTTCATGACAAGGTGTGAAAAGAATTTGGAAAACCATTTTCATGGAAGAATGGTGGAAGAAGAATTTTGAAGGAAATTTTTGAGAGACAAGTTTGTAAAGACACATAATGGTAAAATATTTGATGTATTTACAATGGAGTGAAATTCTCAATAAATAAGTTACAAGGATTTACAAAGATAGCAAGTTTCTAAAAGAAACTAAAGAGAAGATTGGAGATGATCTTATCAATACAATTACATTAAAATATAACATTATTGAGAATTAAATAAATAATAAATATTATTTTAATACCCTCCCTTAATGCTCAATCTGCCAACTACAATAAGATGCCTCCAAAATTTTAAAAACTTATATGGACTAAGCAACTTGGTGAGAATATCTGACGCTTGCTCCTTTGTCAGAACATACAGCAACTGAACTGATTCGTCCTCAACAAGTGTCTGAATGAAGAGACAATGAGTTTCCACATGCTTGGTTCTTTCATGGAAGACCAAATTCTTAGAAATTTTGCGAACTCCCTGATTATCATAGAACAAGGGATTCAAAACTACTTGATATATTTGGATATTCGCAAGCATCCAACAAATCCAAACTGCCTCACAAGCTACCTTAACTGCTCCCCGATACTGTGCTTCTATCGAGGAGAGAGCCACTACCTATTACTTCTTACTAGTCCATGTGAGTGCACTAGATACCAAACTAAACACATACCCAGATTTTGATTTCCTATCATCAATCAAACCTACCTGATCTAACTTTGTGAAACCAGAGAGTCTAGGATCATGACTCCTAGTGTAAAGAAGTCCATAATCAAAAGTTCCCTTCACATAACACATCACACACTTCACTGCTACCCAATGATCAGCCTTGGGGGCTATCATGAAGCATGAAATGTAGCTCACTACAAAACTGAGGTCAGGTCTAGTAGGAGTGAGATAGATGAGGTTGCCCACTAGTTTCCTGAACAAGAATTTATTTACTATAGGTGAGTTTGACTTAGTTGTAAACTTGAGCCCTTTTTCCATGGGTGTGGAGGTAGATTTGCAACCCTGCATTCAAAACTTATCTAGTAGACTTCGAGCATATTTACACTGGGAGATGAAGATACTGCTCTCAGTCTGTCAAACCTCAACACCTAAACAACAATGCAAAAGTCCCAAATCTGTCATGTCAAATGTGTTGCACAAATCTTGTTTGATCTCAGTGATCAAATGTGTCAAGCTACCAGTAATGATCACATCATCCACATAGATGAAAAGAATAAGAATGCCACTACCATTATGTTTGACATATAGATTAGATTCAAATGGACTCCTTTGAAAGTCATGATCTATGAGGTACTTATCAATCTTGATGTACCAAGCCCGAGGAGCCTATTCCAGACCATAGAGTGCTTTGACCAATCTGCACACCTTGTGTTCTTTACCGACAACCTTGAACCTTGGAGGCTACATCATGTAGACTTCTTCCTTCAACTCACTATTGAGGAAAACACTCTTAATGTCCATCTGATGGACTTTCCAACCAAACTGGGTTGCTAAGGCAAGGATGAGCCTAATCATACTCATCTTGGCTATAGGAGAAAAATTCTCCTTCTAGTTGATGCCTTCCTTCTGTGAGAAACCCCTAGTAATGAGATGATCTTTGTACTTGTCAAGGGTTCTATTAGCTTTGTATTTAACCTTATACACCCATTTTCAGCTAATGGGCTTCTTCCTTCGAGGAAGATCAGAATGGCCCGCTTCTTCCTTGGAGGAAGATCACCAATAGTCTTAGCCCACCATTTAGGCCAGTGAGGAGAAGTGCCAACATCAGATGCAACAAGAGGATCTGGAACTGGTTGTGGATTGGAATAGGTTCATAAGGTGGAAGATCAATATCATCCGAAGGAAAATCAGGTTGAGCATCATCAAAGATATAATCTACATCATCCCTCCCATTAGGTGGACCTAACGAAAGATGGACACCCAAATCAAAATCCTTCAAAGGTTGATCCTCAGAATGTTGTATAGACAAGGAAATGTGAAAGGGTCCTCATTCTTCATCAAAGACAACATCCTGACTAAAGACAAGATGATCAGTGTCTACATCAATCAATCGATAAGACTTATGGTTGTCACTGTACCTATGAACATAAGCTTTTGACTCCTGGAATCCAACTTTCAGCACTTGGCATCTAGAACCCATACATATGCTAAAGAGCCAAAGATTTTCATATGGTTGATCTTAGGTTTGTGACCAATCAAAGCTTCGTTAGGAGTCTTCCCTTTAATAGTGTGGGTAGGAGACCGATTAAGGAGATAGACATCAATGTAAACCGCTTCTACCCAAAATTTATTAGGAACACTCCTGTGTTGTAACATGGATCAAGTCATCTCAACAATTGTACGATTGTGCCACTCTACAACACCATTTTTCTAAGGAGTGTAGGGTGTGGTTAACTGGCATTTGATTCCATGTGTATCACAGAATTTGGAGAAAGTAGTAGAAAAAAATTCCCCCCATTATCTGACCTAAGAGTGATTATGCAACAACTAGACTCTTTTTCTACTAAGGTCTTAAACTTCTGAAATACAATAAACACATATGATTTCTATCTAAGAAAGTACACCCACATTTTACAATTGAAATCATCAACAAAAGCAAGAAATACCTGCAACCAGTAATAGAAGGTGTATTGATTGGTCCACATACATCAGTGTGAACCAATTGTACTACCTTAGCAGCTCTCCATGAGTCACCATCCATGAATGGTGTCTTGTGTTGCTTCCCAACCTAACAAGCTCCACAAATGTAATGATGTTGAGTCTGAATCTCAAGTAAACCAGCTACAAGTCCCTCCCAAGCTAGTTGAGAGAGATAGTGCACATTTAAGTACCCATACCACTGATTCCAAAGACTAATGATAGCATAATTTATGGTTTCCATGGCTAACTCTATAGAATCACCTGTATCAACAAGTTTGTAAAGACCATGATCCTCAATACCAACAGCCATACTGATGTGAGTCTCTCGATCAACAATCAAACATTTGTGTGCACTAAATACCACATCCAACAAAGGAGAGTGTCACATGATCTGACTGACAAAGAGAAGGTTTGGTTCTATTCCAGGAACAAAGTAGACATTAAGGAATATGAGATTCCTCCCACCAGACTCAATCTAAAAGTTTGTTCCTTTTTCGACCAGCGGTATACTCTTCACCTCCTCCAAAAATAATTGAGTCTGTGAAATGAGAGAAGTTTGTGAACCAGTCACATTGATGGGTGAAGTGTTGTGAAGCACCTCAATCAATGTACTAGGCAAAGAACTTCACATTATTTGCAAGCCTTTTAGCCATAAAAGCATAAAAGATAGATTCCTTTTGCTCAGTGTGCTCAAAAATATGTGCTTTTTGTTGAGACCCTCCCTGCTTCTTTTGTTTAGAAGCCAAACAATGATGACAATCCTTCTTCATATGACCATACTTGTGGCAGTAATTACACAGAATGTTCTTTTTCTTAGGGTTGCCCGAAGGTTGACCTGAGCCTTTCTGTTGTGAAGG
>CM021101.1:3930537-4104304 GCA_007115665.2 Sequoiadendron giganteum | reverse complement strand
CAATGTCTAGTAAAATTTAAGATAGGTGATTATCATTATGAAGTTTTATGTGATATAATGTCTATGGATGTTTGTCACTTGTTTCTGGGAAGGCCTTGATAGTTTGATAGGTGTGCAATGCATGATGGGTATGTTAATACATACTCCTTGTTGAAGGATGGAATCAAACAAAAGTTGAAGCCCTTGAGTAAGGAAGAAGGAAAGGTATGTAATAAAACTGGAAAATGTTTGATTCATGGAGTTAAATAGTTAGTGGAAGAGGATGAGGATGAATATTTTGATTTTCTCATGCAAGTTGCAGCAATATGGATTGCACTCAAGTAAGGTAAAGTGAAGGTTTTGGTGGAGAAAGAAGAGGTAAAATCTGATTTTTATGTAAATATTGTTGCTGATTTATGTGAGCAAGCTAATATTTGTGTAGAAGAATATATTGAAGCAATAAGTACATTAGAGAATGAAGGCATTAGAGTTGTAAGCAAGGAAGAAGGTGAGCAATTGAATGTTGATTTGTTTGGTGAGATGCCCTTTGCATCAGTTGATGATTTCTCATTTGATAAAAAGATTTGTATGGATGATAGTTTATTTTAGGATGGAAGGGAAAAATATTTTGATTGTGTTAGTGACATTGAACTGGATATAGAGGAGGGAAATGGAAGGGATGATTATTTTTATTGTGTTACTAATGATGAATTTGCAGCTGAAAATTGTTTTTCAGTAGATATAGGAGAGGAGTAACACATGAAGAGACTACATGAAGAGGTAAGAGAGCACATTCATAAAATGAATTTTCAGTACAAAACTCGTGCTGATTTGAAGAGGAGATACAAAGAGTTCCAAGTTGGTGATTAGGTGATGGTTCATTTGAGAAAAGAGAGGTTTCTAGTGGGCACTTACAACAAGTTGAAAATGAGGTAGATTGGGCCTTGTTGGATTGTGAGAAAACATGAATCAGGTAATGCATATGAAGTAGAATTTCCAAGTGAACTCAATATTTCACCAATTTTTAATATTTTCAATCTAACCATGTTTCATGAGTCTGAAAATGATGAATATGTAGCATATTTGCAGCAAAAAACATTAGTACCAAGTTCACAGAAGGAGCAGATTGAAACAATTCTTGATCATGTGGTGAGTAAGAGCACAAGGAGAAGAGAATACATGGAATACTTGATAAAATGGGTTGGAAGGTCTATTGAGGATGCTTCTTGGTTTCCTAAAGCTGATTTTATTCATGTTGGATATCCTATTTAATATCATCACTTTCTTTCTACTGTGGGTGTCTGATGCAAGAGCATCCATGGCAACTTGCAATCATGTGTCAACAAAAAAAGGTTGAATTTTTGAATTAAGAAATTTTGGATTTTTGTGGTGAATTAATTTTGGCTTGGATTAGTTTTTGAGGGTTGGAAAATAATTTAGCTTCAAATATTTAAACTTGTCAATTAAAATCTCCTTTGCACATTGACAAGTTGTCTAGTGGGGTGAAAAAGCAAGAAAAAACAGTTTTAAAATATTTTATTGCAAAACATTTGAAAATAATTATGACGTGTTGGGATTGATTTATGGAGCTTTAAAAAAACTCAAAATTATGATTCCTAAATAATAGGGACTATGAAAGTAGGCACCCAAGCCTGCTTTTTATGTTTTTCTTTTTTTGGGAGTCAAAAAGAGAAGAATTTTTTTTTTTTAAATTCTAGCTTTAGACGACTATTGGGAATGGATTTTAAATAATTTTTAATTATGATTTTATGGATTTAATGTGCAGAAATAGAAAAGGGTCATTCTATATTTCATATGGCCAAATAAAGCATGAAAAATTAATTTCATGACAGGGTGTGAGAAGAATCTAGAAAACCACTTTCATGGAAGAATGGTGGAAGAAAATTTTTGAAGGCAATTTGAGAGATAGGTTAGATGGGCATATATTTCCTCTAGAAAAAAATTTGGACATGTTTATTGTAGGTTTGGTTTGATAAAAAAACAACCCATGAGGATGTCAAATAGCTGGTTTGAAGTTACAAGTGTTGCAGGTGGTTTAGAAGAGCTAGGAGATGGTTCTGTTTGTAAAATCTCATATGCTTGAGCATAGTTTATTTGAGATTAATTTCTAGTTGCATGTGTGATGCCTATAGGAGAATAATTTTATGCATATCAGTCCATATATGACTGAAAAAAATTGTATCCAAATTATTTTATTGAAGAAAATCAATGGTTTCTTGTGCAAGTAAATTTTTGTGTGTTAATTTACAACTCCTTTATTTTATTTAAGCAATTTTTGTGAGATTTTCGAGAGGGTGTTGTGTGTTATAATTTTTCAATGGATATATGCATTATGGATGACTCTTATGTGTGTTAAATACTTGTATAAACTAGTGTTAGATGAGAATTCATTACTACTCTTACTCACTTATACTATTTTACCCTCTGGGGTATAAACTGATTACATCAGGGATACTATGGTACAAATTTTTGAACTATACTTCCCCATTTCCTCTACTAATAGTCTACACCACCTAGATTAGATTTTGAGTCAAGGAATGATTTGTATAGGAATAAATTATGTTTCCCCTACAATGAACCATGGGAGCCCCATCATAGGTTGCTTGAGAAAGGCAAAGCACATTATATTGAGGTCACTTATGATATTGATGAGGAGGTAGTAGATACCAGCTTAGAGAGTGATAAGAGGATCAATAATTAGAGAAGGATTCTAGTACTATAGGAGGTATGAAACATGGTACTATTGCTACTTTATTTGGGGTTCCTAAGTACCATACTTTCAAAGTTAGAGGAGTTCTAAAGGGACAATTGGTTGCTTGTTTAGTTGACAATGGGGAAACTCGCAACTTAATTGATGAGGGTCTTGTGGTGAAGAGGGGATTATATGTCGGTGATTTTCCTATTTTTAGTGTCATATTAGCTAATGAATTTAAAATGACCTTCACTAAGAATATTTCACAGTTAAGCATCTATTTGGAGGATTGCAAAGTTATAAATGAGTTTAATGTTGTTGGGATTAGTGAGATTGATATTGTTCTAGGAGTTTAGTTGCTACGTTCACTTGGAAAGTATAGTCATGCCTTCCAAATAATGGGATTTCATGGAAGATGGGAGGAAGATAGTGTTGAGAGCATTGGTAGATGGTATGCCAAATATGGTGACAACAAAGATGATGGAGGAATTTTTCTGACATGGTGAAGTTACATTGGAAGCCCAATAGTTTGTGTCTTCAAGATATTCCTCTAATGATGGTAGAAATCATCATTTGGAAATGAAGTAGATTATGGATAAACCCAAATTTGTGTTCGAAGATATCCCTCCAGGTAGATATCATGATCATAGATTTGAGCAAGTGATTGAGTTAGAGGAGGGATTTGTTGCAAGGTGTCTCCCTTGGTCTCCTCAGCATGGACCAGTGTGGCACTCGGGCTTTGTGACATGTTTTAACCACCTCTTATGGATCTTGGATCTTGTATAAATCCAGCGGTTGTATCAGGCATTAACAAGTCAATCTTTTGGTGCAACGACAATTGTCTTTGCAACAATTGGTGTTAGATCTAAGGTCACAAGTTTAAACCCCTTGCTTTCATTGGGGGGGGGTTGTTGCAAGGTTTCACCCTTGGTCTCCTTGACATGGGATAGTGTGGTGCTCGGGCTTCGTGACTAATGTATGAGCTCCTCGGTTTGCTTGCACCTTGCTAAGAGACCCAACTAGTCTCTTCTAGGAACCTAGTCTCCTCTAGGTCTTGATTGGCTTAGATGATTAACTAAGTCCAATCTTAGCTCTATTCTAAGAGCTCTCCCTTTGTGCTTCACCTTGGAGGTCAAATAACATTTTACAATGTCAAATTCTTGCTCACTTTCCTTCCTCACTTAGAGAACTCTAAGTGTCTTTTCTCCCAAATTCTCATTCTTCATTGCTCTTCATTTCAGGGGTGTTTTTCCTTGTCAAGACCTTCATAAAATATCCTTTTGGAACCATTTCATTTGATTCTTGAGCCTTGTTTTGGTCAGATTCAAGATTTCACTTTTAGAAGACCTCAAATTAGGCCTAATTCTAGTAGTCTTTACCAGTCCTAAATTGCTATTGTTTGAAAAATAATTCCAAAGACTCTATAAATATAAATACATATTTGAGTACCCTTTTAAGAGTTTTAAATTTCCCAATGATTCTTCTGGCCTGACCATGACCATACAGGGGGTTCCTACAACCTAGGGTATGAAGGGTTTGAAGACCTAGTTTCTAGGAATTCATTGTTTTTCCTCTTCAAACATTACTCTAGTGTCTTTGTAAGATCTCTAACCTCCTATCACATCAAGACCCATCCCTGACCCTCCTAAAACCGTACTAAAACTATACTGTAAGGCCTTTTCCTGCAAGAAACCTTAATGCTTCTCCTCTAGCTCTCTAACCGGGCTCCTCCTACTCGCCTAGAGATCAGCAGCTATAAGAAGCTTCTCCACTCACTGTCATGATTCCTAACTCTAATAACTATGTACACTACTGACTCCCCTACCATTACACCCTTCCTTAGGTGTTTCCCAAGGTTAGAGCTCATGGGGGAGCCATGAGAACACCAACTAGTCAGGACAGGACCAGCAGGAGCTCTAGAACAGTCTAACTCAACTAACACTAATATCTCTTCAACACTAACTTGATTATCAACTAAAAATGACTTGTATCTACCCTATTAACACATTACTAACACTAAATCAATGCATTCGAACTACCTACAATCACATTCACTCAATAATATTCGGTATTAGCACAAAAACACAGAATTGCGGAATTCTCTTTTTTTTCTCATTTACAAAAGCTTCCTTACAAAAATGACTCACACCTTTCACACAAAACTACTCTCTACCCAACGATTTGAGTCTCATGTCATAATGGATTCCCACTCCATGATTCTAGGCTTGTTGGTCGAATTCCTCCTCCACTTCCTATTCCCAAGGGAATCCAAGGGCAACCGGTTTGCATGCAACAAACAATGCAAACTGCCTTCTAATCTTTGGCATCTTTTTCCATGCCTTGAGCCTACTTCTTAGGACCATCCTTCCCTCAAGAATTCAAGGAACCAACTCCATAAATGGCCTTAAGGAATCATTACAATCTTCATTAAGTATTTGAACAACTTAAAGACTCTACTCCCCTAGACCACACTCATAAAGAAATCTAATTTACTAACAATGGCAAAATAGTGTGACCTTAGTCCTAAGGACTAAGGTCACCTAGACCAAACAAAAGTAAGACCATCTAAGGTCTAAATCAAATACACAAACATTCTAACTTGGCTAAGGTTAGATACAAGCCAAAAATAATAAAACATAGAGGTTAGCCTAGGTGCTCCTGCACTATCCTCCCAAAAACAGAAAGTTCAATCCACCCTTGGATTGATGAGGCTTGGATCAATCCCCATCTTCTTGAACTCAACTTCTCTTATCCATACTGCATCAGCATCAGCTTGGCCATGTTTCTTGATCAAGTGTTCTTTGTATTCCTTGGTTCTAGTCTTCTTGTAGACCCTAGTGTCTAGTATACTGTCAGGTCCTGAGACTGTAGCAGTAGGTAGGTGTAGATATTCCACATCCTTGATCACCTCATGAAGGTTTTGATCCATGTCTGGCTATGGTCCTTTATAATGGACTAAGTCTGCAACATTAAAAATAGGGGACAGTCCACTGTCATCCGGTAGCTCCACTTTGAATGCATTCTCACCATACTTTGCTAAGATAGGGTAGGGACCTATCCTCCTCATCTGCAACTTGTGAGGGACTCCCTTTTGAAGTCTTGACTTGTTTAGATGCACCATAACCATGTCACCCACATTGAACTTGACTGTCCTCTTATGCTCATCCACCTTAGCTTTATGTTTCATGGTGTTCTCTGTCAATGTCTTCCTCACTGTTTCGTGTATCTCTTGCATTGCATAGGCAAAGTCATCAGCATATCCACTTCCTTTCACTCCATCCTTCATGGTTCTCAGCTCATATACTCCTCTGGGATGAAGGCCAAAGGAAATTTCAAAGGGACTTTTCCCTGTGGATCTATTTATAGTGTCATTATAGGCATACTCAGCTTGCCCAATCAGCTGATCCCATTGTTGCCCATACTCTTTTGTCAAACATCTCAATAGATTTCCAAGGCTCCTATTAACAACCTCGGTCTGACCATCAGTTTGTGGATGGTAGGCTGATCCAAAGGACAAATTTGTGCCTAACATTTGCCAAAGTGTTTTCCAAAAGTGGCTCATAAACTTAGTGTCTTGGTCTGATACAATGTTGATAGGTAACCCATGAATTCTCACTATCTCCTTGAAGAAAAGAGATGCTATTTGGCTGGCATCATTGGTTGTCTTACATGGCACAAAGTGAGCCATCTCACTGAATTTGTCAACAACAACATAAACACTGTCCATACCTTTCCTTGTCTTGGGTAATCCAACTACAAAATCCATACTCAAGCATTCCCATGGCCTAGTAGGAATAGGTAGTGGTTGGTAAAGTCCTGCATTAGAAGAAGTGCCTTTTGCTTTTTGACACACTACACAACTTTCCACATATCTCCTAACATCAAGATTCATCTTAGGCCAAAAATAAAACCTTTGAACAAGTTCTTGAGTTTTAGTGATCCCAAAGTGACCACTCAAAGCACCATTATGCTTTTCTTGTATCAAATTCTCTCTAATAGAACCTCTAGGAACACATAATTGATTTCCTTTAAACAATAGACCACTTTGCAAAGTATACTCAGCATATGTACTATGAAAATGGTTCTTTTATTCCACACATACCTTATAAATGTCTGCAAAATCTTCATCTTTTGCATATAGATCCTTAAAGTGATCTATTCCCATGCTCTTCAACTGTATTTCTTGAATTGTGAGAGCTCTTCTAGACAATGTGTCTGCTACTTTGTTGAGGACACCTTTCTTGTGCTTGATATTGAAGGTGTAAGCTTGTAAATACTCAACCCACTTCATGTGCTTATGGCTCAACTTGTCTTGTGAATTCAAGAAACTAAGTGCTTGATTGTCTAAATACACAATGAATTCTTTGGGAAGCAAGTAGTGCCTCCACTTCCTTAGAGCTTGGACCAATGCATACATTTCAAGGTCATAAGAAGAGTACTTCTTCTTGGCTTCACTTAACTTCTCAGAATGGAAAGCCACTGGTCTTCCCTTTTCACTTAGAACAACTCCTATTGCCACATTGCTTGCATCACACTCAATGGTGAAAAGTTTCTCAAAACTTGGCAACACTAAAATAGGTTGGGTAGATATCCTTTCCTTCAGCAACTCAAAACTCTTGTTAGCATGCTCATTCCATACAAATTTGGTCTTCATGCCTCCCTTAATAGTATCTAACATAGGAGCACAAATTGCACTAAAATGCCTTATGAATTTCCTATAGTATTGTGAAAGACCATGAAAACTTCTTACCTCAGTTGCTGTCCTTGGAGTAGGCCAATTCATTATAGCCTCCACTTTGCTTTCATCCATTTGCAGATTTCCTTGAGATAGCACAAACCCAAGGTACACCAACTCTATCTTGATGAACTCACACTTCTCCAAGTTGATCATCAGCTCCTCTTCCTGCGGCTTCTTGAAAACCAGCTCTAGGTGCTTGAGATGCTCTTCTCTTGTTTGGCTATAGATCAGTATATCATCAAGATACACCACTACAAATTTTCCAATGTAGTCTTTGAGTACTTCATTCATGAGTCTCATGAATGTGGAGGGGGCATTAGACAATCCAAATGGCATGACAAGCCACTCATATAGACCCTCATTAGTTTTGAAGGCTGTTTTCAACTCATCTCCCTCATGTATTCTTATTTGGTGGTAGCCACTCTTCAAGTCTATCTTGCTATAGTACTTTGCTCCACCTAGACAATCCATTAGGTCTTCAATCCTAGGGATAGGGAACCTATACCTTATGGTAATCCTATTAATGGCTCTTGAATCAGTACAAAGCCTCCAAGTTCCTTCTTTCTTAGGTGCAAGGACAGTGGGTACGACACATGGACTAATACTCTTTTTGATGAGACCTTGGTTTAGAAGTTCCTATATTTGTCTAGCAATTTCCTCATTTTGTTGAGGGGTCATCTTGTAAGCTGCCTTATTAGGAAGGGTAGCTCCTGGGATAAGGTCTATCCTATGACTTATGGCTCTTTTAGGGGGTAAAGTTGCTGGTTGACCATCACTCACTACACCTTTGTAAGTCTACAACATGTCTTGAATCTCCTTTGGTAACTCTGTCTTCTTGGTCACCTTACCTTCATCTCCTTCTCTTGGTCTTAGCACCAATGCATAACCAACTCCTTCACCTTCTTCCAAAGCTTCTAAGAACTCCTTTTCACTCACCACAAGAATGTTTGAGCCTGCTGTCCTCACCTCAGCATCTTCTAACAGTGACTGAATTTTGAAAGTCACATTGTCCTGCTTGAAAGAATATGAATTCTTTCCTCCATCATGTATGGCTTGACGGTCAAATTGCCATGGTCTACCTAGGAGCAAGTGACATGCATCCATAGGTAGCACATCACATAAGACCTTGTCTTTATACCTCCCAATAGAGAACTCCACCCATGCTTGCTCATTCACTAACACATGTTGGCCTTTATTGAGCCAAGTGACCTTGTAAGGATTGGTGTGGGGTATCCTTGTCAACTTCAGCTTGCTGACTACTTCCTCTGACACAATATTGTCAGTATAACCTGAGTCTATGATGACTCCACAAAACTTCCCCATCATCTTACACTTTATCCTAAACAAAGACCTTCTTTGGCTTGGCTCCTCCTTCACCGGTTCTTTGATCAAAGTTCTCCTCATCATGAGATTCTCACCTTCCTCAGAATGCAATGGAACCTCAAAATGTTTATCAGCTGCATTGGATTCTTCATGAACTAGGTTAGTTCTCTTGTCACCACCATGTGAAGAACCACCTTTTTCTAGACATCTATAGGCCAAGTGTCCCATTTGATTGCAATGGTAACACTTCATGTTGGAAAAGTAGTTGCCTCTTCCTCCTTGTCCACCATTTCTTCCTCTAGAGTTAGATTTAGAAATCCTTCCTCTACCACCTCTACTTGAGCTTCCTTCTTGCTGCTCACTGTATTTTGTGTCTCCTTGAGCTTTTGTTTCAGAATTTATGCCACCATAGCCACCTCTTTGTCCTCTATTATCTTTCCCTTTACCTCTATTTTTGGAGGTTTGTTCTTGCTTCCTTTTGCTTTTCTCTTCTATCTTCAGGGCGATTTGATAGCATTGGCAAATGGTTTTGAAGTTCACCAAACTCATGTCTTCTTGAATAGACCACTTAAGACCATTCAAGTATCTTGCAAGCTTAATACTCTCATCTTCTACTACCCTTGATCTCAAACATAGTTTTTGAAACTCTTCGGTGTAGGCTTGGACATCTAAATCTTTTTGTCTTAGATTGTGTCTCCTTCTATGCATTTTCACTTCATAATCATCAGGAAGGTAGGTCTGCTTTATCTTGTTCACCATACCTTTCGAAGTGACTATAGGACCTTTTCCATCCTTTTCTCTTTCACTTTGCACAAACTTCCACCAAGTAAGAGCTGAACCTCTTAGTCTAGACTTGGCCACCATAACCTTTTGTGCCTCTTAGATACCATCACATTCAAAATGGTTCTCAATGCTATCTATCCAATCCACAACTGCATCTGGATCCATTTGTCCACTAAATAGTGGCACACCTTCCAATGCTTTGCCACTCAATGCTTTGAGTGCTTTTAAGAAAGGCTCTTCAGGAATCATAGGGTCAGGTGTTGGAGCTTCCTCCTCCAACTCTATTTCCTTTTCCCTTGCTTCTTGTTCTTCCTTTTGATCTACCTTGTCTTTTACTCTATCTGTTGTTTCTTGGACTTCATCCAAGAGTTGCTCCATTCGAGCCAACCTTTCTCTTAGAGACTTGTTGTCTTCTTCTTGTTCCTCTACCTTCTTGGCTAACTCTGCATTAGTCACCATTGTAGCACCTTCCATATATGTATTCTCTCCCACAGATTTAGTAGGTTCAAACATCCACCACAAGCCTGATCAAATCAAGCTTCGATACCAATATGATGTATGAGCTCCTCGGTTTGCTTGCACCTTGCTAAGAGACCCAACTAGTCTCTTCTAGGAACCTAGTATCCTCTAGGTCCTAATTGGCTTAGATGATTAACCAATTCCAATCTTAGCTCTGTTCTAAGAGCTCTCCCTTTGTGCTTCACCTTGGAGGTCAAACAACATTTTACAATGTCAAATTCCTACTCACTTTCCTTCCTCACTTAGAGAACTCTAAGTGTCTTTTCTCCCAAATTATCATTCTTCATTGCTCTTCATTGTAGGGGTGTTTTTCCTTGTCAAGACCTTCATAACATATCCTTTTGGAACCATTTCATTAGATTCTTGAGCCTTGTTCTGGTCAGATTCAAGATTTCACTTTTAGAAGACCTCAAATTAGGCCTAATTCTAGTAGTCTTTACCAGTCCTAAATTGCTATTGTTTGCAAAATAATTCCAAAGACTCTATAAATATAAATACATATTTGAGTACCCTTTTAAGATTTTTAAATCATCCAATGATTCTTCTGGCTTGACCGTGACCATACAGGGGGTTCCTATAACCTAGGGTATGAAGGGTTTGAAGACCTAGTTTCTAGGAATTCATTGTTTTTCCTCTTCAAACATTACTCTAGTGTCTTTGTAAGAGATCTAACCTCCTGTCACATCAAGAGCTGTCCCTAAACCTCCTGGAACCGTACTGAAACCGTACTGTACGGCCTTTTCCTGCAAGAAACCTTAATGCTTCTCCTCTAGCTCTCTAACCGGGCTCCTCCTGCTCGCCTAGAGATCAACAGCTATAAGAAGCTTCTCCACTCACTATCATGCTTCCTAACTATACTAAATATGTACACTACTGACTCCCCTACCATTACACCCTTCCTTAGGTGTTTCCCAAGGTTAGAGCTCATGGGGGAGCCATGAGAACACCGACTAGTCAGGACAGGACCAGCGGGAGCTCTAGAACAGTCTAACTCAACTAACACTAATATCTCTTCAACACTAACTTGATTATCAACTAAAAACAACTTGTATCTACCCTATGAACACATTAATAACACTAACTCAATGCATTTGAACTACCTACAATCACATTCACTCAATAACATTCGGTATTAGCACAAAAACACAGAATTGCAAAATTCTCTGTTTTTTCTCATTTACAAAAGCTTCCTTACAAAAACGACTCACACCTTTCACACAAAACTACTCTCTACCCAAAAATTTGAGTCTCATGTCATAATGGATTCCCACTCCATGATTCTAGTCTTGTTGGTTGAATTCCTCCTCCACTTCCTATTCCCAAGGGAATCCAAGGGCAACCGGTTTGCATGCAACAAACAATGCAAACTGCCTTATAATCTTTGGCATCTTTTTCCATGCCTTGAGCCTACTTCTTAGGACCATCCTTCCCTCAAGAATTTGAGGAACCAACTCCATAAATGGCCTCAAGGCATCATTACAATCTTCATTAAGTATTTGAACAACTTAAAGACTCTACTCCCCTAGACCACACTCATAAAGAAATCTAATTTACTAACAATGGAAAAATAGTGTGACCTTAGTCCTAAGGACTAAGGTCACCTAGCCCAAACAAAACTAATACCATCTAAGGTCTAAAGCAAATACACAAACATTCTAACTTGGCTAAGGTTAGCTACAAGCCAAAAATAATAAAACATAGAGGTTAGCCTAGGTGCTCCTGCACCAGTGCCATGGTTTAACCACCTCTTGTGGATCTTGGATCTTGTATAAATCCAGTGGTTGTATCGGGCATTAACAGGTTGATCTTTTGGTGCAATGAAAGCCATCTTTGCAACAAGATCCAAGCCATTAATAACCACTCCTTATCATCATTCAAGGATATTCAAAGAAAAAATTAAAAAATGATAAAATATTTATTAGTTATGGGACATATTAGACCAAGTTCTAGTCCTTTTTCTTCTTTGATGGTCTTACTAAAGAAGGCGGATGACATGATGAAGATATGTAGTATTTATCATTGTTGGAAGACTAAAATCAATGAGAGGGGAGGTGAATCAGTGATTTATGAAAGTCACAATCTTTTTAAAAACCAATAATTATGTTTTCTTTTGAACCAAGAGGACAAAGGACACTATATGAACCAAACTTAACTTTAAAATCAACACACCAAATAATAGTTCAAAGAAAAAATTTGACTTATGCATGAATTGTATTGTACTTGCATGAACCATGAATTAAACATATAACATTAACAGAGGTGAAACTTAAAACTTTCACATGTATCAAAGCTCACATTAAATCAAAACCTTTCATGCATGAGATTTAACATAAAAAAAAATAGATATGTAAGACTGATAATTAACATTTGATAACACATTAAAATTGGACTGATAAGAAAAATCACACACATAAAATCATCACATAACGTAGAATATGTCCTGAGTGGAAAACCCTCTTGGGGAATAAAAACCACTCAAAAAATCCTTCTCTTTATTCACTTAGAGCACCAACTCTGACAAGTTCAGGAGCACCAACTCCACAAATACCAGAAGCACCAACTTCTTAAGATATAAGAGCACCAACTCCTTTACAAAGTATAATAGCAACAACGTACTATCAATACTCTACAATTGCAATTTTGCAGTTCTAGAATCTCAATAATAGGCTATAAAGATTTTCAATAAGCACATTGAAGAATGTTGTGTCTCAACATCTTCTCAAATGATAAACACATTTCCAATATAGAATAACTTCTATATCAAAACAATCTTTTAAAGAGTATTCATGAAAATCATTTTCCTCTCTATGATCATCCTTCACAAAAACCTGAAAGTTCTCTTTTTATAGTCAATGCCTTCAATGTAGTTTTAAAAACCTGTAGAACCAACCGAGCTAGGGTTAGAGAAACCCTAAATGAGTTAATAAAACAAATCTATTACAAAACTCGTGAAGAGAAATCTAGAAACCCTAAAAGGTTTTTCACAAGTTAAGCCTCCTTGTTTTTAAAAAACTATAAACAATGTCTTCAAAGATTTATTCACAAACCCATAATGACCAATCTACCAAAACTGCCAAGAATGATTTTAACAAATCAACATAATCCTTTTTATTAACAAATTGTTCACAAGGTCCGAATAAGACAAACAATTTTTGCAAATACTTGATTATGGAGGAAGAAACCGAATGAAAAAAATGATGACCTGTCAAGAAGTTCCTAATGACCCAGCTAGAAAGATGCCACTGAATCTCCTTTCACTAGCTTCCACATTCGAGCTTTTTAACCATTGAAAGACAACAAACCAAAAGACCTTTCTCATCCTAGCTCATGCAGTGAGCTTATTTCACTATCTACAACACTCAACAAAGAAGATTTACCAAAAATTTGCATTCTCAAAAATACCCATGGCGGCAGCTAGGGTTCCAAAAGTTTGCACAAAAAATGACTTTTCCCTAGTTTTCCCTTTCCTTCAAGTCTTTCGAAGACTTTATCAAAAGTAATAATGCTTTGAAGTCCGATATGACAAAAAACACTATAATGTGTATGATTAAATAGAAACATCATAATGCTTTTGAGTTTGATGTCAAAACTTCTACCACGAATGCCGACAACATAATAGAATAAACCCAAAGAGTTGGTCAATGCCACAACAGCTACCAACGATGATCGTCAGTCGTCACATGTAAAATGTGAATGCATAAACCCGATACCACATAAAGCCTGAACATTATCACCTTGCAAACATTATTCCCAAATCAAAGACTTTAAAAAAATGTCGACATTGATAATTATTGAACCAGAAATGATGGTTGCCAATTACCTTGTCACTACCATGTGACTTTCAAACAAAGTCAATTTTCTTTGTAATAAACTCGATATGACCAACATCAATCAACAATGCATGGTGATTTCTAGCAAACTAAAAACTCGATACCTTTTTCAAGGTAATTGCTAGCAATGTAATATATAAACAATTAACCATATTTCTTGAAATCATACCAAGTACCAATAGCAAAGCCACAAGAGTCAACCAACTTCTCATAAGTATTGTCAAGACAATATGTCATGCTGATGGAAATGGAAATGCCACAAATTATGCATTATAAACCATATGGTAAACCACAGATCTCATTACCACATAAGATACCAATAGAAAAAAATGGAACATGTGTATTGACAATGCCACCACATATACCTGAAACACTCTTTCTTTTGGACCAATCTGAATGCTTTAAATGCAAATAATATAGTACTGCCCTATCACAATAATAAAAGTCTCAGCATCAATATGTATCAAGATCATCAATATGTAACAACCAGAAACTAGAACTACATGTGAAAGCCAAAAACAAAGCCATGTAAATCAACTTTGTAAAGCATCATATGCCACCAAGATCATGTAAATGTGTCACCAAAACCATCATGTAGAATGTATTACCCACATGTATTTCCCAAGCCAGTTTTGTCATCAAGGACAAACAAATAACAATAAACAATTGAAAGCCAACAAACTCCCCCTTTGTCCTTGGTGTTCATCATCTCTCCCCCTTTTTGCCTCAATGACAAAGAATGAAAGAGGAGAATGTGAGATGCCATGAAATAAACAACTGAAACCAACCAACTGTCCAACACAATAACCAGTTGTAAGTAGAGGCAAAAATAGCAGTAAACAAAATATAAGGGAGTTGTGAGTGAAAAAATAGATAGGAACAAGCTCCTCCTGAACCAAGATCATGTAAATGTGTCACCAAAACCATCATGTAGCATGTATTACCCACATGTATTGCCCAATCTAGTATTTTCATCAAGGACAAACAAATCACAATAAACAACTGAAAGCCAACAAACTCCCCCTTTGTCCTTCATGGAAAAACACATCATCTCTCCCCCTTTTTGCCTCGATGACAAAGAATGAAAGAGGAAAATGTGAGATGCCATGAAATAAAAAACTGAAACCAACCAACTATCCAACACAATAACCAGTTGTAAGTAGAGGCAAAAATAGCAGCAAATAAAATATAAGGGAGCTGTGAGTGAAAAAATAGATAGGAACAAGCTCCTCCTGAACCAAAAATGGAAGAATCAATGAAGCATTGATTGAGGGATAACCCCCAATCTGTATCTCAGCCTTTCAAAAAAAAAATTGGATAAAGGTTTAGTAAATATATCAACCACTTGTTCTTATGAAGCAACAAACTGGAGACAAACTTCATTAACCAACACTTATTCTCGAAGAAAGTGAAACTTGATAGCAATATGTTTAGTGCGAGAATGCATAATAGGATTTTTAGAGATATTGATCGTACTAGTATTATCACATAAAATAGGAACAAGATTAGAAACTGTGATACCCATATTAGATAAAGTTTGAGTCATCTAGAGAAATTGTGTATAGAAAGAAGTGGTAGCAATATACTTTGCCTCAACAGTGGAAAGAGTAACAAACTCTTGTTTCTTGTTGTGCCAAGCTACTAACCGATCACCAAGAAAGAATGCAGCACCATTGGTTCTTTTCCTATCATCCAAACAACCAACCCAATCAGCATCTATATATGCAATCAAAGAAAAAACATTTCTTCTAGGATACCAAAGACCATGAAGAGTGCCCTGAATATATTTAAAAATTATTTTAATAGCGGAAACATGAGATTCCTTAGGTGATGCCTGAAACCTTGCAACCATGCAAACTATCTGCATTATGTCAAGTCTAGAAGCAATTAGATATAATAGATTTTCAATCATGGATCTATATTCAGATTGATTTTCATCAGGAGAATCATCAACCTTAGTGAGTTTGCAATCTGTAACCATTGGAGTACTAACAAGATGACATCCATCCATTTGAAATTTCTTAAAGCATCTCTCTAGCATACTTAGTTTGAGAGAGAAATATACCATTTTCAAGTTGAAGAACTGAAGACCAAGAAAGAAAGTCAATTCTCCCAACATTGACATTTCAAATTCAGATTCCATAATATGAGAGAATTTTTTACTTAAAGCATCATTACTGCTGCCAAAAATGACATCATCTACATACACTTCAACAACAAAAATATCAGTACCTTCAACCTTAACATAAAGATTGTTGTCAACAACACCTCTAACAAAGCCATTTGATGTCAAATGATTATCCAACCTAGAGTACCATGCCCTGGGTGCTTGTTTTAATCCATATAAGGCCTTTTTCAACCTATAAACATGATTAGGCTTGTCTTTGCAAACAAAACCTTCATGTTGTTCCATATAGACCTCTTCATCTAAATAGCCATTTAAAAATGCAGTTTTGACATCCATTTGATAAACAGTGAAATTTTTATAAACAGAATAAGTCAATAATATTCTAATAGATTCTAGTCTAGCAACAGGTGCAAAGTTTTCACCAAAATCAATACCCTCCTTTTGAGCATAGTCTTTACAGAAAAACCTTGCCTTGTTGCAAACAACTTTACCATTTTCATCAAGCTTATTATTGTAAACCCACTTGCCACCTATGACACTCTTGTCATCAGGTCTTAGAACTAACTCCCAAGTTTGGTTTTTCTCAATTGAACTTATTTTTTCCTGCATAGCCTTAATCCAGCATTCATCCAATAGAGCTTCATCACAGTTCTTAGGTTCAAATTCAATGACTAAACAAAAGGTTGTATGCTCTGCCATTTGAGCTTGTTCTTCCAATTTAGCAATCTTTCTTTGGGTTTGAACTCCATCATTTCTATCCCCAATAATTTTATTTTGAGGATGATTTTTAGCAATATATTTTAAAGAAGTTTTGGGCACAAAATTTTCAGAGCTTGTTGTTTCATCATGTTTAGGACTTGTTGTTTCAACATTTTCAGGTAGTATCTCAAGTTTTGTTTCTATTTCTTTCTCATCAACCTGCACAAGATCAGTTTCTAAATGTGGTCTTTCATCAACTTTCACATTGGCTGCCTTAAAAAATTTATTAAGCCTTTTATTATAACATTTATAGGCTTTACTTTGAGTTGAGTATCCCAACAAGATACCCTCATCACATTTTGATTGAAAGCTGCCTAATTGTTCATCATCTTTCTTAATAAAGCATTTGCTGCCAAAGATTTTAAAATGTTTTACAGAGGCAGACTTTCCATGCCACAATTCAGAAGGAGTAAATTTTGATTTCACTCTAAGTTGTACTCTGTTTAAAATGTATACAGTTGTATGAACGACTTCTTTCCAATACATGTCAGGCAACTTAGCCTCATCTAACATTGTTCTTGTCATTTCCTTTACAGTTCTGTTTTTACATTCAACTACCCCATTTTGTTGAGGTGTTCTAGTGGTTGCATATTGTCTTTTAATACCATGTCGTTCACAATAATCAATAAATTCTTGAGATGTGAACTCACCTCCTTTATCAGATCTTAGGCATTTAAGCTTTAAATCATATTCTTTTTCAACCATTTTATGAAATATTTTGAACCTTTCAAATGCCTATGATTTATGTTTAAGAAAAGTAACCCAAACCATTCTTGTATAATCATCCACAAACAACACAAAATACTTTTCACCATTAATTAACCTTGTTCTAGTTGGGCCACATAAATCCGTATGCACTAGTTGTAAAGGCTTTGTTGAAGAATGTTATTTTTTCTTGAAACTAACTTTATTTTTTTTACCACTTAAACATTCTTTGCACACAAAGTTTTCTTGTTTATTAAGGACAAGCAAACCTCTAACATTCTGATTTTTACTGATTCTAACCAGATTATCAAAGTTTATATGTCCTAATCTTTTATGCAATAACCAACTTTCTTCAACTTGACCCATTAGACACATACCTTCATTATTGTCATTACCAGAGGTGTCTAAGAGATTATAAACATTACCTTTAGTCCTTCTCCCTGCTACAATAGTCTTTCTTGACTTGTTCTTGATCTCACATCCCTGTGAAGTAAACATAACATGATAACCACTATCACAGATTTGGCTAACACTAAGTAAATTATGCTTTAGTCCTTCCACATAATAAACATAATGGATAGGTGTGTCCTCATTTAGCAAAAGTGAACCTTTACCTTTAATCTGTATAACAGTGTTATCACCAAATTTCACATATCCACTAGCATAATCTTCAAGTTTGATGAATTTTTCCTTGTCCCCTATCATGTGATTAGAACAACCACTATCTAGGACCCATAAGTCCTTCTTTTTAGTATGAAAAGCAATTTGGACTAGCATTGATTGCTTTATGCCTTTGACAAACTTAGGTTTCCAAACTGTTTTTGTTTTCTGTTGTAAACCAACTTTGCATTGTTTGACTATATGTCCCAAAGTGTTGCATTTAAAACATCTGACCTAATTAACGAAACCAAAATGTTGCTTATGTCCAAACCTTGGTATTCTAGAAGTCATGAGCTTGAAAGTACTCATTTTATGGCCAATGTTTTTGCAAACAAAGCAGTAGCCATAAAAGAAAGGATTGAATCTGAATTGTGTTCTTTTGTTTTCAAAAGAATGGACATAATTCTTATCAAATTCAAAATGATTTGGTTTGAAACTCTTATTTGTTGAATTAGATTTTGGCTTTGAAGTATCAATTGAACATTCAAATTTTTCAAATCCAACACCAGTTTTATCTTTATTCAGTTTCTGCTTGCTAAGCATATCATTGAGCTTTAATGTACTTTCATACTTTTCAATTTTCTTTCTAAGATCAACAATTTCGTGTTCCAGTTTTTGAATTTCTTGATCTTTGAAACATACAGCTACTCGAAGATAGTCCTCAACTCTCTTAAATTCTTCAAGCTAAGTCTTCAAAGAGACTATTGATTCATCTAGTTTTTTCTCTTG
This sequence comes from Sequoiadendron giganteum, assembly GCA_007115665.2. Taxonomy (NCBI): domain Eukaryota; kingdom Viridiplantae; phylum Streptophyta; class Pinopsida; order Cupressales; family Cupressaceae; genus Sequoiadendron; species Sequoiadendron giganteum. Next base: position 4,085,438 of record CM021101.1, on the reverse strand, counting down.
AGTAATAAATTGCTTTTTAAGTTTCTTAATTTCCTTTAAATCACATTTTAACTCTCCTTCAAGATCTATTTCACCATCTTCTAAATCAATTTTTCTATTTGAATCTTCTTGCAATTTGACTTCAGCCACAAACAAAGTCTCATCTTCCTCAACTAAAGAGTCTTTTGTTTCAATGTCCGTTTCATCTTTACTAAACAAACTCTTCTTCTTTTTGAAATTAAAATTCTTTTTAGGTTTATAGACCTTCTTCTTAGATTGTTTTTCAGAATTTTCATCATCACTATTTTGATCACCATAGGGGCACTTAGCTGCAAAATGTCCAATTTTGCTACAGTTAAAACACTTAAAGGGAAGTTTTCCTTTGTATTTGCTTGATCCCTTTTTAATTTTTCTAACAAAGTGAGTTTCTTTTGAATCAGAGTATTATGACTCACTTTCATCTGTATTTTCCTTTTTTTAGTTTTAAATGCAGTTTCTTTTCCTGTTGGATTGATTTTTCTTGTTCTCATTTCATAAGCAGTAAGAGTTCCTTGTAGACTATCTAAGGTAAGCTGATCAAAATGTTTATTTTCTTCAAGGGATGAGACCTTAGATTCATATTTAGGTTGTAAGGTTATAATGACCTTTGTAACCACATCAAACTCTTTTACTTCTTCTCCTAACCCTCTCATTGCATTAACAACTTCATCTATTCTCAAGAAATATTCAACAACTTTTTCATCATCCTTCATTCTCATTTCCTCAAACTGATGTTTGAGAGTAAGGATTTTTTACTATTTGACTTTGTCACTTCCTTGATAAATGTTTTCAAGTTTTTCCCAAATTTTTTGAGTTGATTTGCAATGCATGAATTTAACAAATACATCTTTATTTAATCCACACAAGATGGCATGCTTAGCTCTAACATTAGTTTCATACTTCTTTTTTTTAGCAGAATTTGAGGGTATTGTAGGTAGAACAGTATACCCATTTAGAAATATGCTCCATACATCAAGATCAATTGAAGCTAGATATGATTCCATTCTGATTTTCCAGAACACATAGTTTGTACCATCAAACAATGGAGCTCTAGTCATAGAAGTACCTTTATGATCTTGTGACATGTTTGATAGGCTTCCAAAAACCAGAATCAATCCTAGGTGGTTTAGACCTATATGAGGACCCTATGCATTGATACCAATTGTTGGAAAACTGAAATCACTGAGAGGGGGGGTGAATCAGTGATTTATGAAAGTCACAATCTTTTTAAAAACCAAGAATTATGTTTGCTTTTGAACCAAGAGGAAAAAGAACAGTATATGAAGCAAACTTAACTTTTAAATCAACACACTAAATAATAGTTCAAAGAAAAAATTTAACTTATGCATGAATTATATTGTACTTGCATGAACCATGAATTAAACATATAACATTAACAGAGGTGAAACTTAACACTTTCACATGTATCAGAGCTCACATTAAATCACAACCTTTCATGCATGAGATCTAACATAAAAAAATTTAGATATGTAAGACTAATAATTAACATTTGATGACACATTAAAATTAGACAAATAAGAAAAATCACACACATAAAATCATCACATAACAAAGAATATGTCCTGAGTGGAAACCCTCTTGGGGAATAAAAACCACTCAAAAAATCCTTCTCTTTATTCACTTAGAGCACCAACTCTAACAAGTTCAGGAGCACCAACTGCACAAATACCAGAAGTACCAACTTCTTAAGATACAGGAGCACCAACTCCTTTACAAATAATAATAGCAACAGTGTACTATCAATACCCTAGAAGTGCAATTTTGCAGTTCTAGAATCTCAATAGTAGACTATAAAGATTTTCAATAAGCACATTAAAGAATGTTGTGTCTCAACATCTTGTCATATGATTAAACAAATTTCCAATATAGAATAACTTCTATATCAAAATAATCTTTTAAAGAGTATTCATGAAAATCTTTTTCCTCTCTATGATCATCCTTCACAAAAAATTGAAAGTTCTCTTTTTATAGCCAATGTCTTCAATGCAGTTTTAAAAAATTGTAGAACCAACCGAGCTAGGGTTAGAGAAATCCTAAATGAGTTAATAAAATAAATTTATTACAAAACCCGTGAAGAGAAATCCAAAAACCCTAAAAGGTTTTTCACAAGTTAAGCCTCCTTGTTTTTAAAAAACTTAACAACTATATCTTCAAAGATTTATTCACAAACTCATAATGACCAATCTACCAAAACTGCCAAGAATGATTTTAACAAATCAACATAATCCTTTTTCTTAACAAATTGTTTACAAGGCCTGAATAACACAAACAAGTTTTGAAAATACCTGATTATGGAGGAAGAAACCGAATGAAAAAAATGATGACCTGTCAAGAAGTTCCTAATGACCCAGCTAGAAAGATGCCATTGAATATCCTTTCACTAGCTTCCACATTCGAGCTTTTTAACCCTTGAAAGTCAGCAAACCAAAAGACCATTCTCATCCTAGCTCATACAGTGAGCTTATTTCACTATCTACAACACTCGACAGAGAATATTTACCAGAAATCTGCATTCTCAAAAATACCCATGGTGGCGGCTAGGGTTCCAAAAGTTTGCACAAAAAATGACTTTGCCCTATTTTTCCCTTTCCTTCTAGTCTTTCGAATAATTTATCAAAATTGATAATGATTTGAAGTCCGATATGACAAAAAACTCTATAATGCATATGATTAAACAAAAACATCATAATGCTTTTGAGTTTGATGTCAAAACTTCTACCATGAATGCTGACAACATTATAGAATAAACCCAAAGAGTCGATCAATGCCACACAAGCTACCAACGATGATTGTCGGTCATCACATGTAAAATGTGAATGCATAAACCCGGTACCACACAAATCTTGAACTTTATCCCTTGTAAACATTATTCCCAAATCAAAGACTTTAAAAAAATGCTGACATTGATAATTATTGAACCAAAGATGATGGCTGCCAATTACCTTGTCACTACCATGTGACTTTCAAACAAAGTCAATTTCCTTTGTAATAAACTTGATATGACCAACATCAATCAACAATGCATGGTGATTTCTAGCAAACTAAAAACCCGATACATTTTTCAAGGTAATTGCTAGTAATGTTATATATAAACAATTAACCATATTTCTTGAAATCATACCAAGTACCAATACCAAAGCCACAAGAGTCAACCAACTTCTCATAATTATTGTCAAGACAATATGTCATTTTGATGGAAATGGAAATGCCACAACTTATGCATTATAAACCATATGGTAAACCACATATTTCATTACCACATAAGATACCAATAGCAAATAATGAAACATGTGTATTGGCAATGCCACCACATATACCTAAAACACACTTTCTTTTGAACCAATCTGAATGATTCAAATGAAAAGACTATAGTGCTGCCCTGTCACAATAATAAAAGTATCAGCATCAATATGTAACAACTAGAAACTGGAATTGCATGTGAAGTCCAAAAACTGAGCCATGTAAATCAACTATGTAAAGCATCATATGCCACCAAGATTATGTAAATGTGTCACCAAAACCATCATGTAGAATGTATTACCCACATGTATTACCCAAGCCAGTTTTGTCATCAAGGACAAACAAACCACAATAAACATCTGAAAGCCAGCAATAATGTCTATAATAAGAAGACCATAAAAATAGTTACTTTATACCTAGGATAAAATGAGCTATTGGATGAGATTCATGGGGTAGTTTAATTTTCAAAGAATGATATTCATTTAGGGTACCATTAGATTAGAGTCTATGTGGAGGATGTACATAAGACAACATTTAGATGCCACTACAAATGTTATGCATTTTTAGTTATACCCTTCAATCTTACTAATTCACAGATGAATTTCCAATCATGTATGAACCACAAATTTAATAAGCAGTTGTGGAAATTTATTTTGGTATTTTTTATGACATAAGACATGGGAGGATCACCTCAGGAACATTGATGAGGTGTTGGGCATTATGAAGTCACAATCATAGTTTGTGAAGGCTTCCAAATGTGAGTTTGGAATGACAAAGATTTTATATTTGGGACATGTGATTGGTGCTAATGGTGTGAAGGTGCACTAGGAGATGATATAGGCCATACATGAGTGGGCACCACCAAGGAACATTTCTAATTGAAGGGTTTTTCTTGGATTATGTTGTTACTAAAGGAGATCTATCAAGGGGTTTTACCAGTTGACTACACCTCTTACAAATATCACTAAGAAGGGTGCATTCAAATGGTTAGATGAGGCTCAAATTAAATTTTATAGGATCAAACAAGTGATGTGTTCTTGTCTAGTGATAGCTTTACTAGATTTATCTCAACCATTTATTTTGGAGTGTGATGCATCACACAAAGGGATAGGCCTTGTATTTATAAAAAAATGACTATCTAATAGCCTATGAGAGTTAGAGTTTGAGAGATGCAGAGTGGTTATATTCTACACATGACAAGGAAATTCTTGTCATCATGCATGTGTTGGTGAATTTTAGACAATACTTAGTAGGTGGAAGATTTATGGTCAAGATAGATCACAATAGTCTAAAATATTTTCTAGAGAAAAATAATTTGAAAGAACACTAATAGAAATGGGTAAGATTCAAGCGTATGAATTTGACATTGAATATGTCACTTGGGAAAAATAGTATTATGGCAGACACATTATCCAAGAGACCTATCCTTTGCTCTATGTCAAAGCTTTCAATTGATTGGAATGCTCACTTGGTAGTTGAGTGTTCCAAGAATACATTTACATGTGAGCTCATGGATGAAAGGTTTTAGGATGATAGATATAAGATGATTGGTGATGTGATATACTACAAGGACATGATATATTTGGTAGCTGAATCTAAAATAAAGAGTAAGATTTTGAGAGTTGTTCACAATACTCCTCTAGAAGGACATCCAGGGTTCTTTAGAACCTATAGGAAAGTTGAAGAGAGATTCTCCTTGAAGGGTCTCAAGAGCGATGTATTGCATTATTTCAAAGAGTGTATGGCTTGTTAGAAAAAAAAATTGAAGCACACTTTCTCTGCCACTTTGCTACAACCATTTCCTATTCCTGAGCAGAAGTGGGAGATTGTATTAATGGACTTTATCACTAGTCTTCTTAAAGTCAAAAGAAGAGATTTCATTTATGTGGTGGTTAATAGATTGACCAATCATGCACATTTATTTTCTATTTCTTCCTATCACAAGGCACCTAAGGTTGAAAATTTATTTTTTAGAGAGATGTTCAAACTTCATGGGATTTCAAATAATATTGTTAGCAATAGGGACAACATATTTTTCAATGTATTCTAGCAAGAGCTATTCAGATTGGTTGGTATTGAGTTTTCCCCAAGAACCAGTTACCATACATAGACAAACATACACATAGAGATTCTAAATAAGTGAGTGGAAGGGTATCTACATAATTATGTATTAGTGTAACTTAGAAGGCCTACATCAGATGGCTATATTTAGGGGAGTACTTTTATAATACTATCTACCACATGTCGATAGGTATGTCACAATTCAGGGCCTCGTATGGGTATGATGCTATGTATTTTGTAGACTTATCATTTTATGGCAACAGAGCTCCCAAGGCTAAAAAATTAATGCAAGATAGCTAGGATGTCCTTAAGGTACTTAACAAAAGTTTACATTGTGCTTAGAATTAATAAAATACATATACAAATAAGCATAATATTAAGAAAAAATTTGAGGTTAGTGATTCATTTTTCTTGCATCTACAACCATATAAATAATCTACATTGAAAAGGAGTGGTACAAAAAAAGTTGAAGCCTTAATTCTATGGGCCTTATAGGATTGTGAGGAGAGTTGGGGAGGTAATGTATGATCAAGAGTTTCTTGCAGCTAGAAAAATCCGTGTGTTGCATGTATCTTGCCTCAAAATCACGAATGGGAAACACAATACTCCATCTACAAAGCTTCCACCATTAGATGAGGAGGGAAAATTGATTTTTGTGCTTGATGTTATTGTGGATGTGAGGGATTGTTGATTGAGAAGCAAGGTGGTTAATAGTTATTTGATCATATGAAGAGATTTTCCTCTTGACGATGTTATGTGGGAAGTATAATATATATCAAAACATCCAAGATTGTAATTGCTTGGGGTAAATAAATATTAGGAAGTGAGGACTGTAATGTCCTCATTTTTTGAGTAATCATGTGACAGAACTTAATTCAATTAATTAAATATTAAATCATCCTAAGAATTTTTTTGGATATTTATATTTAATTAATTAATTAATTATTAAAGTGGCTTTATTAAATGTGTTGCTCCAATATTAAATAAATTTAATTTTGAATGATGAAATATTTAATAATAAATTAAAAGGTGGTGAAAAATAATTCAATATCATCTTATGGAAATTATTATCAAGAAGAATTGAGAGAGCTTGTCTATAGGTTTGGGAATTTGAGGATGAAAACCCTTGGGTACAAGAAATTGGATGAAAACCCAATTTGATTTGCAAGTGAATTCATTGCAAAATTCATATAGAGCTTCAACAATCAATCCAAATAATTATTCAAATTTGTGAAGTTTTTTCTCAAAGACAAATTTCAAAAGTTATATAGGGTTAATTGCCAGAAGGAGAATATATGATATATTTTGAATATAGTTTAGATGATACAAAAATTTGAAGTTTAAATTATATTAATTCTATTTCTAGTTATATGTCATTGTACTTGGCATCATACCATTTTCATTGAAGGAACCCTATTATATTAAGGGGAGTCATGTGTGATGAAAGGCAACATAAAATAATGAAATATTGACACCTTGACCATTCATTTAGCCACCTCTCAAAGTATGATGTGATGCAAATAAATTTTGGAAGGTGATGTGGTATACACTAAGGGTGTTGAAGTGTGAAGGCTTGGGCACACCCTTCTTACCAACCACCACCATTACTAAAGATGCCACCATATTAATATAAGAACCACTCAAGTAGTGGATTATTTTCTTTCTCTAGTGTTGCCATACCTCGGCCTATTGGGTCTACAATTTACATCATCTAATAATATTAAAAATAATGAATAGATCAACTATTAATGGTTAATTAATTTCTAAATATTTCTTTGTGGACTATGAACAACACATTGTTAGTAGATGTATGAATATCTATATGTATTATTTTAGTGAATTTAGTAATGTTTTTAACAAAATAACTTATAAATTATGTTGATCTATATACATGATTTTTGATATTTTTAAATAAAGTATTCAAACAAGCATATGACATAAAATAACCTAGAAAATTAGCTCAGTGATGTCAATGCAAAACAAATGGTAACTCCTCTAAAATTGGTCCACTACAAATAGTTTGAAAAAATTCCCACATTGTCAAACTTGTAAACATTATAAAATTTATCTTTATAATTGGCAAGGAAAATTACACAGTTCTTTAGAAAGGGTTTCTTAACATCAAGGCCTTGGTGGCTAATTAATGAATCATATAATTTAGGAAATACAATCAATCTTTCTCTTTGGTGTTGATATTCTATAAATTCTTGGGAGATGAGGAGGAGGAAGCCATGGATGGATCTATCAAAAGAAAAGTTGTTTGGATTTGATGAAAGGATACACCAATATTTATTAGTACTTGTAACTTTAGGAGGTGCAAGGGATGTGTCAATAGGAAATTTAAGGGAATTCCATTATCATATTTTCCTTACATTCAACCATTACTAGATCCTTATCCTTAACTCCTTCAATATTTTTTATAGGCCAAATTATTTCTTACACCTGAAGAATAAGCACATGTAGCTACAAAAGATTTAGATTTTTATAAAATAGGAACTAAAAATACCATTCAATATCATTTTATAATGAAATACTAGATCATGTCAATATATACAAATATTACTTGCCAACAAACCTTAAAACAACTATATCTACATCTAAAAATTATGAAAATGCAAATTAGTATTTTGATAAGCCATTCCAAGCCATAACTAATTAGATGAGCATCATACTTTTGAATAGTAACATGAAAAAACAAAGCAATAGAGCTATCAAAAAAATAGTTAGAAAAACTCACATTTTTTAAAAATAACATTTGTATGGACCTATAATTGCTTACTAACTTGGCTAAACTTGGTACATGATCAAATAAAATCTCAAAATTATTTGGAATTTAAACTTAGTCATCTCACCACACTATCATAAAGCTATATATATATCATGAATCTTTAATGAACTCAAATCCAAACTGAAAGTTCCTAATTGTTACAAAAATAAACATAACCATTTCAAAAACTTATCTGAATTTGGGTAAGTGGTGGAAGCAATAATAATTTTAAAATAATAAGACTTACAACTACTTCAAACCAAAATTAACAACTTCAATCATTTTCAAAATTTCAAAATTAATCTATTATGGTACATTTTTTTCCTTCTAAATAATGAATCTTATACAAGAACACATTATTTTTCTTATACATACCCAAAGTTACTAACTTTCGAGGATAATATGAATTTTTCAATTAAGTTGCAAATATGTTAAGCATGAGACGTTAAAAAATATAAAGTAATTAAATTCTTGGAAAATATTATACCAAACCTACATACCAACATATGTTAAAAAAAGTGATTTTGATGCGAGAGCATCCAAGGTGAAAGGGAAATCCTATATCACCAAAAATATTGTTATTTTAAATTTTTTTATTTTCAATAAGGGCTTAGGGGTTAGGAGAGTAAATATTTCAATTTGCAACTTTGTAAATTCCCTTGTGGCAAAATTGTAAATGTAAAATTGGTGGAATTATGCTTCAATAAATGTTTCTAAGGCACAAATGGGAAAATATTCCTTTTGGGTGTCTCATTTATTGGTGGGGACCACTTGGGGTTCATTTGCTTGCATGTTCAATTGCATGTTTGTGCCACAAGCTTTGAATGTTGTTGCTTGTCCATTTTAGAAGTCGTCAGAGCTATTGAGAATCAATGGAGGTGTCATAGTTTACCAAGATGACTACCCAAGAGTTAGGCACCCATGTGAGGGCCATGCAAGCAAGGAATTATTTTATATTTTATATGTTATCTCTCCTCAACTTGGATGTGGGATTTCAAGGTGGTAATGACAAGTTGTTTTGGGAAATGATTTATGGTTTTCTACTCACACACTCTCTAGATATTGATGCTTGTTCATTTGGAGAAGGATTCCTTTGGAGAGTTTGTGGATGCATACCTAGATGCTTCCAAAATAAAGCTAGAATGTTAAGATGTAAAATTTTTTATGTGTGAAGCATAGATTGTAAGGAAGCATATGAGCTCCATGTTTATGTAATTCATTTCCAGATTTGAAAATAATATATGTTACAAATTTCTCTTCCATAAGATGTGTTTTATGATAATTTATTGCCTTCTTCCATAGTTTTTTATGTGTGTTTGGTTTTATATTTGAAAGGGAGAGCATTACTTTTCATTGGTGGTATCAGAGCGGGAGTTCTTGAGTCTGTAAATAAAGTTCCAAAGAGAGACAGTTTGTAGTAGGACCTATGAGTTGTGAGTGGAGATTAAGATGCCTCCAAGAGTTCCCCAACGTGATAGAGGTAGAGGAAAAGGTGGAGGAAGAGATGAACTTAGATCTCTCAAAATGTGCAATTTGATATTTTGTAGGAAGAGATTCACATAAGGGATGTGCATAGAGAAGGAGATGAAAGTGAAGATGAAGTTGAGGAGGAATTTGAAGAGGAAGAATAGGATCAAATGGATCTTGGGGAAATCAGATTGTTGAGAGCCATCTCTCAACTTGGAAAGAAGCCAAAGATGGATGTTTCAACTTTTAATGGAAGCTTGAATCCTAAAGAGTTGATAGACTAGATTAATAATATGGAGGAGTTCTTAGAGATTGAAGAGATTGAAGACCCTCATAAGGTGAGGTTTGCAAAAATAAAGTTAAAAGGCCATGCTAGCAATTGGTGAAAGGAAATCTATCTTGACAAAGGAAGAAAAGGGAAAGATAAAATTTCTAAATGGGATCAAATGGTGGATAATATGAATAGATAATTCATTCTAGTAGATTATGAGTTGGAGTTGCTTAGAAAGATGAAAATTTTAAGATAAGGAATGAGAACTATGGAGTACAAAGAAGAATTTAATAAGATTCTTATTAGAACAAGACATTCTAAAGCAAAAAAAGGAAAAAGTAGCATGTTACATCAATGGGTTGAAGCCAATCATACAAGAAGAGTTGGAATTAGTGAGAATATACACCATTGAGGATACACACCAGTTTGCATTGAAGGTAGAAGAAATATTGAACAAAAAAATTGAGAATAAGAAAAAAAGAAGGGTAGAGCTTATGTGCAAAAAAAGAATGAACAATAGATTAGAGACATTAATGGAAACAAAGATGAAAGAGCTGATAGCTCAAACAAGTTCCATGAGAAAAAATTTAGAGGAAGAGGAAGATCGGGTAGATGATTTGGAAGAGGAGGCTTCCAAGAAACTTGTTACCAATGTGGAGAAGTGGGACATAGAGCAAATGAATGCCCTCAAAATCAAGAAAGGATGAATAGGAGACCTGAAAACCATGCTTGAGCGGCAAATGTGAATAAAGAATATGTAGGGCTATCATGTTGGAAAGAGACACTGTACATTTCATCTGGTGTTGTCATTGATGGAAACCCTATTCAGTGATTCAATCTGCACTTCAGTAGTTGCTTATACCGAAAGCCAGATCAAAGAAATGTATTATCTATCAAAGCTAGAATAGGGTATCTGATAGAGTGGTGTTTTTTGATTCATATGCAATTCTTTGTTATCATTTTGAGTTTTGGATCTCAGGGAAGATATTTTGATATATTAACTATGTTATCCTTGAATGATAGAGCCTCGTATTGATTTGTGTGCAAGTTAGAAGATCCGGTTGGCTGATTTTTTATCTAACAGTGCAAGAAAGTCGACTAAGTGAATATAGCATGTTGTGGATCTTTGTGGGGTAATTTCTTGAAGTGTTTTGTGCTTGAACATGTTTTTTTGGGTCCTCACTATGTTGTGGCCAACTTTGGTTGGTGCGCTTTGAAAATTATCTATAGATTTAGCTAACGATTTGCAAATATTTTATGTTTTATTGAAGCCGACATGTGGTTGATTAAATATTTAGTTGCAGATATATATTCAAGCGATCATTTATATCATTTGGATATATGTGCGAAGTGTGTTGATGTGTGTTGCAAAATTCAGAAGGATTGTAAAGTGATTATGCACAATTTCACTTGTGCATAAAAGGATTTGTGATGCGAATTAAAGAAGATAGAGCTAAAGAGAAGAATCAGATAGAAGGTCAAGAATGTGATTGATGTGCTTAATCGAAACTATACTCAGGCATTAGCAGATGCTACTTCATAGTTCATCTACTCCAGTAGTTTTCTAGAAGTGAATGTAAGATAGTGAGTCTTCATTTTGTATCTGAGCAGTGAGCTCTAGGCAGTGTGCCTGAATGCATGTGCATTCTCATTTGTAAACACTTATATTTGAGTATACTCATATTTTGGATTGGCCTTCCATCGTGGTTTTTCCCCTAATAGGGTTTCCACATAAAAATCCTTGTGTTATGGTGTTGTGGTTGATTGCTTTATGTTCTTGCATCTTTCTTTTTGTTCAATACTATAAGTGGTTGAAAGATCGGGTTAATAAAGTTATATTTTGTAGAACACTGATTCACCCCCCCTCTTAGTGTTCCTTGATTCCAACACATCACACTCCAAAGAAGTTGAAAGAGGAGAATCTTTGATGACTAGGAAAGTCTTGTTGAATGAAGACAATAAACCAATGCAAAGGAAGAGTTCGTTTAAAACAAGATGCAAATGTGAAGGTAAAGTGTATAATGTGATCATTGATGGTGGTAGTACTAGAAATATTGTTTATGAAGAAATGGTGAATAAGTTGCAGCTAGAAAGGAGATGGCACCCACATCCGTATGGGATTTCTTGGTTGCAAAATGACTGTAAGGTTTTGGTGAATGAACAATTATTGGTAAGATTTAAGATTGGTGATTATTATGATGAATTTTTGGTGTGATATTATGTCTACATATATTTTACTTGTTATTGGGAAGACCCTGGTTGTTTGATAGGAAAGCAATGCATGATGGGCATGCCAATACCTACTTCTTGATGAAGGATGAAGTCAACATAAGTTGAAACCTTTGAATAAATAAGAAGGGGCGATATGTAATGACACTCGAAAATTATTAGGTAATGGAGTTAGACAATTAGTTAAAGAGGATGCAGATGAACATCGTGATTATCTAATGCAAGTTGCAGTAGTGTCGATTGTGTTCAAAAGGGGCAAAGTGAAATTTTTGGTGGAGAAAGAAGAGGTAAAATCCATTTTTTGTAAAAATGTTGTTGATTTATATGCGAACATGATAAGATTAGTGCAGAAGAATATATTGCAGCAATGAGTACATTGGTGAATGAAGGCATTATAGTTGTAAGTAAGGAAGAAGGTGAGAGAGTGAATGTTGAGTTGTTTGGTGAGATTCCCTTTGCATCAGTTGATGACTTCCCATTTGATAAAGAGATTTTTATGAAGGACAGTTTGTTGCAGGATGGAAAGGAGGAATATTTTGATTGTAATACTGACATTGAAAGTGATATAGAGGGGAAATATGGAAAGGATGATTATTTTGATTATGTTACTAACATTGAATTTATAGCTGAAAATTGATTTTCAGGATATATAGGGAAGGAGGAACACATGGATCGAACAAAGATTGAAAATGAACCACTTGTTGCAGCAATAACAAGGGAAGAGGTAATGTATGAGTTTCCTTATTTTACTGAAGAATAGAAAATTACTGATTATGATTTTCCAACATTTCATAGTGCAAATTGGTGGGAATTAGAATTTGTGAAAAGATAAAGAGAGGAAGAATGAAGGATGGAAGGGGCATAAAATTGTAGAGGCGGGTTTAGAAATATGTTCAAAAAGATAAGGTAAAAAAATGAGTCTAGAATAAGCATAAGATCTACAAATGTTAATGATTTCAACTCATGAAATATTTCAAATTACCATGGGTGTCTAATGCAAGAGCATCCAAGGTTAAAGGGCAATCCTATATCACCAAAAATATTGTTATTTCAATTTGTTTATTTTCAATAAGGGCTAAGTGGTTAGGAGAACAAATATTTTAATTTGCAACTTTATAAATTCCCTTGTGGAAAAATTATAATTATAAACTTGGTGGAATTATGATTCAATAAATGTTTTTAAGGAATAAGAAAAATATTCCTTTTTGGCATCCTATTTCTTGGTGGAGACCACTTGGGGTTCAATTGCATGCATTTGCATGTTTGTGCCACAAGCTTTGCATGTTGTTGCATGTCAATTTTGGAAGCCATCGAAGCCGTTGAGAATCAATGAAGGTGTCATAGTTGACCAAGATGATTGGCAAAGAGTTAGGTGCCCATGTGAGGGCCATGTAAGCAATGAATTATTTTATATTTTATATTTTATCTCTCCTCAAGTTGGACATGGGATTTCAAGGTGGTAATGATAGGTTGTTTTTTTATACCATTTATGGTTTTCTACTCACACACTCTCTAGATATTGATGCTTGTTCATTTGGAGAAGGGGGCTTTTGGAGAGTTTTTGGATGCATACTCAGATGCTGCCAGAATGAAGCTAGAATGTTAAGTTTTAGATTTTTGTATGTGTGAAGCCTAGGTTGTAAGGAAGCATATGAGCTCCATGTTTATGTAATTCATTTCCATATTTGAATATAATATATGCTACAAATTTATCTTCCATAAGATGTGTTCCATGATAATTTTTTTCCTTCTTGCATAGTGTTTTGTGTGTGTTTGGTTTTAGATTTGAAAGGGAGAGTATCCCTTTTCATCAAATTTAATCCTTGTGGTCACTTGCAAAGTACATGCAATGATGTTATGTGCATTTCAATAACTACACTTCTATTTCATAAATAGAATATAAACAAACTAACTTATCTTTAGATTTTAATATTTTAATATTTAAAATTATTAGTAGGTTAGGGTTATTATGTAACGCCCCACCATGCTAACCCCAAAAGACAACTAAATCTAACAAATTGTCGCACATTTTTTTTAAAGGAGAACATCACGCAAGATGCACATGAACAAACATTACATGAAAATAAATTAAACAATTACAATATCAACTATGTCCCCTGGGGTACACATGATGAAATTATGAAACATAAATTCATACCATAACGATAACGAACGAACCAAGATTACATTATAACCCATGATATAGCATACGTTTAAAATAATCATGCATTCCTTATAATCCATCAATAAGAATCATCCACATAGAAAAACCATAACATACTATCATCATGTGAATTCAATGGAGCATATTTCCATAGATACAACACATCAAATGACAACTACCACAATCAATAACCTCATAAGGTATACAAAGGTAAAATAATACATTACATTTGTTTCAGGAGTACATTACATCGTAACCGATCTTAATTTTAAGTTACCTTGTAAATTAATTTAAATTGAATACTCAAGGCTAACCCTAACATTTACTTTATCGCATAACCAAAATCAATTTAAGTAATAGAATCACGAAGTAAGCAAGACATCTCAAATAAACAACTCACTGACACGACATGAAGGACCAAAAGTGGAGGGGTGCTACATATTAATATTTGTAGATTTATCCTAGGGATCTTATTCAAACTTTATCTTATTATCATGAGTTGCTTCAAAATTATTTATACTAAATCCTTATTCATTCTACAAGATCTTCTAAAATGGCTTATTTAATTGAATGCATCTATAGTAGTATTATTAGCATCAATTTCCCCACTCTGAGTTCCCTTTATAAATTTAGCAATAGAATCCCCCTCTATTCATTTTGGTTCATTTTAATTCTATGGGAATTAAGTGAACACTAATAAGTAATGGTTCTATCCTTAATGTTTTTGTTGGGAAAATATGTCTCAACCTTGCAATTATATAAGTTTTTTTTGATACATAAGGTATTGTTCATACAACGATGAGGGGATATCCCTCCCCCTCCCCCTGTGAGGGGTCTGAGGGGATCATCCCCTTGACTGAGGGTCCAGGGGGCAACACGCCCCGATTGGGGCTCAGGGGCAACACCCCCAAAAGCCAAATTTTAGGTACACTTTATTATTGTAAATTTGGACCATTCAACATATATTATGTCTTTTATCTGATGGTAAATATTTTTTTGGCTTGAATTTCCCTAGAAGGTAACCCTATATTATGAGGGTGTTGTATTACAACTATGTATTGTGATGTATTTTGAGAGGTTGATAGCAACTGTGTTACCTATGGATTTGTGGTTGGTGATACTCTTGTGAGAAGCTTGCTCTGCAAGTATATTTTTTTATGATTTTTGAATAATATATTAAGTGGCCTTTGAAGTGGGGTTTTTCTCCTGAAAGGGTTTTCCCCACATAAATCACTATGTTGTGGTATGCATGATATTTGTGTTTATTTTTATTTAAGTTTATGTAATTGATAAAGATTTGAAATTTTTTTGCATTATTCTCTTCTCAAGATTAGTGTAGGAAGTTGTTTTGCTACCTTAACTTCCTTACAGTTTTTATTATTGAATCTTCAAAGTGAACTCCTATATATATACTACATAAAGGGTCCCATGGGATATTATCAAAACCTTTAATGGATACTTAAGGAGGAGGAAAGGTATATATATATACCTTTCCTCCTCCTTAAGTATCCATTAAAATATACCTTTCCTCCTCCTTAAGTACCCATTAAAATATACCTTTCCTCCTCCTTAAGTATCCATTAAAGGTTTTGATAATATCCCATGGGACCCTTTATGTAGTATTAGATTACCTATTTCATTAGGCCTCATCGCTCTTCCCACCATAATCCATATCATGAGAGGAAAAATTTGTTATAATCTTATCCTTGGTAAACAATAGATTCAAGAGATGGTTGGAATTACATCTAATCTACAGCAATCTATAAAATTTCTTTATGGAAGAAATTTTTTCATAGTTAAGGAAGATAGTGATTTGATTCACCACCATAAAATTATTTACCTCAAATTTTTGCAACATTCAATATTTTTCCCATCCTTTGTATAGTGTCATCTTCTTCTTCACCCCAACATGATACATCATTAATACCTTTCTCTAGTAACTCTACATATATTAATGATCATCATTCTTCTAATGCATGTCCTATTGATGATTGAGGTTACTTATATTTTATAGCTTCTTATATTGGTGAATATAAGTTCTATCTCACTCACGTTGTCATTCCTATATGGTCTATGGACCCAAACTCATAGTATAATCTTGCCTCTATATTCTATAAATTCTACTATGATTTCTCATATATGTGAATGTAATACTCACTTTGACAAGGCTAGTGATGTGGATCCTCCTTTTTCTAAATTGGAACATCATTAAGGGACAATATTCAAAATACTTTATAAACATAGTATAAAGGTATGGAACAAATACCATACCTTTATACTATGATTTTATGTTATTTACCTCCTCATCCACTAAATATTATCTATCACTATTGGGTGATATCTCCATGAATTTTATTTTTTTATGAATTAACTCTTTCTCCTTAATAACATGATTTGATTCCTACTATATATATTTATTATAAACTCCTTGAAAATATTTAATTGTATTCCATCCCATCCAATCATAAAGATAATCATACCCATTTCTTTATCATCCTCATGAAGAAATTATATCCATGACCCTAGGATCTCAATCAAGATTACTCTTCCTCCTTTTACATGCAAGAAATATCCCAAACATAATTAGTCAACACTTCTCTCTTTTGCATATTATAGAATTCTATGTCATTCCACAAATCAATGTCAAGAATTAAAAGATAATTATAGAAAAACTTATCGATATGGGTTTCATCATTATTCCTTCTAATGATGTGAATTTACCTTATTCATATGATATAGGACATTGAAAGTCACTTCTATCTATTAATCCAATATTTTAAGTATTATTTTTTCCTTTCTATACCCCTTTGGATAGTGACACATAACATTGAGGCTACCTATATTAAGACATTGGAATTACACGTGTCAATAATATGAGAACCACATTTATCTTTCTCAATCCAAAGTGTCATATTTTATTTCTCCTTTTCCCTGTACCTTATTATTCATATTGTGCACCCTTATCCATGTACACCCTTGTCTACTGTGTTGCTACTATTTATGTGTCATTCATCACTTTCTCATGTAGTGTATAGTATACAATTTATAGTGCATACATCATATTTAGTTGTTACTCAACCATCTTTCAGCATAATGGTACATCCATTTTTCTTTTTTTTTTCCTCATCTACACTTTTGAGGGAAAGAAAAATAAATTTTCACATTCCTATTCTAGGGGAAAACATAACTTCTAGCTTCCTATTTTTTTTAGGTGAAAATGATCTATTTTAGTGCTCCTCCCTCTAATTCCATAACAATACATGTATTTATATCTAATATCTTTAAAATTATTACATCCTTCTTTATCAAATAATTTTAATGGGGGGCATATTCACAATCACACATGCAAACACATACACACACACATTTAGAGCATGCTCCTAGAGCATCAATAATTTATGTTCCCAAGTAAAGAGACATGCTTGGACATGACAACCCTTGTTAGTATTTCCTAGCAAAATTGTATGCTAGAACATTCAATCCCTATTATTGTATTTATTCATGAACCGCCAAGAAATAAAGTTTTTTATTGCATGTGATTCATTGGAGCATTTTATGAATCACCTAGCAATAGAGTATACTAGCACATAAAATTCATATTGTTAATTGGTTTCATGATTCCTAGTTATAGATTAAGATAGAGCTTGAATCATTTATTTTATTTTGGATTTAATATCTATGATGTATTATCTTTTAATCAAATAGTCTACTCATTACATTCTTCCCATAAAATAACATTTTCTCTATATTAGTTTTATTATATGCATTACTTTTCATTTGTATAGACATGTCTATGATGTTATAACATAGGTTCTTTGCAAAAAAATTGTTTTTTGACATCTTTGTGTTGTAGGTTATGCTTTTCTCATTGGTCATAGAAGCACCATTTTATATATTTTGTTATGTTCTAAATTATAAACACATGGTTTTTGGATAAAATAGACACAAAAATATAATAATGAAGTTTTAGGTTATGGTTTTTTTGTTAATACACACATCCTCAAATCAAGAACTCACACATATAATATTCCATTGTAAATCAAGACTGAATTTGACTCATATGATGATCTCTACAAATTATAGTATAATGTTCACACATATTAAGTACATATGGTTGATTTTAATAAATATATAGCTTAGTAATATACACTTTACTACTTGATTAATCATCACAATATCCCACTTTATAAATTTATCAATAGCCAAGAATAGAAATATACAACTATCAAGATACTACAAGAACTATTGCATATCCTCCAAAGAATCACCACTAATGATTTAATTGACCCCGATGGTGATAATCTACAACCCAACTATGTAGGACCTTGAGGCCCAACCTTCTAGGATAGGATAAAATTGAATAAACAATCATATAAACATGCACTAAACAAGATGGGTATACCACAATACCATCTCATACACAATGACTATAACAAATATACATATAATTGAAATCACAACACCAACCAATGGCATATAGTGGGAATAAAAATTTAAAAAACTACATAAAATTGAAATGGTTATAACCAAAAGGAAATTTGTAGTAATAATAACCATTTCCACATAACCCGAAAAGATAAAAATATGAAAACAAGTATTTGGAATCCACAATACAAAAGAAAGTACAAACATACCATCAATATGACACAAGATATACCCTAAGAAAATTATCAAAGGGAAAAGTAGCATCTAAAAGCACTCACATACTCAATGTATTATCCTATTAACAAATATTATAATACACTTATAGAGTCTCCATACAAGGCTTGTAAAATGACATTATCCCTAATTATACTCAATGAGAACAATCAAATTGGAATAATGTAACCACACATATTAATCCACACTTCCTTTCCTCATATATTGAACTTATAAGATATGCTCAATCAACCTTAGCCAACAAGTCAAAGGCTATACAATCCAACCTCAACAAAAACTCACATGCTTGTTTTTAAATAAACAAGCTTGCACAAAACCACAAGTGGTAAATTATATAAACCATGTGCCTCAAATCATGAGCTTATAAAAACATACCCCTCGTATTTATTTTTGCTACTAAGTTTTTATAATATTAAATATTTTCCAATTTTCTATCCATATGGCTTAAATATTTATTCCAATGTTACATACAACATATAAGTGGCCCCAAGAATGTCTAACACATGTGATGCACACATCCCTAGATTACCTAGGTACACCACAAATAATATTAATCCTACATTATAAGCATTATGGAAAGTGAAAGATACCTTTTCCCAACAATAACAACCAATGACATGCAATGGAATAATAATAAAAACCCAAAGAAAACACATGGGATTCACATACACCGATAAAATATAAATGAATCTGTGAAATCAAGGGAGAGGTTACTAGACAAGTACAATGGTGGAATATCCTCACTATATCAACAAGACCAAGCAAAGCTGAGAAATGTGACCTTATACATAATATTATATTTTCAATAAAATTAGTAAAAATATAATTATTTTTACATTAATATTACTTACTATAATGCTACAAATCAAAAAAATAATTTGATTTGTGATATGGTTAATTTCAATTTTAGTTGTTATATTGTATTCTCTCACATTTTGTATTGTTTGGTTTTATTTAAATTGTATGAGTGGTAAGATTAAGATTCCACTCCTAATATAGATCTCATTCATAAACACAAAAATACCAAAATACATGTCCTTGGCATAAAAATTGTTGTTTACACTATGACACATTACCAAATGATAAAGAAACTCATTTGAATGGGGAAAACACTCACCCCATAATATAAAATGATCTAGTTAAGTCTTAATTCACAAGAATAGAATTTCAAGAAACCTCCTTGAACTATAGAATTCCCAATTCTGCCATTAACTCATCTTGAATTAACTTAATGAACATTTAGAAAATATTGTGTGACCTTTGATATTCCACCAGTAGCATACCTTAGATTTTTCGTATTTAATTTTAATATTTAAAATTATTTTGAGCATAATGATTTAGTGATATCACACTATTATAACAACATAAGATTATAGAGAAATTTTACCATAGTTTTGAGGTAACAATTTATATTTTTAAGAAATATTAAACCTACATCAAGAATTCCTTAACAAAAGAAAACTTCAATCCTAAATCTAAAACAAGCATACCCAACAAATTCATATCCAAATCCACATAAGGTGGAGCATGGCCAAACAAGAAAATCATTTAAATAAATGTATACTTGTATAAAAGAAAATTTCTTCAATAATGAAAACTTTCAACAATTTGAGATTATCTTTTCCTAAATGCAATTCACACACCAAGCCTTTGCAATTCTTTCCAAAATCCAAGCTCAAGATCTAAATTTCCATACTAGTTTTCAATCAATCTTCTTTGAGACTAAGATTTCCCACACAATGGAGGAAAAAGTGAAAAATTCCTTTTAAATGCACTACAATTTTCTTTTTGTTTCAAACCTTTAACATAAAATTGATTTTGTTGTTGCTCGGTAAATCACTGCTAAGAGACAGTACCTTGTATTGCTTTCCAAAAAAAATTACATAGTTTTCATTGTTTGCTGAGTATCCTCCTTCTCAGACTTTCACCCAAACATCAGACTCACAGGCCACGAAATAAAACAACCTCACAAAACTAACTTGCACCCAAATCCTACCCTTTTAACAAAATGGCCAAGGAACAAAATGGCTAGAAGCCAAAATCAAGACCGACTCTTATCCTTAGGTTTCTATTCATAAAATATTATAGACTAATATAAAATAAACACAAAAAAACTTTTACATAGGTCATCCATGCTCAATCTTCATCATCCTATATTTCCTCCCTCTTCTTGTATGCCAAATAGTTCACTATCATTGGGCAATCCACGCCACACATCAAGTGCACAGGGTTATTCGCCTTTGCTTCTGGATCTCTACCATCATTCGCCACACATTCCTTGCCTATGCCAAGCTCCTAGTCTTTGACATCACCCGCTACCACCTTGCCAACCAACCCTTCTTCTTCTAGATATTTCTACACCCATCCTTGGGGTGTGGTTTTCATCATCCTTTTCGCCTTGAGAAAAAACAAAATACTTTGTTCCTTTTTGTCCCAAAACTTTGCCATCCTTGATGGGTCAAGAGACCTTACCATTGGGAATTTATTTACCTCTGCTCCATTCCCATGTGACATATAATAGTTTTGCGGCAATGGAATCATCAAATTGTCAGCCACATCATCTAGGGCTTCATCAATCTCTCTGAGCATGGTATGAATGAAAACCATCTGGCATAATTTCTCGCTCCTTTCTTTGGATACGCCCATGTATAGCAACATCGCCAAGAACATAGCTGAAATGTCTGCACTTTCCCTGAATCTTTAATATGATAGCAAAAATTCCCTCCCCAAAATTTTCTTGGTCGCCTACAGGACCACAAGATGGGAGGAGACCAAAATATCTGTCAGCCTTTTGTCCATAATCTCACCATGGAAGGATTGTTGCTGCTTTTTCATGTTAAAAGAAATGGGGTATCCATTTTTCTTCACTCATGGACCACTAACTCAAACTCGTCTTTGCTTATGTAGCTACCACCTAAGCTTTTAAAGATAAGTGAACTTGCCTTGTCATAATGTTGATCTTGGTGGTCGTGACATTTGAATAGTGCCATCAAATCCGTAGGCTAGCTCAAGTATATGAATTTGATTTCCATCTTATGATCGTGCAATACCCATCATTTCCCCTGCCTTGGAATTTGTTTTTGTGCCATGTGCCTTTCCTACTATTTATGACTGCTATCTCATCCATCCTTCCCATACTGGATCCCATCATTATTATGGTACGTTCCCTTTCCGCCGTTGATTTTTCTAGATCATCGATTATGTCATTCTTCCTATTTGTGTTTAAATGTCTCATCATTTGGGAATATTTTGGTCTATTCCCCACTTTGATTATGCAACCCTTCTACCACCGATTTTTCCAACTCATCTACCATGTTGTTCCCTTCTCGATATACATGGCTTACTTGGAAGGCCTCAATTTTTTTTGTCATTTGTTTGATGGGATGAAGCAGGTGGTTTAGTTTCCGATTTGGTGTGTTGTTCCTGCAAATCACATTGATTGTGATGAGAGAATCTCCCTATAGGTGGATGTGTTTCACACCTAATTCTAGACCCAGTTGTAATCCAATTAGTACTGCTCTGAATTTTGCTTCATTGTTAGTGCACGTCCCCAGAGAAATGAATTTCTCTTCCAAAATATTTCCCTACTCATCACGAGCTATACATCTAGCTCCCCTCGACCCTGAGTTCCTAAGGGAAGCTCCATCAAAATTAATTTTGACCACCTTCCTCCAGCGCCACCCATCTTACCTCCTTTCTTTTTTCTTTTTACAAATCAGACCCACTGCTTCCACTAAGTAATGGATGTTTCAAGCCACTAAATAGTTTCATCATTTTGTCATCCTAGGTGGAGAAAATTCTTTGCTTGATCACCTTGCTACGAGTGTCTTCATTGATGAGTTCTATGATTTCCCCCTCCAACTTGGCACATAGCCTTTTTGCTTCCATTTCTTTGCCTTGGAGGATTCTTCTATTCCCCTCCTTCCAAATCTCTCATATGACTGTGGATGTAGTGACCTGCCATATACCACCAAATACTTATTTCTTATGTTGATATGGCCACATTTTGAGCCAAGCCTCAATGTCAGATGATAGGGGACATTGCAAGTTTAATTTACCCCTAACAAAGTTCTAGTAGGTGTTCGCATATGGACATGTTAGGAGTAAATGGTTCATTGTTTCATTGTTGCTTTTGCACATCACACATCTTCTAGGGCCTCAAACTCCAAATGTTGTTTGTAGTGCCCCTTCGTATTGGCCTTTTTAGGCGTTTGAGTAAGTGTTTGTTTGTGATTTCGTTGTTTGACAATGTTGTTCGCCAGTATTTTGTTTTGTTTGGTATCGTTTTATTTTATATCATTCGTTTTAAGTGTTGATTTTTAATGTGTTAATTGTTTGATTCTAATGCGTTATCATTATTGTTAATTAGTTAATTTAATTTAATGATGGTTATTATTATTGTGAAAAATAATTTAATTAAGCATTAAATTTAATTAGTAAAGTGATTTGGGAGATTACCAAGAATTTAATTAAATATTAAATTAGTTGCAAATTTTAAATGTTTGTAGATTTAAATAAATATTATTTTAATTATCAATATTAATATTTTAAATAGAATAATATTTTAATCATAATATTGCTTTATTTAATTATGGATTTATTCAAAAATAATAAATAAATATTTTGTTAATTATTATAAATGAAAAGAGGTAAATATATATATTATATATATGTATATATATTTAATTTAAATAAAATGACATTAGATAAAATATTAAAAAAAGGGTGAAGTTATTACCGGATGGAAAGAATTAATAAATTAAAGCTTAGTGGAGTTAGGTGGAGGATTTTTCTAGATGCAAAGATTTTCCTCAAGGTGGAAACCCATTGCCACCTCTTTATCTGGTGAATTGGGTGAAATAAAGGATGGAGAATTTATTTTTAGAGTTGTTTGGTTCAAAATTAGGTGGTCATCTTAATAGGAATATATTCATCTTTGTAACTGAGTGATTTTATTAGATAAACTAGTTGGGGATTTCTATAGCGAAATTGATTTATTTATATTCAGGTCAATCTTTTAACGAATATAAATAAATTAGCTATCTTATATTGGGGAAAGAATTATGATTTATTTTTAAGCAAGAAAATATTAAAAGATAAAGGGGTTCCCAAGTGTAAAGTATTTTTACTATATTATATATGTATAAATGAAAGAAATTAAAATTTAGTGGTTATATTCAGGTCAATCTTTTAACAAATATAAATAAATTAGCTATCTTACATTGGCGAAAGAATTATGATTTATTTTTAAGCAAGAAAATATTAAAAGATAAAGGGGTTCCCAAGTTTAAAGTATTTTTACTATATTATATATGTATAAATGAAAGAAATTAAAATTTAGTGGATTTATAAATTCCATGTAAGTGGTGTTGGTTATTTTATTTAAATTTTTTTTTTTTTTTTTGCATATGTAAAATGAGTAAAATAGATTTTAAGTAATTACTCTAAATAAAAGGGAATTAGTTAATTGGATAGAGTAATTAAGTTAAAAGTAAAATATGTTTCCTATGCTCTTATAATTATTATTTTTTTTTGCCGTGAGAATTAAATTACTCCTTAAATTAGTCTTAATTAGTTTTAAACTAGCATAGCTATATTTAAAAAATATATGTAATCTACGGGGAGAGATATCTTTAGCCACCTATATTTTAAATAAAATAAAATAATTCTTAAATAGTAAAAAGTAAAATAATTCTTCAGTAAATAAGATAACCTAAGAGTGATAAAATAACCTAATTATAATATTAATTGACTTTTATTTACAACTATTTTCATTTTTCTAATTTTATTTACATTTTTACAAGAAAATACTTGTTAACCCACCAAAAATATATGTAATCACAATGTTTTCAAATGAAAAAAATTAAAATTAATTATTTTTGAACAATAAGTTGGTAACTATCTTGACCTAATTATATATTTTGTGTTTAAATGGATCATTAAATATACTAAAACATATGTATTCAAAAATATGTTGAATAAATATATAAATTTTATTTAATTGATCTAATTAATCAAAGTGTTAAAAGTTAATAATATTTTATTTTTAACATTGAACTCAAGTGTAAAAGTGCTTTCCATTTAACTATGTGTGTTTTTACATCAAGCTTTAATCACATTAATATAATGTATTAGTATATCATGTTATAAATGAAAACATATTAGTTTAATTAAAATATATCATTAAATTATAAAGGGTATTGTACATTTTTTTTCAATTAGGTTTAAACCTACACTTTTTTTTTCATTCTCTCTATATATTATTAGTCTTATTTTTCCATTTAATTTCTTTTGTGATTTAATCCTATTTACTACTCATTTTAACTCCTTGCTCTCCTACCCTTGCTTTTTTATTCTCTTTCCACCTCCCTTCCTTTCAAGAGGTTCAATGTGCAATCTATATCCTTCCAATCCTCTTCTAATGCACCCATAATTGTAATCATAAATTGAACTCTAATTCTCGTGATTATTATATTCATATTAGGGTTAAACTTAAGGTGATCATTATCATATTAGGGTTAAAATTAAAGTGATTATAATCATTAATAACCAAAATATAAGCATAATTCAAGGCTAACCCCATCCCTAACCCCAAATGAATCATAATCTCAAACCTAACCTTAATCCTTATTGAATTGTAATAGTAATTGTAACACTATACAAACCCTAACCTTAATTCATCCTAAAACCCTCATACTAGTCTAGCCCTAGCCTTGCAAATTGTAATTCTAATTTTAATTAAACATAGCAATAATTATAAACGTATAAGAACCCTAACCTTAATTAATCATAGAAATCTAACCCTAATTGAACCCTAACCTTGCAAATTGTAATTCTAATCCTAATTAAACATATAAAAAATTATAAAACTATAAGAACTCTGACGTTAACTAATCTAAACCTAACCCTAACCATAATTGAACCATCAACGTAATTGAACTTTAACCCTAATTGAAACTTAACCTTGACAAAATTATAATCTTAACCCTAATTAAATTATAATCTAACCCTAACCATAATAATAATATTATATCAATTATTTTAAGAACTTATTGTTATTTGTTATCATAAATTTATTATATTTTCTTTGTATTTAATTTTGTAAATTTTTAACATGATTTTAAATGTGCACTTATTATGAAAAGTCTTTCTATTAGGATGCATATTTAAGTTGCTATTATTTTGTAAAATAAAATATTTAGTGAAACCTTAAATTTAAATATATAAATAATTTGATTTTGAAAAAAATAGAATATGAAATTTTATTTTTTTGAAATATTTTTCAATTTTAAAAAAAGAAATTGAATTTTTTTCATGATTTAAATATGAAACATATTTTTAAATTGTAAATTTTAGATTTTTTTAATTTAATTTTCTATTTTCTAATTTTAAATAGCTAATTTAGATTTTTTTTAAATAATTATTTTTCATTCTTTTAATTCTAATCCTATTTTTAAAAAATCTTGAATATTTTTTAATTTGAAGTCTATTAATTTCAAAACTTACTTTTATAAAATTTAGTAAGTTCTTTTATTACATTTCTAAATTTATAAACTTACCACGTTGCATTCAAAATAAAATATGGATGAATGTTCAAATGAATGTTCTACTAATTCTTTATCTAATTATATGTAATCTACTATTCAAATACCCAACAAACAATTAATATATTTTAACATATAAGTGAAGATTTTATATAAGCTGATTTGCAATAATAAATCTTGACAATGACAACCAAAACTGATTTGCAATAATAAATCTTTAAAATGGCAACCAAACAAGATTTCCAAATTCATTTCAAAATTGACATCTATTAGATCAGAGGACAAATTATAATTTTTACATAACAATTTATCTGAAAGTAAAAAACACATATATACGTCGTGGAAATACAATAAACCAATTTTTAATGATACATAATAGTTTTGATAAAAATTAAAGATATAACTATATGTTGCATGATTATCCAATACATGAAACTAAATAGAAGATGAAACATATTTTATATTAACCTATAAGCACCAATTTAAGATCATGGCAGCTCATTAGACATATAACCAAATTTTGTGTGTTTATCTTTTATAGAGTTGGATCTTCTAAATTCAAAAAAGAAAAATATATTTTTCAACCTTTACATTTTTCAAAAACTGCAGCAATGTCCCAAGACAAAAGTAAAATAATCCACACCTTTATTATAGCTACCCAATTCCAAAAATGTTGGATGTCTATCTAGTTATAGAATTAAATTTGTGGAGTTTTTATTGAAACAGACTCACATACTCATTGCTTGCTTTTGTTGTTTAACGCTTTCAACATAATAACAAAAACAATTATAAATACTACAAAACCCTCTCATAATAAAATTTTACACGATGAAAAAACAACATAATTCACACCAGCCAAATTCCTAAAAGATAGAAATATAATCTTAACAGTTCAACAATAAATTAGGGGATGCCATTGAAAACCTTCCAAACAGCTTTACACCTTAACGCTCTTACACGCGCTAATTATTTAAACAATTTAAAATGTACAGTCTATTCCGCATAAATTAGTTGTAGTTTAATCCACCCCGCATAAATTAGTTGTAGTTTAATCCACCGCATATCTCTCCCTGATTTTCAAGCCCATTTTCAAGTCCTTTCAATGCACCTTCTAAAAGTGTAAGGTTCCCCAATAAGTCATGCTTGGCCTGCCCCTGAGCCTCATCTTTCAATTTCACTAATACGAAACATTGATTTGAAAAACTGCAAAAATAGAGAACGCATGTATTATACCTATTCAAAACTGCAGTAACTGTCAAGAAACACTGGAATGAACCCAACCAATGAAAAAAATACCCTGTTCCAATAGTGCTCACAATGGCTACAAATGTCCCAATTACAAAACATTTCAATGAAAAAATACATTCAAAAATAGCAATTGATTTCATTGGCTGTGCAGTGACCATGAAATTGGGTATTTGTTATTGCAATCGATAAAGAATCAAAAAACTTACATCAATAGCTCCTGGCAACTGCATCGATATCCAATATGTAAGTTACAAAAAACAGTTACGGAAGAAGCAACCGTTATCAATAACCGTTTTATTTAGTTGGAATAGTCTTTTCTAATGGATTTTTATTTCTTCAAAATTGTAACAATAAAAATTAATATAATTATTGATATTATACAGTATCTATATTATATATTATGCCATGATTTATTCTATTGATATTATTATGCTTATATATAATTAACAATCAACATGATTTTTTCCAAAATATTTTATATCACTTTTTACTTTAAATTTTATTTTTTTCATAATTTATCGTTTGGTTTAAAAATTATACCCTTGCTTTGAGGAGGGAGTTTTTTTCCTAGATTAATTTGCATGGCCAATCTTTCCTTGCAATGGTCAATTCTTTGATTTTGTACCCAAAATTTATTTTTTAGGTGTCTTTGGTCAATCCAAACCTTCGAACAACATCCCCTTCATTGGAGGGGTTGAAGTGTCTATTTTTGAGAATTTCTCTCAATGTGTCTTTCTACACCTGTGGGACATTGATGTCTTGAAGAGAGTTCCACTTCCAAATGGTTAATCCATTATGATGAATTTTCTTCCCATAATTACATACCTTAGATCCCTAGACTCGAGTTGTTTTTGCCTTGATTTATGCCATTCTCAATGTATTGTATAAGGGTGTCTTTCCACACCATTAGTCACTCCAAAAGGATGCACTTCTCTCATCTCAAATCTCCCAAGTGACATGCTTGGTCACTATGTCCCAACACTCTAGATTGTAGTTCCAAATTGCAAAGCCTTTCAATGGTGCAATTTGTTGGGTCTCAAAAATGCAAGTTTGAACCACGAGAGGTTGTCAAGCTCTCACAACGCTTTTGGCCAATGTACAAGGCCAATTGATGCAATTGAACCTTCTTCTCTTTACGTTTTACTAGACCAAGGCGGGTGAACCTATGTGAATGATGCAAATTGAAATGTATTTCCTAGTGAAACAATCTACCCACAATGGCAAATGGAAGTGGATAGACATAATCACTACAACTATACCTACTCCTACTACACAAAATAAAGGTTTTGAAAATGTTGTTTGTGTATGAAATTAATTCTCTGGGTTGTGGCAGATCAGTGCCTTCTATCCACATGGGCAATGGAGTCAAAAATTAAGAATTATATGTTTTTCCTTCTCTGGTTTAATTCAAGTTGTTAGGCACTTTGAAAACTATATTCTAATGACTGGCATACAACTTCATTTATTTATGACTAGCATAAATTGTGTCGGAATGCTTCTCTATCAAGTCCCTCTTTAATTACCCAAAAGAAATCCTAAAATTACAATGACTTATTTAAAAGGATTTAAATTTGACTTACAGATACCAATCAACTAAATCACACAAAATGGGAATACATTCTGATAAATCAGAGATTATACTTGATATGTTGATTTAAATAATTAAAGGATCTCAAGTTGGAGACAACCAGATAAAAGAATTATGAATTGTTTCATCACAACAACTGAACGCCGAAAAGAATATTCACCAGTTTAGAACATTAATCTTCATTCCTCTATTTCAAGAAAGATCTGTAAATTATTTCCATCCCCAGTCTGAAAATCTCATTCCTACTCTAACCCCCCCTGCAACTGATTTTTCAAATTATTTATACATTACATACCAAGCGTTGCAACCATTCACTTTCCTGTTACAACCGCTTCATATTCTTTGACAAAAAATAAAATATTTAATTGAGCAGCCTTTTGGCAAATAAAATATTTTTAACTATAGCTCTGCCTTTTGATTTTGCTTTAATACATTTCCCGCCCTTATACTTTATTTCCTGAAGCTTTTATTATCTTTTACTACTCAGTCACGGTCAATATTTTATTTCTCCACGGTGTCACAGTGCTTTGACTTTGTTGCTTCCTTCACCATTAACTTCATTGTTTACTGCCTTATCGTAGCCTCACATTCTTCATCCCGTGGTATCATGGTGGTTGGCATTTTCTGTCACCTTTTAATGTTTACCGCCTTACCGCGGTCTGTATTTTACCTGTCTATGATATCATGGTAACATACTCTGATTGTTTCCTCCATCGCTTGCTAACCCTGTTCACCGCGCTACCATGGTCACTGGCTTGACTGCCAGTGGTACTGCGGTAGCCACTCTGCAAACCGCTAGCTGCTTCCACTGCTCGCTCGCCATTGCTCATTAACCGTCCACCGCGGTCTGAAACCCAACCAGCCATGGTACTATTGTAGCTTCTCCCAACCATTGCCTCACTGTCACCACAGTCACCACAGTCTGTGGTTTAATCACGTGCAAAACTACGGTGGCTACTTCTGACCACTACTTCACCTGTCGCTAACCTGACTGTCTGTTCACCGCGCCACCGCAGGTTCTGCTCTGACCGGCCACAGTGTAGCGGTAGCTGGTATGATGACCACCCTTAACTGCTACCACCAGCCCATCTATGTAAGGCCGTGGTAAAGTGGTATAAAGGGGAATGCTATGAGAAACATAACAGCGGTATAATTTATAAGCTAATTTTTTCAAGAGAAGGTAGTGAAATATAGTGAAAACGAATGGGGGGTAAAATTTAAGAATTATAAAGGCCAAAAATGGGGCAATGGTACAAGGGTAAAAGCCAATTTTAGTGTTGTAGAGGCAGTAAATTATTTTTTAGGAGAAAGACAGTGAAAATATTAGGCTCAAAATGGGAAAATCATTTAGGTTTTTGATGGAAATTTTGGGTTCTAACACAATCATTGTCAGGATGCAGGTGGGTTTTGTCACATCCCTGTCATCCACGTCCACATCCGATTATACATGTAGTGTAAAAGAAACAAAAAAAGAAAAAGACAATTTATTGAATGGCGAGTAGGATGTAAGGGGTGTCATGCAATAAATAAGGCATGGGATGCATGTGAAGTTAAGGGCTTCCATCACCATTATTTGGGTAATTCTAGCAATGACCAAACTAACAAAAAAATCATGGGTGTCCATCATTGCTTAAAATTTCTAGAGAAAATTTTAGACAACGGAAGTTTTGGTAGGTGAAAAATCCAATTCTCAAATCGTTCCAACATCCTCTCTAGCTCTGCTGAAAGGGGAAGGTAAAAGGAAGGATTTTCCACCATATGTAAATGGAGACAACTTTATTAGGAGGTGTCAAGCCTTACATAAAAAATGAATCTCAAAAAAAGATTAAAAAGAAGCAACAAAAGGGGAGACTACATAGGAGAGGGAGAGAAGGTAGAATGTGTGGTAAATTTGCAAGGAAGACTTAAAACCCTCATGAGACCCTTAATTTCTCATCCAAGACTGAGTGGAGGGAATGATGGAAGAAATGGTGCAAAAAAGAAGAGTATAGAGAGATTAATCTAGGTAAAATGGTTTGGTTTTTCAGAGGTGTGAATAGGGGGAGAGAAGGAGAGGAAATGGTGTGGATGAAAAGAGAGAAAGGTATGAGGAAGAATATTTGCATTGGGAGAAAAATCATAGAGCAATGGAGAAGGAGAGAATGGTGTGAAGGAGTGAGAGCAAAGAGAAATCTATAGATGTGAACAAAGGATGGTGTATAGAGGAAATAATCTTGCAACCCTTCGTTAATTTTCAATTTAGAGATCTATTTTTAGAAGAAGAAAAAAGTAGAAGGTGGGAGGCCTAAGGGTAGAATGAGGTCTCATAGAATGCACAGGATTGTTGGTTATTTACAGAATGAATTTTTTGAAAATGCTTTAAAAGCTTTCAAGATAAAGCAATTGGTGGGTGTGAAAAAAAACCAGACAGTCGTTGCCCATATCAACCCAACTTATGCCACCATGAGAGTCTAGAACGATTATGCAGTGGTATTGGAGGAAGAAACTCAACATTAGAGGCATCTAGAGAAAGAGAAGTAGATTACAACACCTGAATCAAGAATATCTTCCTCCCCATCCTTAAAGATAAGTATAAACATTTTTCAAATAGCATTGGGTTTGGTATATCTTCTCTTATGGTTGTCATGTAAGAGTCTAGGGG
Organism: Sequoiadendron giganteum; assembly: GCA_007115665.2. Lineage (NCBI taxonomy): Eukaryota > Viridiplantae > Streptophyta > Pinopsida > Cupressales > Cupressaceae > Sequoiadendron > Sequoiadendron giganteum. The sequence continues at coordinate 4,053,520 of CM021101.1, read as the reverse complement.
ATACTATGATAGAATATTGAATGATAACTAAAATAATATTTATGTTTTAAATATTTTTCCATAATCCTTCAGACCTGTAACATGCTAAGGTTTGCATGGTATTTATTTTTAATAACAATGACTAGAAGTTATATTTTATCCTCATATGGGATGCAAGTTGTTGAACAATAGAAACGTTTACTCTGCCCTCTTAGATGTAAAATATGTTGAAGACCGAGGTGTTTGTGAAATTTATTTTTATGGCTATCATACCAACTTTACTACCCATTTTTATCTATATTTTACATCGTGGAGTATTGTTCTTAGTATTCATGATATCTATTTAAACCTTGTATGAAATTGGGCATGTGTTATATGAGGAGATATTAGTAGGAAGTCTTCTAAGTTGATTCATAGTCATCATAAAATAGTGAGACCTTATTATGTCAATGTTGACTTAAATATCTACCGGAGAAACAAATATAGTGTTATACATCTAACACACTATAGTGTAGATCAGGGTTATCACTCATGTTTACATTTCCACCATGACATAGCATCTTGGTCTAGTGATATGTATGCTTTGTGCAAGAAAAGAGAATTTTTTGATAAGTAATCCACCTAACCTTTGTGTCATGGAAATAAACTTATAGGGATGTCTTGGAATATATATTTATATTATTTAATTAAGAAAGTAATATAATCAATAGTTAATTATTTGGATACTTTGTGTTTGAACTTTAAAAGAAATAAAATGACGGAGTCGTAAATCAAATGCTTAGTTGCAATATAACCTTATATTATGTACCAAAAATTAGATATAATTAATAGGAGCCTTGGCACTGGGATGCATAATATTGTAAGAAAGGGTGACCTTGTTTAGTGGCACTACAACCATACTACACCAAATATATCTTTAATATTGAAACTTAGTACTTTTGATAATCCATCGATACCATGGTAAATGCTTTAATGGTTGCATGATGTCTATTAATCTCTTAGATACAAGAACCTTAATATTGGAACTAGTATGTGACTATGGGATATCATAGCTATAGTAAACTATGATATGATTGCATGCTACGTGGAGGGTGGCAACTGTTTAGGTTGAAAATATTGTTGAGATTGTGTTATGAGATAAATCCTATGTAGTATCTCTTGATACCTTACTAATGATCATTAAAGATAGGTTTAGATTAAATGATAACTATAAGTAAACTATATAGTTTACTAAATAGACTATCATAAGAATATGGGGTTGCACCATAAGATGAAGAAATTTAGAAGATCAAGATTATTATTAATAACATTATTAATAGGATTATGTTATCGTATAAATGTCTAATGGATATAGTGATGCCAACTTTATCAAGTAGGATTTGGGCATTGATTATAACATAAAACAAGCTTATAATTACTCGTGGATGTCCTTCAAAGATACCTATTGACTCCTTGAGCATAAGAACCTCAATATTGAATCTGATATGCAAATTTCAAATGGAAGTTCTTTTCTATGGGTTTATGTGAACCAAGGTAATTTCATGATAAATAATAATCCTAGCCCCTGTGTTGATAAGAAAAACTTTGGTATGTTCAATTTGGTTTATGAGTAATGTTGGGTAGAGTTTGATTAATGACATCTCTCTTTAAGTGAAATTTCATGGTACGATTTTCCAAATGGTGACCTGACTTATGATTCCTAACTACTATCAACTATTATTAGTTGAAGGGAAACAAAACCTTGGTTATTGGAACCTGTGTGTAGGTCCTTTGGGAGACCTTGTAAGTAGAACTATGTGTGACTTTGACTTGTTTGGAAGCAGGAACGTAAGTGGTCCTTTGACGAAGGATGCCTCTGCAACCTCAAGTTTGTAGTGGGGAGGTTTAAGGGGATAACTCCAAGGGTTGGGGTTGTTCTTGATTGGTTTGACCTTCTTTGTTTAGTAGGCTTCAGTTTGAGGCCGAATGGATACTAGATGGGTATGAACGAGTTAAGGGAATCTAATATTGTGTATTTAATACATAATATGCTTTTATATAATAAGCGAATATTGACTACTTTATAATGGGTATTTATTATACGTATATGATGGGTAAAGTCCATCTTGTGTTGGTTTCATGTATCTCTTATGTGTTTGTGTAATTCAACTCCATATCTATTTGTTTATGTATAGGCCCATGTATCTATGGATTGAGATTGTGATTCATGTTAACCTCTGGGATATTTGAGCAATGGCAGGTAGTCATTGGACCGTGATAATAACCAATGTATGGGCTACTACTAGGGATTAGTCAACATTCACTTGGTTCATGGAGGTGAAGGTAGTAGGCTACCCTAGTTATGATACAGCTGTAGCGGTTGCATGGGTAGGGACCATCCATGTAGGTAACGGTAATCCAGGGCTAACTGCATATTAAGAGGGTTCACTGGCTATCACTGGTAAGCACGAAAGTGACCAATGCCAAGTGTTACTTGGGATTGTGAAGAAGATAGCTAACAATATCACTAAGTTCACAAGGTGGTATATGTTGGGAGCTACTTCTTCCTGGGTGGATAGACTTGTTTTCGGTGGCCTATAGGTGATTGAAGTTGGAATCCACCAGGATTGGTAGGTTCACTACTTGGGGAAACCCTTGGAATGATGGACAGACCTACGGTGTAGTATGAAATGCATTGAATCCCCTCCTAGTTGTCAGACTATATACTTAGCCTTGTTGTCATGACCCAATTTTATTGCATATTTATTATAATATGGTAAATTGAATTATTAAAGAGATTTAGTATATATTAAATGAAAATTTTGGAATTTTTGAAAATTGAATAAAAGAAGTTGATTGATATTGAATTTATGAAATTTTGGAAATTATCTTATATGTTATCAAAATTTGAACATTACTAATAAATTTACAAGTGCAAGTGTGTGCAATTGTAGGGTGATAGATTGAAGGATGAGAACATGGTTGAAGTAGGATTATTTAGCTAGATCGAATGATAAGCCAATTGGAATCTAGGTGCACACACCACAAATGGCATGATGACTTGTATTTGAACTATTTTGCATATATAGAAGAACATAATTTCATTACTTGAATTGTTTCAATGATTGAAAATGTATGGCTTGTAGATTAAATTGTCTACTCAAACTCTGTGTTTTGAAGAAAACAAAATTATTGTAAAGAATTCTTATAAAAAAAGGATAAGAGATTTAATTATGTGAAAAGTAAGTGAAAAAAAAATCTTTTAGTTTATATAAATGGATGCTCGAGATGAAATTAAAGTTCCTTACTTAATTTAAATGATAGCTTATGGAACTTATAATCTCTCCCAAACAAACAATTTACAAATGAATGTGTATATATATACATGTATGTAATAAATGTGAATACATACATACATATATATATATAAATATATATTTGAAATGAAGAACAAACATGATAAATATGAAAGAAATTATATAAATACATATAGATATATGTATGTATGTATATATATTACACACATATATATATATACATATGCATATATATGTATACATATTCATATTCTCATCAAAATTTAAATCGATAATTGATAATAATTCTAAAATCGAACTATTGAAATCAAATAAGATCATGAAGGCATCCCACAAAGGACGTGGTCTGCCACAAGATTAATGGCAATATTCAAACAAGTAGTGGTTGGTGGCAAGGCAATAATGCCATTGCCCAATAATAGGCAAAATGATAATGTTGTTTCCATTTTTGAATTCACAACGTTGTGGGCGAAAAAGCATGACAAAGAAAGTTGTTGGTTCGAAGGAAAAAGAAAAGAAGAGCTCGTGGGAAAAATTAGAGGCAATCTCACAAAATCTTGAATTATCAGGTAAATTGGTTACTTTAGAAATAAAACTCGATTTTCTTTTATCACTTTTTCTCATTGTTTGAATGGTATTCTTCTATTTTTTTGATTGCATCATTTAAACTATAAAATATGTATCCTTGTTGAATAACCATGACCTTGAGCCGAGTAATGTGGGCATCGATCATTGTTTTGGGTTGCTCAACGTACGACCAGTATTGCATGAGTTTCATTTAGAAGCCTTAGCAACTAGCTCTCAGAGCTAGGCCGAGGCTTAGAGTTACTAAGATCCGATTGTTCCTTTACTTCATACTTTTGTGCTAGCCATTCGATGGATATTCAAAATTTCTATTCCAATTCAACTGTATTTTTATGATGGTTAAATTTATTGAGGATCAACTATTGGTCCCATGGAAAGGGTATCAAACCCTATGTCTTGTTTTTATATGTATCATATTCTCCTTATCGGTTGGGCTGATAATAAGCAGCTAAAACAAATGCTCAATATTGTATTGTATGTACTATAATGACCCCATATTTCAGTGGGAAAGGTGGTGAAATCCTTGTTTAAATTCAATAAACCCAAGTAGGGTTCTATCTGTAAGGTCGAAGGGTTGTTCCCTTGTAACTAAGATTCATACATGTCAATTATGAGTGGTGAAACCAACATGTCTTTAAGGTCAAATATGTGCATGTTTTTGTTGCTAAGAAAGAAACGCACCAGACCAATATGAATGGTCGATTCAAAGTGACCTATGAATATTTTTTTTAAACTTGAAAAGGCATGAGTTTTGCTTAGAACCAGAAACTTCTATGTCTATATATTGATTGAAATACTTGTTTAAGTTTTACCTCAACGAGCATGTCAATCTTAGATTCATTTCATTTATAAAAGGTTGCACCATGAATTTTTGTAATGGAAGTGTTCAAAGATCTGAATATTGGGCAATTTGCTTCCATGTATGAAGTTGGGCTAGTTGATTTGTTAGATAAATCTAATTTTTTTATTGCTTGAAAATTGATTAATGAGAAGTTGTAGACAATATTGCTACTAGCAAACAAAAATGTTCACTTTTAGTTCATTGTGGCAAAACCCCGTTCTATTAAAAATAGTGAACCTTAAATTATAATGATTATGATTTAGCATGTAAACATCTTGATAAAAACATTGAGTAACTACAAACAGTGTATGTTCTGTTGGAAAACAACATTTTTTGTCATTAAATGTAAATGTTTAGTCTAAAATAATATTGTATTGATGTAAACAGTGAATAATCTATTGCAAATGACACTGTTTTGTTGTTAAGTTATCTTTGTAGCTGAAAATAGTCTTGCTCATTAGACTATTTAGTTGGAATAGATTTGAATAGTTGTAAATAGTGAACGTTCTTTAAGAAACAACTTGTCTAATAATTGTTTCGTAGGAAACAGTGTTGGTTTTGTTTAAACAATGAATGTTCATATGTAAACAACAATATTAGAGTATCACAGTTTGTGAGAATGCAAAAGGAATAATAGTATGTGTGAAGCTAGTAACATAGACTTGTTTTGATTCTTTATTTTTGACAAAAGAAATACCAAATGGGATACTATTCAGTGATTGCAATCTAATTTAATGATTTATTTCATAATGTATGCACAAATCTAAAACTTAAGTAGGCACATATATGTGTATGCACATAGACTTCATCTATGTACATACACATACTTGTGACATAACTTCTTTTGTTCTTAGTTCATTTTTAAATGGAAAATGCTTATGATGAAAAGTATATAATAGTCATAAGAATGATATGGTTGATTGTTGAATTACTCTATTGAATCATAAATCTGATTTTTGTTTAGAGAGTAAATTAGTAATCTGATTCTTCTTTTGAAGACATATGTGAAAGAATATTCTAATACTTGAATGGAACAGTGATACCTTAGTTGACTAGAGAACCTCAGGGTAGATGTTGCTAGAGGGTAGATAGCTATTATGAGATGTATAGTAGAAAGTTACCATCCAGGACGGGTTCCAAAATGGAGTTCAGAGAGTATAGGTTTGCTTTACCAAAACCTATTGTTTGTTGTTGTTGCAACACATTTATTATACTTGGCCAAGCAATATAGTTCATTTTGTATGTATGAACTCTATGATTTCACTCTCTACCATTCCTAGCATAGATCTTGCAATCTCTATTCTAACTTGTAGATAGAAATTGCATGTTTATGTATGGGAATGCACCAAATTCCACCTTGCAAATTGTTCTCCTTCTACACTTTCCATGCAAGGTCTAGCTTTCTTCAAGTTGGAAGAATTTTGGGGAAGCATAAGCTTCATGGTTGAGCAGTAAAGCACTTCAACCATGTTCTCGTCCACCAGTGGAGGCGAGCATCAAAGAAAAACCTTAGTTGTTCACAAGACTATTTTAGTCTAAAATGTAACTTGATGTAATACACTCATGTATTTGATGTAAAGTGTATAATGTAATGACTTTGTGGCCTTAGGAGCCAAGTCAAACCTAATATTGTAATTTAACTTTTGAAGTGAATATATGAATCACTGACTCGTTTTAAATGGAAATGTGTAGCTATGATTAACTTTAGCCACTAGTTATGTCTTTTTAATTTGGAATGTATTCATGTGTCAAATACAATAATGTTAATTAAGTAATAATTTAGGATGGGTTATTACACTTGTGGGGTTGAGGACGGACTCACGATGTAGTATGGGATGCACTGAATCCTCTTCCCATTTGTCCAATGGTGCAAAAGATTGGTGGAAGGATAGTACCCACAGTGTAGTGCACAATGCATTGATATCCTTTCTATTTGGGATGCATTATGGACATGTGTTAGCCATTATGATGTGTTAGTCAACCATTGTTATTGTGATTATGTGATGTATGGTGGAGCTTGTCATTGTGTTTATGTGATATATGATGAAGCTTGTCACTATGTATTTGTGATATATGTTGGATCCCATCACTAATGTGATTGTGCTATATGAATGAGATAATAATTGTGATACTTGTGATCTATGTATGATCCAATCATTGTTGCACATGTGATCTGTGTATGAGCCAATCACTATTATACTTGTAATCTGTGTATGATCCAATCACTATTGCACTTGTGATATGTGAATGATTCAATCACTATTACACTTGTGATTTGTGTATGATCCAACCACTATTGTACTTGTACTATGTATGAGCTAATCAACTTGTGTATATGGTGGTATTCTCATGATGGCCATTGTGTACAATCTTTAAGATTATAGTATGAATGATCTCTTGTGAATATTGTGAATTTTTGTACCCTAGCATTTGGTAATGATTGGTATGGACCCAACACTTGATGGAAAGGTTATTATCATTATATTATAATGGACTATGTTGATAGCTTACATGTACTAAATTAATAGTTATGGGTTAAGGTGAGATAACAGATCTCATACAAGAGGAGAGATTGAACTCCCTCTATTGTTTTGGGGTGAACTACGAAGCCTCTAATTTCCCACGAGGGGATACGTAGGAAAATTCATCACGAACCCTCGAGGCTTAGGTCGTAGGTCTAGGAAAGACCTTAACCTTGGGACCGTATCACTCTTTTGTGCAAGCATATGTTTGGCAAGAATGGGTCGATACCACTATGGAAATGGAGAAGTATTGAAGTGAACACTAATAATCTTCATGGAAGGTGCTCAATCGTTTAAGTTGGTAGTTGTGCATTGTTATAAAAAAATTATTATGCTCGATATGGGGATTTTACATTGGTATCACAACAACCAGGTTCAAACGCTGGACCTATGAAGCTCACTTGACTTTGGGTTAAGTATGTTGTCTTACACTACCAGCTAACCATGCCTAAGTTTGCCACTTAATATGCATGGGGTTATTTGGAATATCTTAAATGGACTTTCAATCTTGTGAGAAAGCATGACTAATCCTAACTAAGAGAACTTGAAAGGGTCAAAAGGAAATCTAGATATATGAATTGTAAATGAAAATCAGAGTGCACAATAGAAGGTTATGGTATTTGATTGCTGCTAATTCGCGTAAACCAATTATTGAATGGTATTTCACATCTTTTCATGTAGTAATTTTCATGGCATAATATAGGCATATATTAAGAAATATGAACCCCTAAATTTAAAATTGAGGATTAGATTAAGCAAAAATGCTCACTTGAGGGAATATTTCCAATATGAAATCTCTTGAAGCCTATAGAAATTCATTCTAAATTGGTTAGGTCGGGGAAAAGGCAACCACCTAAGAGGTAAGGATAAGGGGTTCAAAAGCAATTGACTTGGCTAGTAACCCAAAATTTTAAAGAAATTAACTAATGTAAACTTCTAATAAGTTGGGACAACTTATCCTAAGGGGGGAAGGATATCACATCCCTATCATTCACATCCACATCAAATTATACATGTAGGATAAAATATAAAATATAAAAAAAGACAATTTATGGAATGACAAGTAGGATGTAAGGAGTGTCATTCAATAAATAAGGCATGGGATGCATGTGAAGTTAAGGGCTTCCATCACCATTATTTGGGTAAGGCTAGCAATGACCCGAATGACCAAAAAAGAATGGGCATCCATCATTGCTTAAAATCTTCGAAGAAACTTTCAGACAACGGTAGTTTTGGTAGGTAAAAGAGCCAATTCTCAAATCGTGCCAACATCCTCTCTAGTTGCACTAAAAGGGGAAGGTAAAAGGAAAAATTTTGTACCATATGCAAATGGAAACGACTTTATCAATAGGTGTCAAGGCTTACATGACAAATAAATCTCAACAAAGATTAAAAAGAAGCAGCGAAGGAGGAGATTGTGTGGGAGAGGGAGAGAAGGTAGAATGCATGTGTTGGGTGAAAATTAAGTAATCATCTTTTCAATAGATTACATAACCTAGACTTCAGCCAAAACTATGTGAGATAAAATCTCTCCTCTCAGAAAAAGGAGGTGCCCTTCTTACTACTAACAAAAGCTATAGTAAAACTAATAAATTATTTACACAATGTACACTATACTTACGAAATGGGGGGTGTGTCACATTCATTTTTCTCTCCTTTTACAGGAAGATGTTTTACAATGCTTCACGGTTGATAATTCTGATTCAAAGTAACCTTAAACTAAAAACAAGCAGTAATTCCAATACTTCTATCTTGTCAAAGCAAAGCGTAGAAGTACCAAATGTGATAATAATAACAATAAAAATAAATAGGAAAGGTCACGAAGGCACAAAGTCATTTCGTAGCATTTTCACTGATGGATCTAAGATAGATGTACCGTTTGCAATATTAGAAGGACAAAGTCTTCTAGATAAGAAAATTCCACAAACAACATGAATGATTATAAGCACAAAGTCTTCTAGATCATTCAACAATATTTATCCAAACGTAAACATAAATCCAAATAAAGAATGTAATACAAAATTTACATAGATTTACTTGAAGCCCTTCATATCCCATATACTAATCACCACCAATCTTATTTAAACCACAAGAGAATTGATTCCAACACAAAGTATGGTATGCAACTTCCTTCTTTATCGATCAGATTTAGATTCACAAAATTGAACACAAAGTCTCAATGTTCATTTCTGAAAAGGGAAACACTTCATTGCAAAATACTAAAGGTAAATATTACAATAGAGATCCCTCATATTTATAAAAGAGAGGGAAGAGCTAATCTAGGAAATTAATTGAGTAAAGTTAGGGAAGTTAGGTGAGAAAAAATAGGAAACCATGACTTTAAGTCAACATGTAATTTTTTTCTGTGAAATTACATCTCATATTTTTGGTGCAATTACATTTGACAAAAAGACATTTAAGATGTCAAAAACTATTTACAAGATGCATGAACGGAAGCATCAAAATATTCAACACTGGGAGATCAGGAATCTTCATGGTTCCTTGCTTGGGCATGGAAGTCTTCATACTTCTTCCTGGTCTCTTGCATGAACTTTTCATCCGAACCAACGGTGTAATCCACAATGGTGTGAATCCTCATGATTGATTTCCTAGCGGATGAGTGAACCTTTTTGCACCTGTCAAGATGCATCTTGAGGTTGTCAAGAGTGAGCCTTGTATCACAAAGATCATTTATAGAGGCTTCTAAAAATTCCACACTCTCTACTTGATTCATGATGGCTTCTGTGAAGGTCTCAAAAAGTTTTGTGGCCAGAAGGAAAATGCGGTTTTCTTCAAGAAGCTTGCCTAGCAACTCCTTGATTCTTTTTCAAGGATAACATTATGCACTTCAACATTTTCTTGTACTTGGTGGAGATCTTCTACAAGAGATTTGATTGTCTGAATACAATACTTCGATGATTCTATTACTTCAACTTATTTCTCCTTGTAGAGGATCACCCTAGCTTCCACCAATTTGCTAAGATTTACCTATTTCATTTATGACCACAACAACATGAATTTTTCCATTTCTTTGAGCTATTGGGATAGAACACCTTCCTCTTTATCCAACTCTAATTTGAGTTGGGCTACCTGAGTAGATTTTTCATCCATAGAAACTATAATTTGAGATCCATGTTCTATAATCTTATTAATAAAATCATATAACACTTTTCCTTTGGATGCAAATTTCTCAGCCTTCTTGACAGTTGGGTCCTCAACGCTTACCATTGCCAACGGTTGTGCATTACTTGAAGATCCTGCAAGCCTCCTAACAATAGCGACATAATGCTCTACCCTCTGTTTGTATAAGTTTTGAGTTTGCTCCATTTTGTCCAGCCTTCCTACCAGTATATTCAAGGTCACTTGCGCATCTGCCTTGGCACTTTCATTTGTGACCTTGCCAAGCTAGACTCTTGTCACTGTGTAGTCCTCCATATTTATATCTCCTTCCTCTTGAGGTGGTATGCCAATCTCTGCATACTTTTGACTAGCTTTGTCAACCTGAAGTCGTGAATACACTTTTTCCTTTTTCTTCCCCTTGACTTTTGGAGGGGCTATCTCTTCAAGATCGAGCTCTTCTGGCGAGATCATTTTATTTTTTCGCTTTGATACTTGAGATACCAACCAAGGGGGAAGAGAAGAGGTATGAGCTTCTTGCTTGACTGCCAACTCTCTTGTTACCACCACTTCTAAAGGAATGAATGTATAGTGATAATTGGCGTAGTGTTTGTCATCACTGCTCCAGTAACTTGCAAATTGAGATGATTCTGTAAAGTTTCATTCATAAACCTATTAAATTCAGCTTCTGAAGTGAGATCACAGGATGGAGATGACAATCTAGGAATAGATGATGGAGGGTTCAACAAAATTTCAACCATTTGAATACTTATCACTGAAGGAGTATCAAGTGTGTTGACGATGCAGGGAGTGGTGCAATGTGCACTGCGGGTATAGTAGATGTAGCAATAGGTGGCGTGGGAAAAGGTGGTGGAGTGTTTGGATTAGGAAGTGTACGAGGAACGTTTGAAGTTATAGGTGATGATGACTGGAGAAAATATTCAACTACATTCTCAAGTGGAGACATAGCTTGTTCTTCATCATGCTTGAGTTCATGTTGATCACCCTCTTGATCTTCTAACTTTTGTTCACCTTCAAACTCTTGTTCACCTTCAAAATGTTATTCCTCACCAAATTTTGTTTCTTCTTAATCTTCTTCATCAACAGATTGATTAATTGGATTTTCGTTTTCATCGAAATCTATCTCTTTGGAAATAGACCCCTTTCCTTTCGAGCGGGATGGTTCATATTTCGTTGTTTCTTCTTCATGGATGGCTCAAGCATCCTTTTTTCCAACAGTGAACTTAATCCTGGGGCCTCTTCAGGAAGAAGTGGGAATAGCCGATGATTTATCTTTCATGCGAGGTTCTTATTTTCGACTGATTTCTACTTCAAATTCTTCTTCTTCAGATTTTGTCCTGAAAGTTTTCATCTCAAAGCCATGCTTATGTAACCACTCTACAGTGTTAGCTAGTATTGGTGCTAACCTCTCTCTGATGGAAACATTTTCCTTTCTGGACCATTGAATTGTAGGCAAAGGTTTCTTGGATATTTCTTGTTCATCGTAAGCAACGTTCATGATGTCACTAGGATTTGTGAACTCCTCTAGTAGGTTAGCAACACCAAGATCTCTAATCTTCTATACGGTTGGTCTACAAAAATCAATTTTACTAATAGCCTCTTCATCTCTACAATCAGCCCAGATGTCCTCAAAGTGGTACTTGTGCTTGTGACCCTTTTTCAGCCTCTTCTTGACATTCTGATAATCAAAATCAAGTATGTATTTATAGGTCTTGATTGTCATGACTTGCATCTCTACATAGACTGATTTAGCCTTTTGTACACTTTTGATGGTATACCTACCGATTGTCAATGGAAACTTAAATCTACACTTGTGAATCCTTTGACGTTCCTTGTGGACTAAAATCAGCTATCTGCATAACTCCATGAGTATCCACTTGTTTGAAGGATATTTAGGCAACATGTAAGGACACCCAGTGTAGCATCCAACCCTTATGTAAGTAAAAGTTGGGAATTTTAGGAATATGCATTCGAATTTACTCACCAATTTGTAGGCCTCATCGGATACTCTCTTCTTCTTGAGAGTCGGGTCAGAGCTAAAAAGAAGAGGTGCAAAGAAAGCATCGATGACCCGCCTGAAATGGTGAAGGCTTTCCTTCAGTTCTAGTTGATAGAAATAATTGTACACAGGTGTAGAAATTTGGTTCCCTCTTGTAGATAAACCTGGGAACTGTCTCATCACGGCTACATCATACACTAGGTAAGAAGTCATATAAAACTTCAACCTGGTTGGCACATTTACTAGTTGTTCATGAATTGAATCATTGATTTGTTTGCCCGAATGAATATGAGCCTTTTGTCTTCTTATGATCTGAATGTACTCATACATCTAATATTGAAAATGAGACGTTTCAGGCAATCCCTTGACTCTACTCAAGAATTTTATCATGTCTCTGACATCTTCCTTGAAGTCACTTCACGAAGTCCCTTCGACCATCTTGAGATAGTATGCTTAGTTTCTTTCAACCATTGGCTATTGGTCAAGTACTTAGCCTTGTTTGGGTCTGAGTCATAGACTTCCTGCGCTTGTTGCATTGAAATATTAGTGTATTTTTCCATCTGGGGGACTCTGAAAATAATATCAAAGAAATCTAGGTCCAGTCTCAATATCTCCTTCCCAAAAGAGTTAATCACACTTCTTCTTTCCTGGATGTAATGAGATGCAACTTCGACGACAAACTCTATATGGTGTGCAAAATTAGGGAAAGTAGACACTAGGTGTAGGTTACTATGCAAAATGGCTCTCAGGGAGTCCTCAAGAAGCTTTTGATCAATCCTCTTCATGAAATCAATGAGGTCTTGATGACCAATCTCGGTGTCTTTTATCTCGTCCACCTTTGAAATTAATACTGTCAGTGGATAAACACCTTGGTATTTGTATTTCATTTTGCCTTCAACCTTTGAAGATGATGGAGGCTTCTTAGTTGTCATCCGAGATCAACTGGATCAAGAGATGCAATCTTTGAGGATCCCTTGACGAGATCTGAAAAGGAATTGCAAATTTAGAATCAACAAATGTTAGTCAAAAAAGTACCATTGGGATGCGTGAAGTGAGCAATGATGTTGAGCAAGCATGATACGAGTGAGGAGGCATGAAAAATGATGTAAAAGCAAAGAAACAAGCTTCAGAGCTAAGACAAAGCAAGTTTGGAGAGTTTCAAGAAAAAATTGTAAAAAGTGTAAGGGTGTTGAAAATCAGCGCCCTTGCACTTAGAGAAATGACCTTAGGTGCAAAGGCACTGATTTTCAACGCCCTTCCACTCAAATTGTAAGGTTGGTAAAAAAATGTGTCAGGGCGTTGAAAATCAGCGCCCTGACACTTTTGCTTTAGATTTGGAATTTTGGATGAAGTGTAGTGGCGGAGATTTTTGACGTCTTGATACTTAGGGAAAAAGAACTCCAAGCATAGGAATATTGAATGTAATGGTGTTTGGAAACCCTGCTTGAACATTTGGATAAAAACTTGGAAAGAGAGAGATGAAAAACACGACAAGAGAGAAGAAAGAAAACTAAAATCATAGAAGAATGACAAAAAAGGGTGTGCTCAAACAAAACAAAAACCCCATCAAAAAATGATGAAAGCAACTCAACTTAGAAAAGGGCATGAAAACATGTTGAGAGGAAGAGGAGAAACAGTGAGCGATATGAGGGTTGGAGAAGATCTGAAGAAGAACATGAAAACGTGTGGAGAAAGAGAGAGAAAAACGTGGAAAAAAAATAAGGAAACAAAAACTCCAAATGCATTTCTAGATCAACAAGGAAAATAAACTAAAAATGAAAGCAAACAAAAAATCCATGTACCTGTAACAAGCACAAAAAACTTAGCTTGAGAAAGCTTGAAATCTTCTCAAAAACGTGAGTTTGCAGATGCAAAATAGCTGCCCAGCAAGGAGAGGTGAAAAATGAATGAGAAGAATGAGAAAGAAACTACCCAAAATCACTTTTCAGTGATTCCTAAGTGAAATGGAGGAACTCAAGTTGCATATTTAATTAAGGCACCAAAGGTGGAGAAAACTGGAAAAAGTGTAGTCGGGTCAAAAAACACCTCCCAAGGCAAAAATGACTAAGTATAAAGGCTTGGTGTAAGGGCACTGAAAATCAACACCCTTGCACCAAGTCAACTTTTCACTTAAGTGCAATGGCGCTAAAAATTTCCACCATTGCACTTTTTACACTTAGTCAAATTTCTCAAAATTGCTAGAGCACTTTTTTTCAAAGTTTTTGCACTTTTCAAAATTTTGCAAAGTATGAACAATGAGCGTTTGCAAAGATACTTGTTTGGAAGGTCTTCACGAGATGAACATAGAGGGATGCTTAAATGGATTATCTAAGACTTTGAAATTTATTTTGAGGTGGATTGAAAATCACCTTGTTTTGCGTGCTTGAACGTCACAAACCTAGGAAATGGATGAGTTTCGTAGGGGGTTATCCGTGGAACGAGCACTGCTAGATTCCATGATAAAAAAAAGTGGTAAATATGCAAGGAAGACTTCAAACCCTCACGAGTCCCTTACTCATCCAAGACCGAGTGGAGGAAATGATGAAAGAAATGGTGTAGAAAAGAAGAGTATAGTGAGATTAATGTACGTAAAATGGTGTGGTTTTTTAGAGGTATGAATAGGGGGAGAGAAGGAGAGGGAATGGCATTGGTGAAAAGAGAGAAAGGTATGAGGAAGAAGATTCGCATGGGGAGATAAATCACAGAGTGATTGAGAAGGAGAGAATGGTGTGAAGGAGTGAGAGCAAAGAGAAATCCATAGATGTGAATGAAGGATGGTGTATAGAGGAAAGAATCTTGCAACCCTCCATTAATTTTCAATTTAGAGATCTATTTTTAGAAGAAAAAAAAGTAGAAGGTGGGGGGCCTAAGGGTAGAATGGGGTCTTATGGAATGCACAAGATTGTTTGGTATGTCTAGAATGGATTTTTTGAAAAGGCTTTAGAAACTTTCGAGATAAAGAAATTTGCAAGTTTGAAGAAAAACCAGATAGTCGTTGTCGACATCGACTCGGATTATGCCACCATGAGAGTCTAGAACAAGTATGCAATGGTATTGGAGGAAGAAAATCGACATTAGAGGCATCTGGAGAAAGGATGGTAGATTGTAGCACCTAAATCAAGAATATCTTCCTCCCCATCCTTAAAGATAAGAATAAACATTTTTCAAATAGCATTGGGTTTGGTATATCTTCTTTGTTGGTTGTCATGTAAGAGTCTAGGTGAGACTATGATAGAATATTGAATGATAACTAAAATAATATTTTTGATTTAAATAATTTTCCATGATTCTTCAGACCTGTAACATGCTAAGGTTTGCATGGTATTTTTTTTTAATAACGATGACTAGAAGTTATATTTTATCCTCATGTGGGATGCAAGATGTTGAACAATAGAAATGTTTACTCTTCCCTCTTAGTTGTAAAATATGTTGAAGACCAAGGTGTTTGTGAAATTTATTTTTATGGCTATCATACCAACTTTACTACCCATTTCAATCTAGTTATGTTTTTCTATATTTTACATCATGGAGTATTATGCTTAGTATTCATGACATCTATATAAACCTTGTATGAAATTCAACGTGTTATATGAGGAGAGATTAGTTAGGAAGGCTTCTAAGCTGAGTCATAGTCATCATAAAATAGTGAGACCTTATTATGTCAATGTTGATTTAAATATCTATCAGTGAAATAAATATAGTGCTATACATCTAACATAGTATGGTGTAGATCAGGGTTATCATTTCCACCATGACATAGCATCTTGGTCTAGTGATATGTATGATTTGTGAAAGCAAAGAGAATTTCTTGATAAGTAATCCACCTAACCTTTGTGTCATGGAAATGAACTTATAGGGATATTTTGGAATATATATTTATATTCTTCAATTAAGAAATCAATATAATCAATGGTTAATTATTTGGATACTTTGTGTTTGAACTTTAAAAGAAATAATATGACAGAGTCCTAAATCAAATGCTTAGTTGCAAGGTAACCTTATATTATGTACCACGAATTAGATATAATTAATAGGAGCCTTGGCACTGGGATGCATAATATTGTAAGCAAGGATGACCTCGTTTAGTGGCACTACGACCATACTACACCAAACATATCTTTAATATTGAAACATAATACTTTTGATAATCCATCAATACCACAGTAAATGCTTTAATGGTTGCATGATGTCTAGTAATATCTTAGATACAAGAACCTTGACATTGAAAATAGTATGTGAATGTGGGATAGTATAGCTATAGTAAACTATGATATGATTGCATGCTAGGTGGAGGGTGGCAAGTGTTTAGGTTGAAAATGTTGTTGAGATTGTGTTATGAGATAAATCCTATGTAGTATCTCTTGATACCTTAATAATGACCACTAAAGATAGTTTTAGATTAAATAATAACTATAAGTAAACTACCTAGTCTACTAAATAGACTATCATAAGAATATGTGGTTGCACCATAAGGTGAAGAAATTTAGAAGATCAAGATTATTATTAATAGGATTACGTTATCATATAAATGTTTAATGGATATAGTGATGCTAACTTTCTCAAGTAGGATTTGGGCATTGATTATAACATAAAACAAGCTTATAGTTACTCATGGATGTCCTTCAAAGATACCTATTGACCCCTTGAGTATAAGAACCTCAATATTGAATTTGATATGCAAATTTCAAATGGAAGTTATTTTTTATAGGTTTATGTGAACCAAGGTAATTTCATGATGAATAATAATCCTAGCCCTTGTGTTGATAAGACAAACCTTAGGATGTTCAAGTTGGTTTATGAGTAATGTTGGGTAGAGTTTGATTAATGACATCGATCTTTAAGTGAAATTTTATGGTATGGTTTTCCAAATGGTGAGTTAACTTATGATTTCTAACTATTGTTGAAACTATTATTAGTTTAAGGGAAATAAAACCTTGGTTATTGGAACTTGTGTGTAGGTCCTTTAAGAGAGCTTGTGAGGAGAACTACATGTGACTTTGACCCGTTTAGAAGTAGGAATGTAGGTTGTCCTTGGGCGAAGGATGCCTCTACAACCTTAGTCTATAGGGGTTTAGGGGGATAACTCCATGGGTTGGGGTTGTTCCTAATTGGTTTGACCTTCTCCCTTTAGTAGGCTTCAATTTGAGGATGAATTGATATCAGATGGGTATGAATGAGTTAATGGAATCTAATATTGTGTATTTAATACATAATATGCTTTTATATAATAAGCAAAGATTGACTACTTTATAATGGGTATTTATTATACGTATATGATGGGTAAAGTCCATCTCGTGTTGGTTCCATGTATCTCTTATGTGTCTATGTAATTCAACTCCATATCTATTTGTTTATGTATAGGCCCATGTATCTATGGATTGATATTGTGATTCATGTTATGTATGACCCACCCAAGAGTGAAACTCTAAGATATTTGAGCACTGACAGGTAGTCATTAGACCATGCTAATGATCAATGTCTAGGCTATTGCTAGGGATTAGTCAACATTCACCTGGTTCACAGAGGTGAAGGTAGTAGGCTACCCTAGTTAGGATACAACTGGCGTGGTTGCATGAGTAGGGACCTATCTGTGCAGGTGATGATAATTCGGGGCTAACTGCGTATTGAGAGGGTTCACTGGCTGTCACTGGTAAGCATGAAAGTGATTGATGCCAAGTGTTACCTAGGATTTTGAAGAAGATAGATGATAATGTCACTAAGGTCACAAGGTGGTATATTTTAGGAGCTACTTCTTCTTGGGTGGATGTACTTGTCGTTGGTGGCCTATAGGCGATTGAAGTCAAAATCCATCAAGATTGGTAGGTTCAATACTTGGGGAAATCCTTCGGATGGTGGATGGACCCACAGTGTAGTATGGGATGCACTAAATCCTCTCCTTGTTGTCAGACTATAGACTTAGCCTTGTGGGGTTGAGGATGGACCCGCAGTGTAGTATGAGATGCTCTAAATCCTCTTTCCATTTTTCCAATGGTGTAGAAGGCTGGTGGAAGGATAGGAATCACAGTGTAGTGTACAATGCATCAATATTCTTTCTATTTGGGATGCATTATGGACATGTGTTAGCCATTGCGATCTGTTAGTCAACTATTCTTATTGTGATTATGTGATGTATGGTGGAGCTCATCATTGTGTTTATGTGATGTATGATGAAGCTTGTCACAATGTATTTGTGATATATGCTAGAGCTCGTCACTAATGTAATTGTGATATATGAATGAGATAATAATTGTGATACTTTTGATTTGTGTATGATCCAATCACTGTTGCACATGCGATCTATGTATGAGCCAGTCACTATTATACTTGTGATTTTTGTATGATCCAATCACTACTGCACTTGTTATCTGTGAATGATTCAGTCACTATTGCACTTGTGATCTATGTATGATCCAACCACTATTGTACTTGTACTATGTATGAGCTAATCAACATGTGTGTATGGTGGTATTCTCATGATGGCCATTGTGTAAAATCTTTGAGATATCATCAATTTTAAGTCTATCAGGCGAAGCTGTACTCCATCCATCACCAACTTTCTTCATTTTTCCTTGTATTATCATGGACCAGATGCCTTCCAAATCGGAAGATTCAGATCCAACCAAAGATTATTCTTCTTCTTTATTTTCTTCAGAGATAGCAATGACATCTTCAAAGACAAATTTTATTTTCTTCGATTTCAGAGGGGAACCGCTAGTGACTACTTCCAATTCTTTCATCCCAGAGGAAGAACCTTCCTCAAATTGACTTACAATGACCTCATTGGAGCTCATCACATTTTGCAACGATAGAATTTTTTTTTTGCATGCACTTGCTGTATCTTCCAAATTTTCCAAGTGCCTGAATATCTGTTTTGCAACGGGAATCCTGAATTCCCACTCAACATCTTTCTTTCCTAGTAGAGATTTTAGAAAATAAATCACCAAACATGTAAGAAAGGGTCCAAAATGGAATGGATATCCTTCTCCTAGTGTCATTTGTATATTCTCGGTAATATTTTCAAGAATTAGCTTACAAAGATCAAATTGTACATTCTCCTTTACCATTTTATGTGCTAGATAAATTATGATGGCTGAAGTAGAGCCTTCACGATTTCTGAAAAATATTTTATAAGAAATTCCATATGCAACATACCTAATCGAGGCATCACTAATAGTATCGATCAACAATTCTTAGAGATCTTTTCCAACTCCTGTCATTTCCTCCATTTCCTTGTATTTTATTGTTTTTCGTTTAGAAAGTTCTCCAATGCTGCATAGTCTGGTAACTGCTTCAATTTCTTCTTTCGAAATGAGATAGGGTTTGTCCAGTATAATGCTGCCATCCTTAAGTTTTCTTAGAAGGAACAAGATAAATTATTTTTCGGCAAACCAAGGGAATTCTCCCCATATATCCAAACCTAGGGTTTATATGTTCAGCAAGTCGTTCGGTTCCAACCCTGATTCCAATTTCTTTATTTTATGATGATCGAACTCATCCATCTCAACTCCTTTCAAATTCAGAGGGGTATTCCTTTTAGAAATTTCCATTATAGCTCTCAAAATTTTAACAAGAAAAAATTTTCAGTTACCTTTCCTTTGTTGTCTTGAGATGGGAAATTTCCATCACCTATATCGAGCAACCATAGTGATTTCTTCGAAGGTCTTCAAATCTCTTTAGAGATGCTTCAAGAAGGTTCCAAGTGCTTCTAAAAATTCTTCAAATGCATTTGATGACCAAAATGATATGTGAGATTTCCTTTATATTTCATCATTTTGCCCTAATTCGCATTAATTGCAAAAAGTTGACAAACTTCTCTTTCATATACATTGAGAAACCCTAATTTACTCTGTAAACAAACATGCTTGCAAATTTTCTTTTGGTTTCTTTTGCAACACATATTTCCTATCATTCTTTACAACATATCCACGTGTCAGCATCTAACATACTATATTTCTGGGGGTTTAGTTGATTTTCTTATAAAGATCCCCCTAAGACCAAGCTAGGTCTAATTCTCAGAAGATTCATCTGCACCGGTAGATTCCGATCCTTCTTTCCTTTTCCATATTTTTCTCATTTCCTACTTAACCCTTTCCTTATCAATATTTTCCACATCTTCCACTGGATCAAGTTGCTCCCCTTTTTTGTTTCTACATAATTTTGAGATATGTCATGGTTCCTTGCAATAATAACATACTATATTTCTTTGATTTGTCTGATTTCCATTCATCCTTGTTCTGCATTGATTTGATTTATGTCCAAACATGTTACAGTTATAACAATAACCATTGAATGAATAATTCATCCTTTTTTCATTGGACTTATTCATCATCACTCGACTAACTGAAGATCTGCATTCAGTAGCTTTATGTCCTATCTTCTTGCATGCATAACATTTTCTAGAGAAGGGACTAGAAAACTGATTCAACCTACTCCTACACTCAATTTCCTTGTGCAATTCAACATGAATGATCTCTTGTGAATATTGTGAATGTTTGTATGCTAATGTTTGGTAATGATTGGTATGGACCCAACACTTGATGACAAGATTATTATCATTATATTATAATGGACTATGTTGATAGCTTACATGTACTAAATTAATAGTTATGGTTTAAGGTGAGATAATAGATCTTATACAAGAGGAGAGATTCAACTCCCTCTGTCATTGTGGGATGAACTATGAAGCCTTTAATTTCCCATGAGGGGGTACGTAAGCAAGGTCATCACGAACCCTTGAGGCTTAGGTCATAGGTCTAGGAAATACCTTAAACTTAGGATTGTATCACTCTTTTTTGCAAGCATATGTTTGGAAAGAATGATTTGATGCCACCATGTGGGAATGGAGAAGTATTGAAGTTAACACTAATAAGCTTGATGGAAGGTGCTCAATCGTTTAAGTTAGTAGTCGTGCATTGTTATCAAAAAAATTATTGTGCCTGAGATGGGGATTTTATAGGTTTGTATGAGTCCAAGTACTTCCTTCTCAAGATTCTTACCCATTTATGTTCTCCTCTTGTTTATACATCCCAAACCAATTTTTCTCCCTTTGCTTGGTTAATTATTGTTAGTTGCTTTAGTCCTACTCCACATGCCTCCTTTGGAGAGTAGATTTTTCCCTAGGCTACCAAAGGGAATTTGTTCTGCTCTCCTGTGCCACTCCAAAAGAATTTCCTAAAAATTTGGTTAAGGGTCTCTTCTACTGCCTTTGGTAACTTCAAACATGACATTGAGTAGACTGGAATAGCAGATAACATTAATTTTACCATTAGGAGCCTTCTTGTTGATGATAGCCAATTCCCTTTCCAAGTCCCAAGTTTTCTTTTGCAGCTATTTATAATATTTTCCCAGTAACATTTTTTATTGATCCCTGCAAATAAAGACATGTCCGGGAAAAGTAGCCACCTTCAAATTCAATATTTTTTTCAAGTCTCTTTATAGACTCAATTGGGTGTTGAGGAAGAAAACTTTAGACTTTCCCCAATTTATATTTTGCCTGAATGCCTTGCAGTATTCATTTAGGAAGGTCTTAATCACCCTGGCTTCTCTTCTACATGCTACCCCGAACAAGATGGTGTCATCTGCAAATTGTTGGTGAATAGTGGGTTCCTTACCATTTGATACATGTACTCCAACCCACTTTCTTTCATTCCTCAATGTTTTGATGCCTCTTACTAATAATTCTGCCATGATTATGAATAGGAAAGGTGAGAGAGGGTCACCTTGCCTTAGACCTCTTGATGACACAAAGAAGCCATGTGCCGCTCCATTCACCAACAGTGAGAATTTGGTTGTCGAGATGCAACTCTTTATCCAGTTGATCCATTTTCCATCAAATCCAAAGTTTCCCAATACGTCCAGCATAAATTTCCTGTCCACCATGTCATATGGCTTTAATATGTATAGCTTGAGAACCATACATGCTTCCTTGGTCTTTTTGGTTGTGTGGATGGTTTTGTGGGCTATGATTATGCCTTCTTCTATTGATCTTCCTGGGGAAATATGCTGAGTTCCTCTAATATGACCTCATTTAGGACACTCTTGACCTTGGTGGCTATGATCTTGGTGAACACCTTATACATTGTGTTGCATAGTGCAATTGGCCTGAAGTCACTCATGTTTTATGGATCTTTCTTCTTGGGAACCAGGGCTAGGAAGGTGTGATTTAATGATCCCAACATTTCCATCTTTCTTCTTGACTCCTCCACTACCGCTGCCAAATCATCCCCTACTACATCCCAATTTTTTTGAAAGAATCCAACCATGAAACTGTCTAGTCCTGGGGCTTTGTCTGGATTTAGCTATAAGGCTGCTCCTTTGACTTCTTCCTTACTGATTTTTTGGTACAAATTCCTATTCTGCTCCTCACTTATGATATTTGGGATTATACTTCGGAGTCTTTCTCTTATTGTCTTATTGTACGAGCTTTCCCTGTTAAGAATTGCCTCAAATAATCTGACACCCTCTTTGTTTACTTCCTTTGTGGATTGTGCAATTTCCCCATTCTCTTTCCTGATTGCAGATATTTTATTCCTGGTGTGATTGACAATGGTTGTTATGTGGAAATGCTTTGTGTTCCTATCGCCCTCCTTCAACCAAGTCTCCCTTGATTTTTGGCACCAATAGCATTCTTCCCTTTTCAAAATCTTTGCTAATTCTTCTTTTAGGGATTTCTCATTCTCAAAGACATTTGCCTCATCTCATTATGAATTACATGTTCTTTTAGTGCCTTTAGTTCCTTCTCCACTCTTTCTTTCTCTTGAAAAATATTTTTGAAGTGTTCCTTATTCCATTCCTTGAGTTTGATTTTGATGTATCCTAGCTTCTTACTCATACTAAATAGTTTTGAGTGGTCTCCAATCTTGATTTCATTTCACCATCCTACTACTAGTTCCGATAGTTTTTCATCCCTTAACCACATGTTCTCAAACTTGAATGGACTTTCTTTTGGAGGGTTGTCCTATTTGAAGAGTAGTTGTACATGGAAATGGTCTAAGCCTATGAATGACAAGATTTGGACCTCGTGAGTGCCCACTGATTCCCCTAATATCCCCAAATCAAAATTTTGTCCAAACTTGCAACAATACTAGTAAAGCCTTTCCTCTTGTTTGACCAAGTGAATTTTCCATTTTTGGTTTGAAGGTCCCTTAACTGATTGTTTTCTAAAAATTCTTGGAAATCATGCTGAATGATGGTGATTCTGCCCATGCCCCCTTGTTTTTCTTCATTGTTAAGGGTTGCATTAAAGCATCCTACAATTATGTATTTCTCCCTCCTATAGTTATCAAGCTCACTTGATATCCTTTTCCATACTTGTCTTTTCTCAATCATGGCGATTGGTTCATATACATTTATGATGAAGAATTGATCATTCCTCTTCAGACCCTTGAATCTTATCATCTACTTGTTGCTTTCCTCTTTTACTACCTCTCTTTTTATAGATAGCGAGTTCCATATGATGCCTGATCTTATCGATGCACTTGAGCTACTTCCTTGAATTTTCCCTTCCACTACTTCCAATTGTCAATCTTTTTGTTACTTTCTTCTTTGGTCCATTTGGTCTCCTATATTAGTATAATGCTAGCATTTGATTGGTCAATTTGGCACTTGATCATGTGCCATTTTTAAGGGGCATTGATGCCCCTGACATTCCAAGTAATTATCTTCATTGTCCTCTAGGAAGAATAACATCCTTCCCAGATCTAAGTTCCCTTTGTCTTGTTGCATTGGCTACAATTTGCAACTTGGCCTTGTTCGTTTTTAGCCCCCTTTTGCCTTTCCTTTTGATGTTTGGTTTTTTTTTTTTTATTGTGCCTGATCCAACATCCTTTCCTCAATCAATCATCCTTCCTCAGCCTCCTCTTAATCTTCATCCTTTGACTCTGGTTCTAGGTCACTTCCTTCTTCCTCAGTTTGTGAAGCATTTTTCGGTTCTATATTGTTAACTTCTTTCTCATCTTCAACATCTCCTTTTATCTCTAGTGTCATATTCACTTGTTGTTGCACTTCTTCTACCTTCTCCTCTTTCTCTCCCTCCTTCGAGCTATTTAATTCATTTGATATCTCTTCTATCTATAGGCTGATGTCTTTTTGAAGTTCCTTGGCTTCTTCTAGAAGTATATTTAAATCTCTTTCTACTTGTGTTGTCGCCTTCTTATTGCATGTTGGTACTGAGCATGATTCCTTTCTTATCCCCAGACAACTCCCATCCAATTTCCTCTTTTTAAATCCTAAATCTCCTTTTCAACCAAGACCTACATAGCCTTGGGAGGTGACAGTCCGAGAGTACTCATTGTAGTCTGCCTTTCCCCCTATCTCTACATTTTCCATACCATTATTCTTATTATCTACCATCCCCTAGGAACAACCCTCCCTTATGGATTTCCTGAACAGGCATCTCCCAACATTTGATCCTTCACATATTTCCACTTTTTGTTGCCAATTTCCAAACTTTCTCAAGATCTCCAAATTTTTATAAATTCCCACTCCTTCTACAATTTCCACTAGGATATTAGCCTTTGCTTCTTTTTTCCATTTATAAAATCTTCATCTACTCCCAAACACACCCCTAAGGAATCCCATATTTTCACCAGAGCTTCAAAATTATGGTATTTAGATGGAAGGTCTACCAATTTGATCCATGTGGGGGTCTTCTTGATGGTGTAGTTCCATGGATCAAAGTTTGGTTCCCAATTTAAACAATGAAAACTATAGCCTTTTGAAAATAGGGGATTTCCATACATAATTTCCTATTTCAAATTTATATCTATGCACTCAATGAGAAAAAAGGAGTTCGGTAATTGGTGGATGCTTACCTGATCCTTGAAGTTGCCTTGCCACCAGTCCATGATCACATCTTTAGGGCATCCCGGTCCACACCATAAGGGCTCTATCTTTTAATCTGGTGACCCTCACTTATATTGTGTATGATGGAAACACAAAAATTTTGCTCCCCCATGACTTCAGATTGGCTTTTCTGCCTCTCCCACTCCTATTTCCTTGATATTTCTTCCTTCTAGTTCCTCTTTTGTCCTCGTTCAAATTTTGTTTGGGATTCTTCCTCCAACCTATTTGCTTCCTTTCCTTTCCTCCTAGATCATTGTTTCCCTAGGGTTTTGACTTTTGCTTAGTCGTATAATTAGGGTTTCTATTGTACTTTCCTTTCTAAGGGATACTAGATCTCTTCGGAGTCCCATTCATCTTACTTCTTCATTTCAATGACGTCTCCGCTCTAGGACTTCTTTTTCCTAGAACCACCCATGCCTATTGCCTTGAATTCTCCCACCTTCTCTACTCCTATGCCATTTGTTTGGCTTTGGCCCTAGATCTAATGTCCTTCTTATGCCAGCCCTCTAGTTCCTCCACCCAGCCTGGTTTTGGTTTCTCAAGATGTGAGTCTCCTACTTGCGATAGCTTGGATGGAATCGGTCCACCCACTTGCCATTCATGAAGACCCATTGTAGGATATGGATGTTTTCTCTTGTTCTACTCTCCCCTGATTGACTGTCTTCTTCGATGTCTCCCCAATGCTTCCCTTCCAAGTCGCCTATATTTTTTCGCTCCTCCTCACCCGTTGTGCCATTTCCATATCATAGTGGAACTAAATATTTTGCAATCTTAGAAAATAAAATTCACACAGATACCTTTTAATATTTTTTCAAAAGAATTATGTATTTTATTTCAAGGAGTATATATATATCATTTTAATTTTCTTTTTTTTGATACATAAGGTTACTATTTTATTGATAATCAAACTGGAATACAAACGTCTGCCATGCACATAAGAAGGTGATCTGTAAACATGCTACACCACCAATCCTCAAAAGACAACTACAAAAACCTACCAACATTACTAATTGAACCACCGAGAGCCCAACCAAAATTATCCAAACCAAACCATTTTAATGGAATTTATGCAGCCATAACTTTCATAAGCCTAGACAAACTAGAACTAACACCTACAAACCAAAAATTGAGCCACCACCCAACTTACATAAATTTGTTCAACTTTGCAAAATCTTTTCCACTCCACATTTTCAACTGCCATTAGCTTGAAGAACTTCTTGAGAAAACAACAACAACCGCCATAATCGACCGATGTCGCATCAAACCCAGTCCTTGCAAATCCAAGAGGAAAGGTAATATCTTCACCGTGTCCTCCAAGCTCACCCTCTCCACATCACAAGGACTCAGACATCCCATGCCTTCGATCACGACATGAAGAACTTTGTCCACACCTTCAACCAAGTTCACTCTGAAAAGTTTAACCAACAATATTTTTGCTTCTGCCTTTAGCTCTAAATTTTCGAAAAGAGAGGCAAGGAAATGTGAAGAGATGTGCAAATTTTCTCTCCCATACTCCCTGCTCTCCAAATGATCGAAGCCCAGAACCATTTTCACAGCCACAAGCACCAACGAACAATAATTCAATAGAATTCATTTTAATCTTTGGTCTGTGACCTCCCTGAAAGAGGTCTATCTCGCCGACAACCGAAGAGAGATAGGAGTGTCAACCCCAAACCGAGCAAGGCCCATCATCGAAACCTCGACAATAAATTTAGAGTTCTTCACCATTTGCGACCCCACACCAAAAGCACCCAATAGGAAAGAAACAGAAATACCCACAAACGCTACACAATTGCAGAGAAAACTTAATACAAAAATAAGAGGCAAGATTGAAATAAATAAACCTGGACCACGAAAGCGTCGCCAACCTCCCGAAATAATACCCCTTCATGTGTGCAGGATGTATTAACTAAGAAGGGAGCTCTCATTTCCATTAATAATGATCATCACTATTCATTGATACAAGTGCCATAGTTGTCCATCACCATACTCCCAGATTGTCAATAAGACAAGCCAAAGCCACCTTGTAGACATGTCTGCCAACTTGGCTCAAGGGACCCCCAACCAACCACCACCGTGGAAACTCGTGCCACCTTCCTCCACCACCATGGAGGGATGCCCACCCTTCCACCCACAAACTTAGAACCTTCTCAATTAATTTCTCTTAAATTAGGACCCAAGACACCTATATTAGACAACAAATTCGCCTCTGAATTGCCTTCCCTCAACACATGGTTAAACTTTACTTGATCCAAAATTTCAATCCTTTCCAAGGTAGCTTCCAACAATTCACCTAACTTCCAATTTGGGATATGTTTAGATCTAAGTGCATTAATAACCAAAGAGGAATCCCCTTCAATTTCTACTCTGCTCACCCCCAATTCTACACATAAATCCAAACCCAAAAGAAGAGCTTTAAATTTCGCAGCATTGTTTATGTCTTCTGGTAAAGACTTCGCTAACCTCCCCAAAATCACTCCTTAAGAATCTCTAATTATACAACCTACACTAGAGGGCCCAGGATTGCCCTTGGAAGCCCCATCAAAGTTCAATTTTACCCAACCTAGTTTTGGTAGAAGCAATATTACTTTCTTTCTATCTTTTGATGAAGCTGCCCCTCCTAAACCCCTAGATATTGGATTTCTGAGGCCAGACCAATTCTTCAAAATCTACATATCCCATTCCAAGAAGTTACCTTTCTTTGGGTTCAATTCTTCCACTCTTGCATTAAACAATTATGTAATGCTAGCCTTAATCTTACATTGTAACCTGGGGATTGAAATCTCCTTTTCCTGAAAGATATGCCTATTTCTCTCCTTCCATACCTCCCATAAAACAATCGACGAGCTCGACACCCACAAATCCCCAAATAGAGATTGCTTACCCTAAGACGCCCATGACTTTAACCAATCAAATAAATTGAGTGGTAGGGCCGTTTTCCATTGAAGTTTTGAGCTTAACCATTGCCAAATTGCTTGGGTATACTTACAGTTCAAAAACAAATGATCTACAGTCTCTTCAATTGCTTGACATAAAGAACACTTGGAGGGGCCTTGAAAGCCCAACTTAGCAAATCTATCTCATGTTAAAACTCTGCCCTGTGTAGCCACCCAAGTGAAGATTCCAGCTTTAGGCAAGCAAGCCTTATTCCAACATAGTTGGATTGGAAGAGTTGAAGACTCATTCCTTGATGATGCCATAATAAAATAACCAATTTTAACCGAATAAACCCCTGTAGGTGAAGCATTCCACTGCACCTTATCCCTACCTATTCTTTTCCAAATTCTCCTTTTCGAAAGAATTTTCTCCATTGTTTCCACCTCTTGATCCGACAAACCCAGCTGCTTAAAATATTTTCATTTGATGAGTCCATTCTTTGATGTCGGCAAAGCATCAAAATAATCTCTAACCTTTGAACCCCAAAATTGGGTAGCTTTTTCTTTGATTCTAACTAAAGTTGGATTTTTGCTAATTTTGGAAGACCTTCCCACGAGTCTTCCCAAAATAGAGTCTCCCCCCATCTTTAACCTCCCAGGTTAAAAAATCCAAAATAAGATCCTTGGAGTTACAAATTGTAAATGTAATCAAATCTGCATCAAATAGGATCCTAAAATCTAAGGTTAAAAACTGAAGACTGAAATTCTATGTGAGAATTTTAAGTAAACATGATTTCCAGATTTCTTCTCTTTTGTTGAATGTGTTGATTGCAGAACATTAATAAATTTTGATGTTTGCATATCAAGAGTGGAACTCCCTTTTGTATGTAAGGAGACCCTCCCCCAAGGGATGTGTCTATTGAGAGGACGTGTCTCCACATGTGGAGTCATGTCTGCTCAAGGGACGTGTCCCTTTGGGCACGTGGGTTTCCTCTACAATCGATCATCATTCGGTTAGCACACTTAACACACATAACCCCCCTCACACATGGCGGATATATATTATGTGAATTCCGATTTTATTCAATGTGAATTTCTAACATCATTTATTTAACTTTGATTTTATACATGCATTATAAAATTTGATTTTACTTATTTTAGAAATATTAAATATGAAGAGCAATTGGTCTTATATAAACGATGATGATGCTTATAGCAATCATCATTTATATCTGACCTAAGCTACCATTCATCAACACTCCCTCTTAGCTAGGGAAGATATTTCAAATCAAATAAGTGGAGATATCACCTTCACACATGATATCGAAGATATGATATGTTTTCTCAATGTTGTCAAGTCACATGACATTCTTCATAACACATCCCCTTTATTCAACTCTCCCTCTTTAACTAGGGAGGATAACTTCCATCAAGTAAACGTGATATCACCTAACTCGTGATATCAGAAGATGTGGTATGCTTCTAAAAGTGTCAAGTCACATGACATTCTCCATAACACATCTTCATTATGGTATGTGCACTGACATCAAGTCACATGATTTCTACCATAATTCATGGCATATCCACAGATATAAATATCCACCATGATTATCTCTTAAGGATCACAATGATCTTCATATGATATCAAGTCCCATGACATCCATCAAAAGTGTCCAAGAGATATTATCATGACATGTCCACAGATATCAAGTTACATGATATCTATCATGATAGTTTATCATTGTAGAGTCATCACTTTACAATGTCAAATACAAGTGTTCACTATCAGAAAGATCGTCACCTTTCGATAATGTACACAGGGGGAGTAGGCCCATAGATTCATGGAGTCACACACATGACAAAAGAGTTTACACATTAAAAATCTTTATATATTAGTACAATAAACAATTTGTATTTCAAACATAAATAACAAATTACATTTCAACCATACCAAGTTTCTTCCCTGAAGTGCTCTACCTTGATTCGGGAGAGAGGCTTGGTGAGAATGTCTACAGTTTGATAATTTGTACTGATATACTCCAACTGAATCACTTTCATTTCCACCATATCTCTTACATAATGATAGGGGATCTCAACATGCTTAGATCTATCATGAAAGACATGATTCACAGAGAGTTTGATGCAACTCAGATTATCACAATGAATAATTGTAGGATTCAAGGGCTCACCAAAGAGTCCCACAAGCAATTTACGAAGCCAAACTGCTTCTCTTGCTCCCATTGATGCTGCAATGTATTCAGCTTTCATTGAACTCTGTGCAACTGAAGATTGTTTTCTACAAATCTAGGAGATCATAGCCGATCCTAAACTGAAGCAACATCTCGATGTGCTTTTTCGATTGGTTACATTTCCAACCCAATCTAAATCAGAGTACCCATGTAGATTTAGTTGATCATTCTTGTAGAGAAGACCATATCCAATAGTGCCTTGAAGATATCTCAGAATATGTTTCACAACCATTAAGTGAATTTACTTTGGCTCACACATGAACTGGCTGAGAACATTCACTGCATAGCAAATATTAGGTTCGGTGTTAACCAAATACATCAAGGATCCAATCATCTGCTTGTAAAGGGTTAGATCTGCACTTTTGGATTCTGCTGCTGCTTCTTTCAATTTGTGAAGGTTGGTTTCCATAGATGTAGACATCGGTCTACAATCCAACATTCCAAATCTCTTCAGAATATAAATTGTATATTTCCCTTGGTTTAGTATAATGCCCTCTGATTTCTGCCATACTTCTAAACCTAGGAAGTAGTGTAGAATTCCCAAGTCTTTCATGTCAAATTCAGAAATTAGATCCTGCTTCCCTTAAGAAATGAGGTGATCTTCTCCTATTATCAGCAGGTCATCAACATATAAAATAATTATTAGCATATCACCTTTGATTACCTTGAAGTAGAGATTGGAGTCAGCATCATTCTTGGAAAATCCTAATCCCAAGAGATAGATGTCAATTCTTTCATACCAGACCCTGGGAGCTTGTTTAAGTCCATAGAGAGCTTTCTTCAGCTTGCACACATGTGAGTTGTATTTATGTATCACAAAACCTTCAAGCTGTTCCAGATAGACTTCCTCTTCAATGGTTCCATTCAGGAAGGCATTTTTCACATCCATTTGATGGATCTTCCAACCTTTAGCTGCTGCAATGGCTAATACTGCTCTCACTGATGTGTAACAGGCAACAGGTGCAAATGTTTCTTCATAATCAATGCCTTCCTTTTGAGAAAATCCTCTAGCCACAAACGTGCTTTATGTTTTTCTATACTGCCATCAATAACATGCTTGATTTTGAAGAGCCATTTAGAAGACACAACAAATTTCTCTTTTGGTCTAGGCACTATATCCCATACATCATTTTTTAGGATGGATTGATATTCCTTTGTCATCGCATCCTTCCAAGATTGATGTCTGAAGGCTTCTGTAACACTAGCAGGTTCTGAGTTTATGATGTTGTTCATTAAAGCAACATAGCTAGAGAACCGTTTGGGTCTTTTACTCTCCCTGAACGTTCCTTTGGGTGTTGTATGATCCTCGGCTTCCTTGATCATCTTTCTGGCCCAAAGTGGTCTCTTTTTGCCGTTGTCATTTGTATTCTCATCTGAAATAGGAGGTAGTTCATGTGGCATTTCCTCAGGATGCTCCCTCTGAATCTTAGGAGCAGGTTCCTCTTCAGGTACTCTAGGGGAATAGGTTTCTATCTCACTAGAACTTCTTGCCCTCTTGAATGCAATGTCTTCTTCAAAGATGACATCTCTACTCAATTCGATTTGTTTCTGCCCAGGTATGAATATCCTATAGGCTTTGGAGGTTTCACTATAACCCACAAATACCCCCTTCTTTCTAGAAGGTTCTAGCTTGAATCTCTTCTCTTTGGGCACATGAATATAGACAGGACACCCAAAGATCCTAAAGTGACTAATGTCAGGTTTTATGCCAGTAAAGGCTTCTTCAGGAGTTTTCTTATCAAGATGAGAATGAGGCATCTATTTTGGATATAGACAGCAGTCCTAGAGGCTTCTGCCCAGAAGGAAGTTTCAATGTTTTGGTCCAGTAACATTGCCTTGGCAACTTCTACAATGGTTCTATTTTTCCTTTTAACAACCCCATTTTGTTGAGGGTTGTAGGCAACTGTGAACTCCCTCTTACTTCCAGCACTCATGCAGAATTCTTTAAAGATATCAGAGGTGTATTCTTTCCCATTGTCTATCCTTAAGGTTTTTATTTTCTTCCCAGAGAAGTTTTCAGTAAGGGCTTTAAACTCTTTGAACCTTTTGAGGATTTCTATTGACTCTTTAAATTTAAGGAAATAGATCCAGGTTTTCCTAGAGAAGTCATCTACAAATATGACATAGTAGAGAAATCCTGCTTTAGAGGGTACAGACATGGGTCCACATAAGTCTGAGTGAACTAGTTCTAACACATTTAGGGTTTTGCTCACACTATTGGGAAAGGACCCCTTTGTATTCTTTCCTAAGGCACAACCTTTGCAAGTTCCTTCATGAGATGGTTTTAACTTAGGTAAGCCTATTACAAGTTTTTCCACAGTAGGTAGGGCACGGAAATGAAGGTGTCCTAATCTTCTATGCCAAATCTCATTTGAATCAAAGGTGTCAAGAGTAAGGGCTTGATTAACTTCAATGCAAAGTTTGTAGAGGTACCCTTGTCTTACACCTATGGTTTGGGCTTTCTTGATTGTTGAGTTTTTAGGCCATGCTAAAACTTTCCCATCCATAAAGGTAACTCTATACCCATTGTCTTCAAGGGCAAAGATGGATATTAGATTTCTCTTAATTCCAGGTACATATAGTACTCTAGTAAGTTGAAGAGAGAGACCAGATTTTAGTTTGATGGAGCAAGTTCCAACCCCTTTTACAGGGTGTGTAGAATCATCCCCAATGGTTACTACTTCATTAGACCTTTCATTCATAGTGTCCAAGTGTTCTCTGAATCCTATGATGTGTCTGGAAGAACCACTATCAATTACCCAGTTGTGGGTGTTGTTAGATGTTTGGCTAGATAGGGCTGAATAGAACACAAAGTTTTCAATTTTCTTAGGTTCAGCCTCTAGTTCCCTTTTATTTTCTCTCATAAGTGAGTCTAGTTTATTTTGTTTTAGGATCATCATGTTCTAAATTTCCATGATGTAAAGTTATCTGCTCCTGCAAGACAATCTTCAAATCTGATCACACTTGATATTATGAAGAATGTGATGTGAATTCGATTTTTAGAAAATACGAATTTCTTGAGCAATCTGATTTTAGATTTGATTTGGATTCACACAACCTGGCTCTGATACCATGTAAATGTAATCAAATCTGCATCAAATAGGATACTAAAATCTAAGGTTAAAAACTGAAGACTGAAATTCTATGTGAGAATTCTAAGTAAACATGATTTCTAGATTTCTTCTCTTTTGTTGAATGTGTTGATTGCAGAACATTAATAAATTTTGATGTTTGCATATCAAGAGTGGAACTCCCTTTTGTATGTAAGGAGACACGCCCGCAAGGGATGCGTCTATTGAGAGGACGTGTCTCCACATGTGGAGACACGTCTGCTCAAGGGACGTGTCCCTTTGGGCGTGCAGGTTTCCTCTACAACTGATCATCATTCGGTTAACACACTTAACACACATAACCCCCCTCACACATGGCGGATATATATTATGTGAATTCTGATTTTATTCAATGTGAATTTCTAACATCATTTATTTAACTTTGATTTTATACATGCATTATAAAATTTGATTTTACTTATTTTAGAAATATTAAATATGAAGAGCAATTGGTCTTATATAAATGATGATGATGCTTATAGCAATCATCGTTTATATCTAACCTAAGCTACCATTCATCAACACAAATAAAATTCCAAATTCGGGAACCACTGGGGAGAGACTTGGTAGTAAGAAAACAATTCAGATCATCATCCAAATACTTAGCCCACACAATTTTGAGCCATTTAAGATCTGGCTGAGAATGAATCACCCAAGCTAATTTCACCCCCAATGCCTTATTTTGCAAAAGAAGATTCTTCAAACCTGCCCCATCTTCCTCCTTTCTCTCACAAGTCTTTTGTCACTTCACTAAGGGGAGTTTTTTTTTATCTGAGTTGCCTTTCCAGAAAAAATTCTTCATTATCCTATTCAAAGATTTACTGATGCCAACTGTTAAAGGCAGACAGGACATCATAAAAATTGGGAGGGCAGATATCACAAATTTTAACATTGTTAACCTTCTCGCCCATGATAACCACTTATTCTTCCAAGAAGAAATGTGCTCCTTAAATCATTCAATTAGAGAGTTCCAAATACCCCCACTTTGAACTCCCTTCTCAAGTGAAAGACCCAGATATTTGCATGGTAATTGACCTTTTTTGCAACCAAGAATCCTTAAAATCTATATTTCTTTCACACAAGTAGAATTGAAAAAGAAAACTGTGGATTTTACCACACTGACCTCTTGCCCTGAAGCCTGAAAATAACTATCTAAAATACCTTTGAGCCTCCTAGCTTCCTTTGTTGTAGCCGATCCAAATAACATCATATCGTAAAAAAAAATTTGATGCGTGACCGGAGGTAGACTACTCATCACTTGAATTCCATCCACCAAACCAGTCCTCTTGGATTTCTCTAACGCCCGACCCAAAGCTTCCGCCATGATGATAAACAAAAAAGGGGAGAGAGGATCACCCTGCCTTAACCTCCTTGAAGCTGTAAAGAAACCTTGAGGAGACCCATTCATAAGAACTGAATAGTGAGGTGATGCAATCCAACCAAAAATCCAATCCAACCAAGCTTTATGAAAACCAAAAGCTTCAATAAATTTAAACAAAAACCGCCAATTTATTCTATCATATGCTTTCTTAATATCTAATTTCAAAAACATAGTAGGTTTTTCGTCATCTGAATTGAATGAATAACCTCCTGAGCTATTATCGCCCCATCAAAAATTGATCTTCCCAAAACAAATCCAGTTTGCTCTTCTGATACGATCCATGGTAAAATCTTTTTTAAACGATTAGCCACCACTTTAGCCAGAATTTTGTATATTGTATTGCAGAGGGAGATAGGTTGAAATTCATCCCACGATTCAAGCTTCTCCTTCTTTGGTATTAGAGAAATTAAAGTGTTATTCATCTCTTTAAGTACTCTACCCATGCTCCTTGAATATTCAATCACCTCAAACACCTCGTTACCCACAACGTCCCAACACTTTTGAAAGAAATTCGTAGTGAAGCCATCTGAACCAAGAGCCTTCTCCAAATGAAGCTCAAAAACCATGACTTTTATTTCTTCCTTCAAAAATTTTACATTAAGAGAATCCATCTTGTCTGGGGAAATCAAAGATGGAATAACTTTCAGACTTTCTTCCTGAACACCCAAGTGCGAAGTCTCCCAATCATTAAGCAGATTTTGGAAGAATTCGACTACAGAGGCTTTAATTTCCGTAGAGTCTTCAGAAAGATGACCATGAGCCGCCTTAATACAAGTGACCCGATTCACTTCTCTCTAAGCTTTAGTTGAGTTATGAAATAATTTTGTATTTCTATCTCCGACTTTTAACCAAATTTCTCTAGATTTTTGCCTCCAAAATACTACTTCCTTCATCAATAATTCGTTTAAACTTCTTGTCAACTCCTCTTTCTCAAAACAAGCATCATCCATGCCTTCCTGAATTACAACCTCAAACAAAGCTTCATATTTCTCTTCCACTCTTAAATTTTCCTCAAAAATATTTTTAAAACACTCCTTATTCCACTGCTTAACCTTTTGCTTTACATATTTCAGCTTAGTGACAATATTGAACATTTTGGAACCACTCGGGGAGCACTCTTTCCACTAGGATTCGACCAACCCCAAAAAGTTAGGATCCTTGAACCACATCATCTCAAACTTAAAAGGGAAATGAACCAGCCCCTTGTCTCCATCGACACCTAATAGAACTGGTTAATGATCAAAACCACTCCCAAAAATAATCTTGCTAGCTAAACTGAAGGGAAAAAGACTCATATTACCCTTAAAGAAAAATCTATCCAACTTCTCCGGAATACTGCAAAAGCCTTTCCTACGGTTGGTCCAAGTGAAACTACCATTACCAAAAAAAAATTCTACCAAAGTATTTCTCTCCACAAAATGCTGAAAATCTTTTTGAGATTGCAGCGGCCTCCCCACACCACTTTTCTTATCTTCGGGCCTCAAGATCGCATTAAAATCCCCACCCATAATGCAAAATTCCTTATCTAAACCACTGAGGAACCCATCCAGCTCTTTCCAAACCACTCTTTTAAGCGACCACAAGGATGGCCCATAAACATTGATGAGCAAAAATTGAAGATTAGAAGACAAACTTCTTACCCAGCAAGCCAGCTAATGCCTTCAAGCAATCAATTCTTCTACCATGATTAACTGAGGCTTCCAAATGGTTACAAAACCACCCAAGGCACCTTCTGCCCCAACCCTTAGCCACTTCCAATGCTTTAATTTCCTACTAAATTTGATAAGATCCTAATCACCAAATTTTGTTTCTTGAAAAAGAAAAATTTTCACCTGATTAATTTCCATTGCATGCCTTAGCATGCACCATTTGTTAGGGGTGTTGAGGCCCCTAACATTCCAAGTTAAGAGTTTCATTGTTGTTCGCTCTTCCCTACTTTTATCATGGAATCAATTTTTTGTTGACCATTCACCTCCCATCCCATTTCTATTTTTCTCAGTTTGAGATCCTGCCTCTCTTTTTATTCTCACCACAATCAGGTGAAGATTTGCTCATTTATTTCTAATGAATCGCTAACTTAAACCTTACCTCAGCCAGACCTTGGGAACATTTCCTCTTTTTGGCTAACTGTGGGTTGCCAACTACAAACCCTGCCAACAACCCTTTTGAATTTTTTTCTCACCCCATTGTCCACCTCCATTTCTTTTGCTAACTCCCAAGCAAGCTTTTGCCTCCTCCGCCAAAACAACTAACTCTTTACCTACCTTTATTAACAAATCAAACTCCACGTTGGAATAGTCTTCACCTAAGATCTCCAACACCTCCAAAATTTTCTCATCCAAGGACAATTTTTGATTCTCCGCCAGCTCTTCCTCCCCAACAATCTTGTCCCCCAAAGTTATTTGCAAATCCTTCTGAACGACTTGTTGAGAAGGAGCAGAAACCAACTCTTTCACCTGATTTTGAACATAGGTTTCAACAGTAGTTTCCTCAGGAGCTATCAAAATATTACCCTTTTTTGCAGATAATCCTTTTTCTTGGTGTGCCTCAACAACCACCATTGCTTTTGAGCTCCTTGCCTTGCTTATTGATCACCTACAACCTAGAGGCCACACTAAACTATCCCTGGTGAAGGAGTCTCCTCTCAAATTTGAATCTAGCTTCCATAGTCTAGGATTAGCTCAATCTCTTCATAAAAGTGACACACTGGGTTATTTTCCACACAAATCCGCACATGGGAGTGAGCCTCTCCCGCCTTTCACCTTTCTTTTGCACAAACAAAGGTTCCTAGATGATTGCCAATCTCCTCAAGAATGCTCGGCTCCTAGAACTCTGTAGGGAGATTCGACAATCAATACCAATCTTGCACTGTCTCCATAACATGAGATGCAGGGTTAAAACCTACCTTCCACCATCTCAAATAAAATCCATGTCCATCAAGGGCCCAAATACCATTCACTATTTCTTCCCATAGAGCCTAATGAGCCAAGTCTTTGGCACATTTTGATCATACTTTTACAAATAGTTTTATGCTTTTTATTATGCTAAAACAAACATTCAGTCTTCTTGTAGCCTCCACTACCAAAACTTCCTGCAGCCATGTCTAAAACAATGTTTGCCTTAGTTTAATACTTAATGAATGTCTAAATAAAGTAATGGATTGTCTTAAAGGATGAACGTGTTGAGCTAACCATCTTGCTCAGGAAAAGCTGGCGAGATATTTTGCAGGTACCACGATTGGAGGAAGGAATTCAATTTCCACTTGAAGAATAGAAGACCAAATCAATAAAGACTGGTTCAACAAAAAAATATTGGGAGACAGTTTCAACTCATCTGCCATGCAGGGAGAGTGTTCCAGAAATCTAGGCCAAGCATCTTGGCGGCGCATGAATCTAGGATGGTGGCGCTTTAAAGACTGATGAACCGATTTGACTTAGTTCTTGCATTTTCATCCACCTCTTTACTTAGTCAGTTAATGTAATAAATACCTCCCATTTTATAAGGGAAGGTTGGTTAGTAGTTAGATTCAGTTTCAATAAATAGCCCATTCTCTGAAGGAGAATGGGCTGGAAGATTGTTGTTGTAACACATTTTTAGTTTCAGAAATACAGTCAAGAGATTGTGCTATGTACTTGTCTACTTTGAATCAATAAAGTTTATTGAGTTTTTCGCCTAATCTGTTGTCTACTTTTGGCATTACCTAAGGGGGCCCACTTAGGGAACTGTCCATACTTTCATTCTGCAAGTTAGAATAGCTGCACTTCCTTTCATAAAGGTTAATGTGACTGTTCCTGCAGCTGGCAGAAACACAGAGCTATCAACCGTTCCTACAACCACTAGATGCAGAATAGCTTTATCTTTCAATTTTCATTTCCAAGCAAGTTATCCAGTAATTTCAATTCCAGTATAAAGCATCTTAGGAAATCATGTATGTATGGAAAGGTGAGTAGTGCATATATTGTGCTGACCCATTTCAATTTTACGTCCCTGG
The DNA here is from genome assembly GCA_007115665.2 of Sequoiadendron giganteum. NCBI lineage: Eukaryota > Viridiplantae > Streptophyta > Pinopsida > Cupressales > Cupressaceae > Sequoiadendron > Sequoiadendron giganteum. The sequence continues at coordinate 4,014,710 of CM021101.1, read as the reverse complement.
GTTGATGATTAAATGAGGTTCTTTAGCAGGTTATGACTGCTGGTTGTGATGGTCAATCCCTGAGTAGAGGAATTCATGTTCCTAGTTATTGAGCTGATTAAAGAACACTACATTTTTGGCACCATTGTCGGGGATGGTGTCAAACTAAGGACCTATTATAGGCATGCTAGTAAAGAGTTTAAGATTTCATTCTAATTATTTTAGTTTAGAATTCTACATTCCAACATCTTCATAGTTAGTTCATTTTTGCTGTATGCATAGAAGACGAGACCAATTTGGAAGATTCTTTCCTGGAAGAATAGATATTGAAGAGATTGAACCAGATCTTTTCCAAGATGACCCATATCTGGATACTGGCCAAGACCTAGTTACCTTATCTTCTTCCTCTGAGCTAAGCTTTAACCTATTTGAAGAGCCAGATGACCTTGACCCACTTGTTCAACATCTTAATAGTTTGCAAACTACTAACAACCAGAACTCATCAAATAATCCGCTTGCTCTCGTAGTTCATCAACCAAGAGCTAATCCAAGGACACAACCAAGGATGGCCACTCCTACTTTTCCATTCCCAATTCCTAATCTACATGATAATAATAACCTCAAGAACATCCCTGCCTCATTACTACCAAAGTTCTATGGACTTATTACTGAGGACCCTCATACCTTCTTGTTTTAATTCGACATCCTTTGTAGAAGCTATGACTATACAACCTCAACACACAAGCTGAAGTTGTTTCCCTCCACTCTAAAAGAGGCAGCCTTGAGATGGTTCATGGGATTGGGAAGCAATGTAGCTACAACTTGGGATGAAATGAAGACTCTGTTCTTGGGTAAATATAAAGAATATTGTAGAGGAAATGATATGAGAGGAGATGACATCTTCAAAATGTCACAAAAGGAGGATGAAACCTTGGAGGATTATGTGTCAAGGTTCTTGTTTAGTGTGCAAAAGAATACTCATCATGAGTTGAATGAGGAATCTCAAAAACTTCTCTTCCTAAGAGGAGTCAATGATATTTGTATGGAGGCCCTTGACCTCATGGCAGGAGGTGATGTCACCCAAAGCGATTGGGATGATATCAAGAAAATTTGTCTCAATTACTCCAGAGTAGTTCTAAAGAAAGGGAGGGGGTTTAGACCCTCTGCTATAAAAGGAAGTAGCTCTGGAGTATCTAAAGGGGATATTACTAATCTCTTGTCCGACTTCAAGCAAGACATCATCAATGATGTAGCTACTCAAATGGACACTATGCAAGCTAGAAGGAAGAAAGAGGAAGCTGAGGCAAAGTTAGTTGAATATTTCCCTCACTGCAGACAAAGAAAGAAAGACTGCAGATGCAAAGCAGTGACCAATTTGGAGGTGCAACATCTTCCTACTGAGTTTAAAACCATTGAAGGATAGGAAGAAGTGTTCTTTGTTGCTCAACGTAGGCCATGGGCCCCAAGACAAGGTATGCCTCAGGACCCTTTACAAAATTTGGTTCATATAATAGTTAGTGGAAGAACCACTACCCTCCAAACTATGGGCCATACTCCCAACCTCAGTGGAATAACCCTTGGCCAAATGCCCAACAAAACCGTTGGCAATCTCCACAAGGGAATTGATAATCACCACAGCAAAATCAGTGGCAGCCTCCGCAAAGGAATTGGCAGCAGTCTAACCAATGGAGGGGAGGCTAGCAATGGTCAAATCCATCCACTGGTTTCCTGCAACAACCCCAACAACAATCAATTATGCCACCTTCTATAGCTAATCAAAGCCAGAATCCAAAGCCAACCCAACTATCTACTCAGGCAACACCCAATCCAAATAATCAGCATAACCAGCAGCAACAATGGCAAGTCTATTTTGCTGATCTTAATCATCAACCTGCCTATGCTCTCAACCTGAATAATATCAACTTATGTTCAGGAACTGTGTTGTCCACACCATCTCCTCCCATAATCTCAAAATTGCCATATGAGGAGGTTGAGCAAGAAGAAGATACCAATGACTTAGTCCAACCAAGTGAGCCAATTCATACTCCATCATTACCTAAGGTATCCAAGAAAGTGTCACCTCCTTTCCCACAAAGATTGGAAGGTGAAAATGTGCAAAAACAAGAAGAGCCTACCTTTGACATCCTTGATCAATTAAAGAATATGTGTGAAAATCCCCTTGTTCCAAGCAATCAAAGAAGTACCTATCTTTAGCAAAGCTATCAAGGAGGCATGTTTGAAGAAATCGGGAAGGAAAAAGAAAGATTCTCAAACTGTCCATGTCATAGGTCAACTCTCTGACTTAATGCTAGGGAAGTTTACCATCCCAAAATATTTCGACCCAGACAGCCCTATTGTGGAGATAAATATTAATGGGGTGCAAATTAAAAATGTTTTAGTAGATCTTGGTGCAGCTATCAATGTCATGACCAAGGACCTGGTAGTAAAACTTAGTATTTCAGACCTAAGGGCTACACCTATAATATTGCAACTTGCTGATAGTTCAACTGTCAAACCTGATGGGGGTAGTAGAAGACCTGGTAGTCACCTTGGATTCCTGGGAGTATCCTGTTGACTTTATGGTTTTGTCTCCAAAAGCATCATTGGGGGGATACCCTATCATACTAGGAAGGCTTTGGTTGGCCACTGCTGATGCTTACATTGGTTGTAGGTCGGGTAACATGACAATATCTGATGGGTATAACACAAAGAAACTCACCCTCTATTCTCCAGCCCAACCCCAATTTGAGTTTGGAGAGGCTGTTTGGCCAGATCTAGGAGAAGAGGAGGGAGTGAACTCTATGGCCAATTTAATGATGATTAACAAAGAGCCTTTCATTGCACAACAAGAAGAGGAAGATATACTGTGCAATATGCTACTAAATAAATATGGTACCGAATACCCTCATTGTGAAAAAAATCCATGCTCCTTGCAGACCATTCTTCCTCTGCCTACATCAACTCATTATCCTGTAGCAACTGACTGCTTACACACCTTATTACCCCACGAAGTCGAAATGCCATTTCTGCTTGAAGTATCTATGGTTGAGTTAACCTCACAAGTGGAGGTAGCAGCAGGAAAAGCCTTAAGTATCAATAAAAACCTCACCAGTGAGCAACAAAAATCTATGGTCAAAATGCTTACTAGTCATAAGTCAGCTTTTGCTTGGGAATATGGTGATATGAAGGGTTTAGACCCAAAACTCTGCACACATCACATATTCATTAACAGTGAGTTCAGACCTGTTAGACAACCTCAAAGAAGAATCAATCCAGCCTTGAGAGAAATTGTTAAAGAAGAGTTGTAGAAAATTTTAACAACTGGCTTTATCTACCCAATCTCAGATAGTCAGTGGGTTTTCCCACTGGTTATTGTTCCTAAGAAAGGAGGAAAATGGAGAGTATGTGTAGATTACAGAGAGCTTAACTTGGCAACAAAAAAAAAGATTACTTTCCTCTTCCCTTCATTGATCAAGTTCTAGATAATTTAGCTGGAAAAAAGTACTTCTCATTCTTAGATGGCTTCAGTGGATACAATCAAATCAAGATTGCTCCAGAGGTTCAAGAACTACTTTTACATGCCCTTGGGGAACGTTTGCCTACTCAGTTTTGCCTTTTGGTCTCTGTAATACACCTACAACTTTCCAGAGAGCAGTCATAAGTATCTTCTCAAATATCTCATATGATTGCATGGAAATATACATGGATGACTTTACTATTTATGGTGCAACATTTGAGGAAGCTCAAACCAACTTGAAGAAATTACTACAGAGATGTGAAGATCATAACCTATTACTGAATAGTCAAAAGTACTTCATGATGATGCAAGAAGGAATAGTGCTTGGTCACTATATTTTTGTTGCAGGAATAAAGGTTGATCTTGCTAAGATTGAGGTCATCTCTAATCTACCCTTTCCTACCAAGAAGAAGAAACTAAGAAGCTCTCTAGGCCATGTTGGATATTATAGGAGATTCATCAAAGACTTCAGCCAAACAACAAGCCCTTTATACAGTTTGTTGAAGAAGGATGCAGATTTTGCTTGGATAGAGGAATGTGAAAAAACATTCTTTGATTTAAAAGTTACCCTTACACAAGCACCTGTTTTGAAGGGACTTGATTGGTCACTTCCATTTCATATTCATACTGATGCATCAAATTATGCCATTGGAGCTATGTTAGGACAGAAGGGTGGTTCAACAGAACATGCACTCTACTACATAAGAAAAAATCTGTAGGGGGCTGAATTGAACTACACTGTTACAAAAAAAGAAATGTTGGCAATCATTTATGCCCTCAATAAATTCAGGCATTACATCACAGATAAGATATTTTTCCATATTGATCATGCAGCAATCAGGTATCTCATGAACAAAAGCTCAATAGCAGGAAGACTGGCAAGGTGGTTGTTGCTGATGCAGGATTTTGACATTACAATTGTGGACAAGCCAGGTAAAGCCAATGTGGTTGCTGATTTCTTTTCTCGAATTCAAAGGCAAGATGACTCTGCACTTATTGAGGATTTCCTTTCTTGATGAGCATCTATTTGCAATCAAGGTTATTCACCCATGGTATGCAGATATAGCAAATTATCTGGCTACAAGAAGAACTCTTCCTCAATTCTCCCCTAAGGAAAATAGATTATTGGTAGAGAAAAGCTTTAACTTTTCTTGGATTATAGATTGCATGTTTTATACAGGGCCAGATCAAGTTATGAGGATATGTGTACAAGAGGAAGACACTCATGATATACTGCATGCAAGCCATTATGAGCCGTGTGGTGGGCATTTTGCTACCAAAAGAACAACAATGAAAATTTTAAATACTGGCTACTATTGGCCAACTCTGCATAGAGATGCAACCAAATACACTAAGAGATGTGACAAACGTCAAAGGATGGGAAGACCAACCAGATCTGATGAGATGCCTCTATTTCCACAAGTTGTTGTTACACCTTTTGACAAATGGGGATTGGATTTTGTAGGACCAATTGATCCACCTTCCAATGGTAAGTCTTACATCCTTGTATGCATAGATTATGTGACAAAATGGGTAGAAGCTAAACCTATGAAGCATGCTAGGGATAATAAAGTAGTAGAATTCCTCTATGAGGAAATATTCACCAGGTTTGGTGTCCCTAGGGAAATAGTGACAGATCAAGGAGCACAGTTTACCTCTACACTTATAACAGCCTTAGTAAATGAATACAACATACAACATAGGAAATCAAATCCTTATCATCCACAGGCTAATGGCTAGGTAGAGGTCACCAATAGGGACATAAAGGCCATTTTGACTAAAACTATAGATTTGCATAGAAAGTACTGGGCCGCAAGGTTACCAGAAGCTATATGGGCCTATCAAACTACATGGAAGACTGTTACATGATATACACCTTTTGAAATTATGTATGATAAAACAACTGTGATGCCAATAGAGTTTGAACATAAGACTCTAAGAACAACATTGAAGATGGACATGGATTTAACAAATGCACAAAAGGACAGAGTCATGTAGCTCAATGCTTTGGATGAGCTCTGAAAGAATGCCCTGCAACACACTGAGATAATACAAAACCAGTGAATAAAGTGGCATGATAAGTACATCAAGGAGAAGAAATTCAAAGTAGGAGATTGGGCTCTGCTTTATGACTCATGGTATAAGGACAGTCAAGGAAAACTACAAACTAGATGGTTGGGTCCATATGATATAGAAGAGGTATTCACAAATGGTGTTGTACAATTGAAGACCATTGATGAGGTCCGATTCAAGCTATTAGTCAATGGGCATCGCCTAAAGCTTTACTATAAGCCCATTGATAGGGAAACATTTATAAAACAGTTCGAACTTGAGCAGGAAGGCAACGATCCTACAGTCGAAGGAATTGAGTCTAGGCTCAAATCCCCAGGCCATGCATAAAAGTGCATGCCAAATCATAATAAAGGGGTTATCTATTAAGATCCCCATTCCATTCATTCACTTCATCCACAATCCGTACTCACTCTCTTTCTTCCACATCATCCACTGTCATTTTCCATATCATCCATGTTTCTCCGTGTCACACATTGCAATGAAGAAGGAGATCACATTAGGTAATTACGACGATTCTCTCCAAGTACTCTCCACTTCACTTTAAGATTGCTTAAGCTGCTTTATTTATTACATTTAATTTAGTATTAATTAGCGCAAACAAATTTCCTTTATGTTTTCCATTCCTTTGGCTCATCCGCACGATTGAGCACGTTTCTCTATGATATAACTTCCGCCACGTCCTTATTGCCGCCGCCATAAGCCTTGTCACGTCAGTTGTCACGAACCCCGAATATTTGAAATCTATAATTAATAATCAAACAATCTTTCCTTCCTGTAATTATGAACCTAAATGTATTCTGACTATCCATGATTACTCTCTTCCTCAAAAAGATTGCATGATCGAATTGTTTTCCCTATTTTTCTATAACTTTTGAAGAGTGGTTCAAAAGTTTTGATTGAGGGGAGAGGTAGAGTGTTGTAGAATTGCAGAAGGTTCATTGGTTGGGTTACAGGAAGTTCAGTTGGAAAATCCAGGTGAGCATTGCTTAAAGCATTTAATTACAGAGAACCAAGGAGATGGGAGGTCAGCCAATTCGGCACGAGCCTACAGACCATAGCATCCTGTTGCAAGATGTGCTGCATATTTCGCTATTCGGGCAATATGGGTGGCTCAATTACTTCCTGAAGCTCGAGACTTTTAATGTAGAGATTGCAAAGGAGTTCACAAAGACATTTCAAGAGGGGAAAACAAAAGTTAGAGGTATAACAGTGAATGCATCAATTGACAGAATTGTTGAGATAACGGGATTACCTCAAGTCAGAGAGCCATTTCCTAGAGGAAGGGATGCAAGGAGCACCAGGGCAGAGTTTACTCGACCAAATGACCCTCCTTTACGGGTAGATAAACAAGGTGCACAAAGAATGAGTCTGCCGCAGGACTGGGTGTCACAGGTGGGATATATAATCAAATACATAACCTGTCAAGGTAGGTTTTCAATCCTGCATTCTCATCACTTCAAAATTTTGTCTCATTTACGCCATGGATTGTTGATGAATATTCCCGACTTCCTTTACATTTGCTATCCAATAGTGCTATTGAATTTTAAAAAGGTAGGGTTAACTCCGTATCTCACCACTGCCTTATTAAATTACTTGTTGAAAAATTTGTTCAAGACGCATCAAGAATGACCTGGGAGGAATTCACTATCAATTTCAACCCTAAAATTCAAAATGTGGGACCTAGAGGTGAACCTCTTACCTTTAAGTAATGAACCTCCCAATCCATAGGCTAGACCTTTGCTGCTATGTCCCCTACTCAAGAATCATCCAATTCACAGGATGACATTCCTCTTTCTAACAAAACTCCCAAGTGGCCGACACAAGGCCCTATCAAAAATCTTGAGCCTTCTTCCAAGGATAAGAAAGGCAAGTCGCTTGTTGTAGCAACCCCTAAGCCTGTAAAAAAGAATCAAAAAGAAAACTTCCCTGTTCCTACAACAAAACCCTACAAAAAGCATAAGACAATTCCTACTTCCATAAGGAGGAGCTCTAGGCTCCAAGAACCAGGCAACCTGCCAATCATTTCATACTACTCCTGCCACACCACTTTTAGATCCTTCCAGTCCTGAACTGAGAGATGAAGAACCTGTTATTGAGGAGGTTGTGAGTACACCTGAAGGGGCTGGCTTGAATGAATTGGCTACCATTACAGAGCAGCTACAGGAAGGAATGAGATGTGATGAAAAGGAGGAGGTAACAGTTGTGTTTCCGTCAGAAGAAGAACGTGAAAAAATTGGCATGACTGATGAGATTCTTGTTGATCAAGAAGAACAGGAAGGTTGGCAACAAGATGGTAATTTGGGACAGGAGAACTCTGAACAAGCAAATAATACAAAGGTAATTGGAGAAGAAGAATAAGGAAAAGTGGATGTAACTGAAGAAGTACAGGAGACACCTGAAGTATGCTATAATCATAGAGCACCACTCCATGTCATGAACTTTGCTACAGGAATGACATGTTTTGAAGAACTTCAACAACAATAGACTGCCTTTGCACTTGAAATTGAGAGACTACAAAGGATAATCTAGAACAAGAATCTGGAAATTGCTAACTTGAATGACACTCTCAACTAGGTGGTAGAGCTTGTTCCACAACTGATGCAATGTTGAGCACCTTCACTTGTCTACGCAATGTACCTCAAGGAGTTGTATTTGAACTTCCAACTGATTAAAGTCTGGAAAGGTAAGAATACTTCTTTAGATACCCTTGAAGAATTTTATGAAGCATACAGGGATTCACCTCTGCACATCAGGAACCTCCTGTGTGAATTTTATCTGCACAATTTGGTTGTATCCCACGATAAGGAATAGAATCCCTTATGTTATGTCGGTGATATTCATATCAGCGCTCTGATCTCCTAGATCACCAATGAAATAAGCAGAGGGGAACAATTTGATAGTCATATGCATGATGAAGTAAATATGACATTGTCTGTGAGAAATGAATCTAGAAATGGAATGGGTATTTACTTTGATTGGAAGAAATTGTGGAGAGATGAAAGAGTCAGGCCACTGATTGAGCCTCTGAGACAAGAGGTATTTTCTTAGTATTCCCAAATTATAAATAGTGATTTTAATGCTGCAACCCTACACATTCAAGCCAGATGGGAGCATCTTTCATTTCAATTAAAAAGAGCAGAACCACATGCTCCCAATACCTTGTATGCAACAACCAGAAGGGCAGAGAGGTACATGAGAAATGCCAGGAAAAAAAGGGAGAATTGGTTGCCCTTGGTTATGCAACCGCCTATTCTCCTATGACCATTATTGGCTATACAGGGGGACAACAACACTTATAACAGAAGTTTCAAGGATAACAAATGACAAAGGCTGGAGGCAGTGCGAGCTCACTTCTGGAGTTTCCAGCATGACGAATGTGGACAACAACTGAGTACAGATCTGAGAGAGTTTGCCAGAAGAAGGAATGCTAGACTTGCTGAAGGGTCCAACAAGTAGATGGTTGAGGAGAATGATGAGCCAAGTCTTTGGCACATTTTGATCATACTTTTACAAATATTTTTTTGCTTTTTATTATGATAAAAAAAACATTCTGTCTGATTATGGGATAAGACATAGACCTTTTTATTCTTAATATGATGAGTATATTATGATAAAAGTCCCATGATTATTACCTTTAATGTTTTGTTAGTCTGATGAATACTTTATGGCTTTGTGTGATTATAAAACCTTCTTGCAGCCTCCACTACCAAAACTTCCTGCAGCCATGTCTGAAACAATGTTTGCCTTAGTTTAATACTTAATGAATGTCTAAATAAAGTAATGGATTGTCTTAAAGGATGAACGTGTTGAGCTACCCTTCTTCCTTAGGAAAAGCTGGCGAGATATTTTGCAGGTACCACGATTGGAGGAAGGAATTCAATTTCCACTTGAAGAATAGAAGACCAAATCAATAAAGACTGGTTCAACAACAAAAGATTGAGAGACAATTTCAACTCATCCGCCATGCAGGGAGAGTGTTCCAGAAATCTAGGCCAAGCGTCTTGGTGGCGCATGAATCCAGGATGGTGGTGCTTTAAAGACTGATGAACCGATTTGACTTAGGCATTTTCATCCACCTCTTTACTTAGTCAGTTAAATGTAATGAATACCTTCCATTTTATAAGGGAAGGTTGGTTAGTAGTTAGATTCAGTTTCAATAAATAGCCCATTCTCCATTAGAGAATGGGCTGGAAGATTGTTGTTGTAACACATTTTTCAGTTTTAGAAATACAACCAAGAGATTGTGCTATGTACTTGTCTACTTTGAATCAATAAAGTTTATGGAGTTTTTCGCCTAATCTATTGTCTACTTTTGGCATTACTTAAGGGGGCCCACTTAGGGAACTGTCCATACTTTCATTCTGCAAGTTAGAATAGCTGCACTTCCTTTCATAAAGGTTAATATAACTGTTCTTGTAGCTGGCAGAAACACAGAGCTATCAACTGTTCCTGTAGCCACTAGATGCAGAATAGCTTTATCTTTCAGTTTTCATTTCCAAGCAAGTTATCCAGTAATTTCAATTCGAGTATAAAGCATCTTAGGAAATCATGTATGTCTGGAAAGGTGAGTAGTGCATATATTGTGCTGACCTATTTCAAGTTTACATCCTTGGGTTGATGATTAAATGAGGTTCTTTAGTAGGTTATGGCTGTTGGTTGTGATGTTCAATCCCTGAGTAGAGGAATTCATGTTCCTAGTTATTGAGTTGATTAAAGAACACTATAGAGCCCTAGTCGAACAAATCACCAGGAAAAAGCCATTTTGAAGGGTTTTAAACTGCAGCTCATCCTCCCAACGCGATTTCCACCATTTAATCAAATATTCCCAATTGAGATCCAAACCATACCACTTCCCAATCAAACCCAGATTTTTCAATCTTAAAACTTCAGCTTGGAGCTTCGCTACACTCACCACCAAGGTAGCTCGACGACCTGGAATCCCATTCCCTATTTTCACAACTGGTCTCTTAGCTTCTCCACCCTGTGCCTCTTCCCTATCCTCCTCCCATACTGAATCAAACTTTTTCTTTTGCCAAACTTCCTTATTGAAGTTTTTTCTCCTACTAGGGTTTCTATCCCGAAGCTTTTTCTCCTACTAGGGTTTCTATCCCGACCGTCCTCTTCCATCCTTGACAAACCTCCATTCCCTCTATTGCTGCACTCATTCTGATGCGGCCTACGAAAAGCATTGTTTCTATAATCGCCTCTTCTTTGATGACCCCTAAATCCCTATCTTTTGCCTTCACTAGCCCACACCTCAGTACAAGAATCATTTTGAAAATCATGCTTCAGTCGGGTCCATCTATCCTGATGCCAAACCCCATCAAGATCCACTTGTCGGTTACCTCTGAAACCATCCTGGTTCCTCATGAAACGTCGCCTTGCAGATGACCATTGCAAACCCTGAGCCCATGCCATTCCGTCCTAAATATGCAAATCTTATAATAATGATTGATTTGCAATTTGATTTGAGATATATCATTATTATAAAATATGTTATATATATATATATCAAAAATATTAAATATTTATATTATATATTAGAAAACATATTAAATATTTATATTATATAAATTTAGAGAACATTTAAAATATTATTGATATATAAATTTAGAGAACATTTAAAATATTAAAAAACATATTATATATTTTAAAATATATATATATATATATATTTTTAGACTACAGGAATTGGGTAGCACAACCTCTAAAAATTGCAGTGTAAACTTTTTAACGACGACGTTGTGCGACACACCCTTCGGTACCACAGGGTGGGGGAGACTAGACCTCATGACCAATCTCCTCAACAGGAAAGATTTAGCCAACAAGTAGGACCCCAACATTATTTAAAATATTAGAAAACATTATATATATACATTATGTGTATATAATATAAATATTTAATATTTTTAATATATATATTATTATGTGTATATAATAATATTTAACATATTTTATAAAATATACATTAATATATTAAATATATATATATATATATATATATATATTTATATACTATGTTCTCTAATATTTATATAATAATAAAATATTAATATTTTATCATTAATAATATATCATAAATATATTTTGTATAATACATTATATGATATTAAATATTATTTATATATTAATATTATATTATATAAATATTATGTTATATATTAGAAAACATATTATTATCACACGCCACCAACTCTGTAGCCTCCCATGTGAATGTACTTGACGGGACTCAGTATGGGGCTCGAACCAACGACTACCTCCAACCTGTGTGTCATGCGGCAGCCGTAAAGGGCAAAAAATTAGCTATCAAACTACAGCAGTAGAACCTGCAAACGAACTGGTAAGGAAACCAAAAAGAAAAAGAAAAGAAAATGGCAGCACGATATAATACAGTATGTCAGACTAATGTAGCACAATATACTTCTTCATGCAATACACCATGCTTTTCTTTTTCATTTTTTGGTTTTTGTATGTATGTCGAGGGAGTTGCTCTAACTTGCTTGCCTTTTCATCACAAACCATCTTTTTTAAACGCTTGTCTCGATTGCAATAAATGTTATGTTTAGCGGCCATGTAATTCTTACAACGTTCAAACTATCACTGTATTGAATGCCCATGTCGATTTTCCTTCATAAAATCAATACGCATCTCAGCTTCTATTGATGTAATGATTGCTATGTCCATTTTTATCCATAGAACGAATGCCCATCTGCATTCTCTAATCACATGATAGAATCTATTCGTTTTTCATGAAAAAAATAGCTAGTTTCCCGTTGTTTTTATGGGCCAATTTTTTTATTTACAATTGATTTTTGACATAATTTTTATAGCCATACTTGCTTGTTACATAATTCTGATGGTGTTAAACTTCCTTTAGGCCTAATGGCTAATTGGCCCTAAACTTCCTCTTGCCATTTTACTTCATGGTTGTATCTATTCATTCTGATAATAATCATTCATGTTGCTACTGCCTGTTTTGCAATACAGTCATTGCGTTTATCTGCTAACTAAACATCCATGTCCGTGTTTAGATAAATTCTTATGTGGGTCTCCATATTTCAGTTGGGTGTTTCGTTTGGCATTCAGTCCTTATAAAATTAAATCCATTGCCTTCGATACTTTTTCTTGTTGATGGCCTTCTTGTCCAAAACAAGTTCATTGCTTCTATTCACACAATTTTTTTATGTTTTTACTTTTCATGTGGGTGTGTGTTCTGAAACAAATTTCTCTGGTTGGTCTCAGGTTTCACGAAATATAGACCTGGTCTATGGCAGAGGAAGCATTGGGCTCATGGGTTTCGTATCACAAGCAGTCCATAATGGCAGTGGTCATGTCTTAGGGTAAATAAAACGCAAAATTCTAGCAAATCATGCAAGCTTTGTGATTCTTTGCTTTGAAAAATCTAACACAGATCACCTTATCTTTCTCTTGTTCACAGGATCATACCCAAGACGCTCATGTCTAGAGAGGTAAGAAAAAGCTGAATTAATCATCATTACAACCCAAATAGTTATTGTTTAATATTTTGTACATATTATGACAACATAAGTTTAAGATTTATTTTCTGTTGTGCAGATCACCAGGAAACGTTTCCATGGCAGATATGATCATCATCATCTATGTGTACCAATTTTATCAAAAATATCTACTACATTCTCAATCACCAAGTGCACAACATTTCTTCCATCACCGTCAACAATTTCTATGCAGTCGTTGACACATTTTAATATGTCCCTGACTAAATCTTGGTTTCCTTCTTTCACAACTATGTGAAGAGCTGATTGATGATTCAAAAACTTATCTTTCTTTATAAGAATTTTGGCAATCTGCGATATTCCGTCAGGCAACATTATGTAGGGCTGGTTTGCCTAAATTGTCAACTTGTTGAAGGAGATCCGACTTAGCATCTATGAGCACTTTAAACAATCCTGCATAATTAGAAAGGTATCCACTGTCTCCTTGATAATGGATACCTTTCTAATTGTGCATAATTGCTTAAAGAGGTCATAGATACTAAGTCGGATCTCCTTCAACAAGTTGACAATTTAGGTTAAACAACCCTACATAATGCTGCCTATCGTGACGGAATATCACAGATTGCTAAAATTCTTATAGAGAAAGATAAGTCTTTGTGCTTTAAAGTGGACAAGAATCATCAATCAACTCTTCACATAACCATGAAAGAAAGAAACCTAGATTTAGTTAGGGACATATTAAAATATACCAACGACTGCATAAAAATTCTTGACGGTGATGGAAGAAATGCTCTGCACTTGGTGATATCAAAGAGGTTGATCAATAAAGTTGACAACAAAGGAAGAAGGCCATTAGATATAGCATTGGACAACATGCACAATGACAAACTTCTTTTCGGTGGGGTAAGCCATTCATTTATTCTTAATTATTTTTGATAAAATAAAAAGATTTGAAGAGTTAAACGTTTCATTTCATTTCATCTATGAGAACGCAGATATTCTTCAAAGACAATTCCAACTAAAACAAACAATATCAAACCTTCAAATCGTACAGGGTGAAAACAATACTAATGAGCACATGCATAGTATAACTCTAAAACAACAAAACAAAGACCACCAAACAAAATTCAATGTGAAATGCGTCTAGGTTACAAAAACAAAATGATTTCCATCCTCCTCTTCAACTTCTGTATTTTATTTAGCTTAGTGAGATTATTTAATGCTCTTTTCTTTGTTTCAACTTTCAAACATATCGCCACACTTGCTTTTTAAGTCCTTTTTTTCATAACAGTATGATAAAATCAGTGAAGAGAGCTTAAGACTTATTTAACTAGCACTTGCATCGAAAGGAGGTGCAATGGTTACGCCAAACATATCTCCACACTTGTTTTTGAAGTCCCTTTTTTCATAACAGTATGAGAAAATCAGTGAAGAGAGCTTAAGACTTATTTAACTAGCACTTGCATCGAAAGGAGGTGCAATGGTTATGTCGATTGTATTTTATATAAAATATGTTTGAGAGGAGGTTTATAATTGAATTTATTAAGTAGTAAATCAACAAAACATGATGGACAAAATACTTTCAAGAGTAGAAGTTACACATTATGACATGACTCAAAACATTTGAAGGTATTTTCTACTTGTGTTTGTGACAAGCTAGATGTTGGAAAGTAGATACATAGGTCTCAAGTGGGGCAATTTTTGATGTAAGTGCACTCAATGGATGAGTCCAAGTGGAAGTCTTGAGGTGAATTTAATAGAATTAATATTATAGATTAATGAATCCAAGTTCAAAGACTTCACTTAGTATATCCCAGAAGCGATATAAGTGTATAAAGAGCATGTCTTGGGGTGAATTTGACTGTATCCTAAACAGAAGGGGCCACATGGAGAAAAAATATCCTAGACCATAAAATATATTCATATGAGGATGACCTCGTTTAACTAGGTGGATCACCTTGTCAACCCAGCTGCAATCATACATGGGTGACAAGTGCATGTCTAGGGTGAATTCCATTGTACGTTCAAGAGATGAGGCCAAATAAATTTGACCACAACCTCAATGGATAAGAGCCAATGGATCTCTTGGGGTGAGTATCATAAAATAAATATCGTAGGTCATGTATCCAATTCCACAGAGGTCGTGTCACAAACTCATGCGGAAGCATGTTTGTTTGTACTCTCACCAAATGATGCCGACCAAATTTGAAAGCACCCTTAATGGATGGGGCCAACTGGATTTGAAAGCACCCTAAACCAATGAGGCCAAGTGGATTTGAGAGCATCCTGATTGCATCCTGAATAGATTAGGCCCCATGAATGAATGATCTGTGATGTTTTTCATATTCAACAAATGATCTTTCAAGGTGGATCTTTCATTTCAAACAAAATTTTACATTTTATAGTCTTTTCTGACCTACCATCCACAAAATAGAATTGGGTGTAACTCAAGATTTCACACCATAATGAGATCTATACAAAAAACAAGGCATAATGCAGTGTGAGTACACCTATGCCTGCTTCCTATAATCCACACCCACCATCATGATGAATGCCCCAATCAAATATCTTGCAGGCCTTGGAGCTTCTACTTCTAAAAGCCTCCTCAACTGTTTTCATTAATAACCAGTTATACCCAATTCAATACAGAAACCATGGATCCAACTAACATAAACGAACTACATGCTAAATTCTCTGAGGGCCAAAGCAATTAGCCAAATACAACAACATTGTAGGTTTTGATTATAAAATTGATGAACGATGAATTGCTTGAAAGAGATAGTGGTTCTACAATTCCTATTAAGACTTGAAAAAAAAAAGAACCAATTGATATAAAAAAATGTGATTTAGAAGCAGAAATGAATACCCTATTACTTACATGCATGATGGTTTTGTGATTTACTTATTTAAAATGATTTGATTTGGCTTTGAGATGATTCTTCCTCTTTCTTGAGATTTGACCCAGGGCACTGAACAGACTATATCAGCATTCTTGTAAATCTATGAAGAGAAAAGATGTAATGTACTTTAAATTCCGAGTTCTATGCTATATGTAGGCCTTTAGAAGTAGAAGGTCGAGAGGAAGGGATTAATATCATAGTTATTTTTATTGGATGGTATGATAATGGTTTTTACGACAAAAGGGGCAATTGGGTATCCATGTGGCATGAGCTACAGTCATCCATGCTTCTCTAGTTCAAATATAAGTGTCAATTTAATTAAACCCTCAATGAATGAGAGCCGATGGATTTGAGTGGATTTGACTATACCTTAAATAGACGAGGCCAAATGGAAATCTTGGGGTAAATTTGACAAAAAAATCAACAAAATTAATATCAAAATAAGAAGTTTTGAAGTAAATAAGGTGAATTTGACTGTACTCGAAATAGAAAAGCTCAGATGCAAGGATTGGGTGGAATTGAGATGAAGTTGACTGAAACCTAAATGGCCAATGCCATATGCAAAAGTTTTGGGTGGAAACTTGAATATTATGAATAAATGAGGTTGGGTGGACATGACTGTACACTCAACAGATAAGGCCACGGAGATTAAACCATACCTACAATAAAGAAGGGTTGATGTAGGTGTTGGGTAGAAATTTGACTATACGCTAAACAATTGAGGTCAAGTGGGTTCATTCACTGAACGAGGGCAAGCCCAATTCTTGGATTATGCAGAGATGTAGTTTTTCAAAATGACAAATAAACACAATTTTTACCATAAAGCTCTCATACATGTTATCGTAGATTGGAAAAATCTTATATTGATTAACGCAAATAAATTTAATAAATCTTTTAATAGATACGAATGTTTTAGAAACATGGTAGAGCAAACCATTAGAGCTTACCAAAGGTGGCGATTTGGACATCTAGATCTGACATGAACTTCTTCCGACTCGAACTATGGACCTCTGCAAACACTGCAATAATTTATTTTTTTGAATCCCCGACCTTGTTAGCTTTTAAATGTTGTTTATTTCAATTTTCTGGAGAACCAACGCCTTATGAGAAAAACTGGGCAGGGTTTATAGGAAAAATTTATGAAATCCTACGATAGCAGATTTTTTTTTAAATGAGAAGTCAAAACCAATCTCCCTACAACTGCTACTTGAATCTATTCACAGTAGAAGCCACGTTAGGGGTTTCAAAATCTAAAGAATGAATATTGATGTGCACACGTCTTTTGTGGAGAGTGAACGTATAGATTCAAATGAATAGTGTCGTCTATTAAGATGAAGAAGAACAATTATATTGATATTCAACTACTAAACGAAAATATTAATTGCGAGTTTACAGATGATGAATGTTTCTAACTGCTCGAAAAAAATTACAGGCATGTGGAAAACTTTACAGGCGTGAGTGATGATCTGTGAAATTCAACAATAAAAACACAAAAAAAAAGGATCCGGCCGTTTACAGATTCCCGTAAATCAAATTCATTGAAACTATGGCAAGTGAGGTAAAATAAAACTCATTGAAGCCATGGGAAGTGACTTAGCTTAAGATTTTGCACAAATTGTGTCATGCTGTCAATGATGCCAATGAGGAAAAACGGCTATTTGTATTGGTTTATTAACCATCTGTGTTGGTGTTGCACTACTTTATTTTGTTTTCGGTGATTTCAATTCTTCCTTTATTTTGCTTTCCTAGGATGCTCTCTTAATTTTCTATTATCCAGTGGTGTGTTCTTCAGTCTATTGACCTGCGTTTGGTCACTTGAGGACATTAATATACTCATCTTAGTTTGTAGTGAGTTCTCTACTTCTGGAGCACAAAACCTTGTTTATCTGTTTTAGTACTTTCATAGTGAACTTACCAGTCATATTTCTTACAGAAGTACAGGATGCAATATAGTTTACCACTATTGGATCTCCTTGTAATGGAGACACAATATCACCCTCCACAAAGGTTTTCTACCGAGGATACTGTGCTTCAAGTTCAGGTCCACTGCATTTTACCTTGGCTTGCAATAATAACAGTTGGCAGGCCAGGATTTTTAAGCACTGCTTTTAGATTCAAAAACAGATTGACTGTCATTTCATTTCCAGGTTACATATCAGCTGCTCCTTTGCCTTTGCTTGTGCGTACATTTGAGTATTTTAGAGGTTTTGGTATAATTCATATATTGTAACCACCTTAAAATCTTCACCACCCTTCCATACTCATTTAGAATGAATTCATAGGACGATTTGAGTCCTTAGGTTGCATTCATACCTTTTGCGTATAGTCACATATCACAATCTTACATTGCCAACCAAGGACTTGGTTGGCAGACTTTATTGTCTCATAAATATTGCCTCACAATCCTCTTAAACCCTTACTTTTCTTTAGCTTGCATCATAAGGCCTATTTTACAGGAGTTGCATTGATATCTTATAATCAAGGTCACAGCTCAAGTGTTTGATAAAAATGACTCCTTAAATTTTGGTCCTGATTTGACTCTTCTTGGGCTTCTCAGGACTTCTTAAGCCTCTCTTTTACTTGCATAGATCTGATTTCATTCTTTCATGTTCAAGCGTGTCTTCACTCTTTTTCAATTCTTTTTTGTTTCTTTTCCTTTGTCTATTTGTTGTTTTGTATATCTCCATTGAATCCTCAAGCTTGTCCTTGTCATAACTGTTACTTGTCATCAGTCATCTTTTTCCTACAAATCAATACATAATTTCTCTAGTTGTAATGTCCCCCTTGTGGCTTAACTTAAATTTCTCTGTAGTCTCAAGGACCCAAAGGACGAGAATCACTATATTTACCTTAATCTGATAACTTCAATGATTAATGCTGATGGGTTTATTCGATTTAGATAATTATGATATTGCTATCTTCGATTTAGATATTGAAGATGGTGGATAATATGCTGATATGAATTCGGATATGTAATCTGAATAATAATTGATTTGAAAATGAAAGATAGATATCCCAATAAATTCGCTGCCTCTGATTTCCTTATCAAAATGCAAACTTCCAAACTCCCACGATCTGCTTGTATATGCTTTATTTTATTTATTTTCCTTTGTCTTACTTCTCATCCATTGATGAACCTAGATAATCATTTCAGACTGAGTTTTATTGCTTGGCTGATCATAATGTCTTGTTCCTCTTTCCCATGATGCTTATATATTCTTGATTTTATTTACTTTCTTTCTCTTACTTTGAAAGCACTATAGTATTATTTTCAAACTCATAAAGCATATCAGTTACTTTGAAAGCACTATATACATGTATTAAAAACCAAAAAAATGCAACATATGGAAAATAGATAAAATCATGCAAATAACTCATACAATTTATGGGTTTACATATAACACAATGATCTAGAATCAACATCCAGTTGAATCACAATTCATAGTGTAGAGCATGGAACATCTCACCACTTACAATCAAGGGAGATGGGGATCTTAACGATAAATATATTTGTACAAAATAGTCATCTCTAAATTAATGATAGTTTATTTTTACCCGTGCTTACACACAACACAAATATAAAAGATATTTGTATAATACTGGTAAATTTAATCAAATCTAATCAGATTATATTCTAAGGGAGAACAAATAAATCCTAGATCTCAATTTACTTGTATTAATTCTAAATCAGATTTCTAAAGTCTTTGTTTCAGATCTTTTGATTGCAAAACATCTATCAATTTCAATATCTACAATAGAAGATTGTAATCATGCTTTATACCTGTAGGAGGAGACACGCCTTCAAGGACAGACGCGCCCTATGAGAGGACATGTCCCTTGAGTGTGTGGGTTTCCTTTAGTCAACCGATAATAATCGGTGGCTAACATCAAACATACGCATGTATTTATCAAACAACGTTTATAGAATATGAAGTTCGATCATCATTTATAATTCAAATTTTATTCATGCTCAGAAATTCGAATCTCTTACTTTCAGAAGTTATATATTTGATAAGTAATTTCGATCACATATAAATGATGATGATGCATAAATGCAATCATCATTTATATCTGATTGAAGCTACCTTAAATCAACACTCCCTCTTAGCTAGGGAAGATAACTCGAAACAAGTAAGAATAGATATCACCTTACACGTGATATCAAAGATATGGTATGATTCCAAAAATTTGTCAAGTCACATGACATTCTTCATAACACATCTTTATTATGGTATGTGCACTGACATCAAATCATATGATGTCTACCATAATAGTTCATGACATGTCCACAAATATATATAAATATATCCACCATGATTATCTCATAGGGAACATAATGATCTTCAATTTTTATATCAATTCACATGATAACTATCAAGATGTCCATGAGATACTATCATGATATGTCCACAGATATCAAGTCACATGATATCTATCATGATAGTTCAACACATCATTGTAGAGTCGTCACTTTACAATGTCAAGTACAAGTGTTCATTATTAGGAAGATCGTCACCTTTCAATAATGTACATAGGGGGATAGAGGGCCCATAAAGTCATGGAGTCACACACATGACAAAAGAGTTTACACATTAAACATCTTTAAATATATTAGTACAACTAAACAATTTGAAACTCAATCATAATATCAAATTACATTTCAACCATATCAAGTTTCTTCCTGAAGTGTTCAACTTTAACTCTAGAGAGAGGCTTGGTAAGAATGTTAGTTGTTTGATCATTTGTACTAATATACTCCAACTGGATCACATTCCTTTCTACCATGTCTCTTACATAGTGGTAAGGGATCTCAATATGCTTAGATCTATCATGGAATATTGGATTTACTGAAAGCCTGATGCAACTCTGATTATCACAATGGATAATGGTAGGATTCAAGGGCTCACCAAATAGCCCCACTAGTAGTTTCTGGAGCCATATTGCTTCTCGTGACCCCATAGAGGCGGCAATATATTCAACTTCTGTCGAGCTTTGTGCTACTGAAGACTCTTTTCTGCTGATCCGAGAGATCATAGCCAATCCTAAACTGAAGCAACATCCTGATGTGCTTTTCCGATTGGTTACACTTCCAGCCCAATCTGAATCAGAGTATCCATGTAGATCTAGTTGGTCATTTTTGTAAAGAAGACCATATCCAATAGTGCCTTGAAGATATCTCAATATGTGTTTCACAGCCATAAAGTGAATTTCCTTTGGCTCACACATGAACTGGCTTAGAGCATTCACTGCATAGCAAATATTAGGTCTGGTGTTAACCAGGTACATCAATGATCCAATCATTTGTCTATATAGAGTGGAATCTGCAAACTTAGATTCTGCTACTGCTTCTTTTAGTTTGTGAAGATTGGTTTGCATAGGTGTAGACATGGGTCTACAATCCAACATTCCAAATCTCTTTAGAATATCAATAGTATACTTTCCTTGATTTAGTATGATGCCATCTGATTTTTGCCAGACCTCTAAACCCAGGAAGTAATGTAAAATGACCAAGTCTTTCATGTCAAATTCTGAAGTTAGATCCTTCTTTCCTTGAGCAATGAGGTGATCTTCTCCTGTTATCAGTAGGTCATCAACATATAAAATAATTATTAGCATATCACCTTTAATTACCTTAAAATAAAGATTTGGGTCTACATGATTCTTGGAAAATCCTAGTCCCAAGAGGTAGCTGTCAATTCTTTCATACCAGGCCCTGGGAGCCTATTTAAGTCCATATAGAGATTTTTTTAATCTGCATACATGTGATTCAGGTTTATGTATCACAAAACCTTTAGGCTGCTCTAGATAGACTTTCTCTTCAATGGTCCCATTCAGGAAGGTGGTTTTCACATCAATTTGATGGATCTTCTAGCCTTTAGCTGCTGCAATAGCTATCACTGCTCTCACAGATGTGTACCGAGCAATAAGTGCAAATGTCTCTTCATAATCAATGCCTTCCTTTTGTGAAAAACCTTTGGCCACAAAGCGTGCCTTGTGTTTTTCTATACTGCCATCAACAACATGTTTGATTTTGAAGAGCCATTTGGAAGAAACAACAGATTTCTCTTTTGGTCGTGGCACTATATCCCATACATCATTTTTCAAAATGGACTGATACTCTTCTGTCATTGCATCCTTCCATACTTGATGTTTGAAGGCTTCTGTAACACTGGTGGGTTTTGAATTGATGATTTCATTCATTAGGGCAACATAGCTAGAGAACCTTTTGGGTCTCTTACTTTCCCTAAAGGTTCCCTTGGGTGCTGCATGATTCTCAACTTCTTTAATCATTTTCCTAGACCAAAGTGGTCTCTTCTTACTGTTGTCATTTGGATTCTCTTTTGAAGGAGATTGAAATTCACTTATTGTTTCTTCAGGATACTCCCTCTGAATCTCAGGAGTAGGTTCCACTTCTAAGGCTCTAGGGGAAGTATGAATTTCTATCTCACTTGAACTCCTTGCCCTTTTGAATGCAAGGTTTTCTTCAAAGATGACATTTCTACTTAGTTCAATTTGTTTCTGCCCGGGTATGAATATCCTATAGGCTTTGGAGGTTTCACTATATCCCACAAATAGGTTTCACTATATCCCACAAATACCCCATTCTTTCCAGAAGGTTCTAGTTTGAATCTCTTTTCTTTAGGTACATGAATGTAGACCGAGTAGCCAAAAATCCTTAAGTGACTAATGTCAGGTTTTATACCCGTGAAATCTTTTTCAGGAGTCTTGTTGTCTAGATGGGAATGTGGACATCTATTTTGGATGTAAACAACTGTCTTGGAGGCTTCTGCCCAGAATGAGATTTCTATGTTCTGGTCAAACAACATTGCTTTTGCAGCTTCTACAATAGTTCTATTTTTCCTTTCAGCAACACCATTTTGTTGAGGGTTGTAGGCTACTGTAAACTCCTTCTTAATCCCAGCATTTATGCAAAATTCCTTAAAGATTTTAAAGGTGTATTCCTTCCCATTGTCTGTCCTAAGAATTTTGATTTTCTTTTCGGAGAAGTTTTCAGTGAGAGCTTTGAACTCCTTAAACCTTTTAAGGATTTCCATTGACTCTCTACACTTAAGAAAATAAATCCAGGTCTTCCTAGAGTAGTCGTCTATAAATATTACATAATATAGGAAGCCTGCCATGGAGGGTACAGACATAGGTCCACACAAATCAGAATGAACTAGTTCTAACACTTCTTTGGTCTTACTCAAACTATTATGGAAGGATCCCTTTGTTTTTTTTCCTAGGGCACACCCTTTACAAGCTTCTTCATGAATTTGTTTTAATTTAGGCAATCCTGTTACTAGTTTTTCCACAGAGGGTAGGGCACGAAAATAAAGGTGTCCTAATCTTCTATGCCAAATTTCATTTGAATTAGAAGTATCAAGGGTAAGGGCTTGCTTGACTTCAGTGCACAATTTGTAAAGATAACCTTGTCTTATACCTATGGTTTGAGCTTTCTTTATAGTTGAGTTCTTAGGCCATGCCAGAACTTTCCCATCCATAAAGGTAACCCTATATGCATTGTCTTCAAGAGCAGAGATGGATATTAATTCCTCTTTATTCCAGGTACGAATAAAACTCCAGTGAGTTGAAGGGAGAGACCAGATTTCAATTTGATGGAGCAAGCTCCAACCCCTTTTACAAGATGTTGTGTTGAGCACATGAATATCCTTATCTACGAGTTTCTGTTTGTTTTCTTTTGTTGAGAGTCTTGTTTCTTCTTGTAAGCAGTCAGTTCTTAGCCTATCAAATTTAGGGAGTTTAGATCTCGCACTTATTCCTTGAACAAATGACTCCCATGAGTTTGGTAGGCCTCCTAGAGCTATCAGTGTTAACTCCTTGTTATCAATTTGGTATCCAATTGTTGATAGTTGATTCCTTAGTTCAGTGATTCTCACGAAGTATGCATTAATAGTTTCTCCTTTGTTTATTTGAACATTGTTGAGTTGTCTTTTTAATGCAAGAGTCCTACTGGTGTTGTTTATTTCAAAGGTGCTCTCAAGGGATTTGAACATTAGATATGCAGTCTCATGTTTTGACAAAATAGGTACTATATGGTCCCTAACTGCATCTACTAAGATTTTCATGGCTTTTTCATTGTTCTCATTCCATTGAGTTTTCTCTGGATCATCCTCTGGTTCTCTCTTGTTTTCTTTCACAAAGGAGTCTAACTTATTTTCTTTTAGAATCATCATGATTCTAAATTTCCATGATGTGAAGTTGTTTGCACCTTCAAAACGGTCTTCAAATCTGATCACATTTGACTTTATGAAGAATGTGATGTGAACTTGATTTCTTCAAAAATACTATTTTCCTAAATAATCTGATTATTTAATTTGATTCAGATTTTTTCAACGTGGCTCTGATACCATGTTAAATTTAATCAAATCTAATCAAATTATATTCTAAGGGAGAATAAATAAATCCTAGATCTCAATTTACTTGTATTAATTCTAAGTCAGACTTCTAAAGTCTTTGTTTTAGATCTTCTGATTGTAGAACATCGATCGATTTCAATATCTACAATAGAAGATTGTAATCATGCTTTATACCTGTAGGAGGATACACACCTTCAAGGAGAGACGCGCCCTATGAGAGGACATGTCCCTTGAGTGCGCGGGTTTCCTTTAGTCAACCGATAATAATCGGTGGCTAACATCAAACATACGCATGTATTTATCAAACAACGTTTATAGAATATGAAGTTCGACCATCATTTATAATTCGGATTTTATTCATGCTCAGAAATTCGAATCTCTTACTTTCGGAAGTTATATATTTGATAAGTAATTTCGATCACATATAAATGATGATGATGCATAAATGCAATCATCATTTATATCTGACCAAAGCTACCTTAAATCAACAAATACAATAGATGAAAGTTTGAAACAATATGATATAACTAATAGATAATAAAATAAAACAAGATATACAGATACATCCTATGATTACAATATAAGCCAACATGATTTCAAAATGTTATACTAATCAAATCACATTTAGTAATAAAATATTTCATAGTATCAAATTGATGAAATTCATAACCAACACACTTTAATTCGACAATTCCATTTGTCAATTAAAAACTAATTGAAACAAAACTTGAATGGCAACTCAATGATTTTTGGTATTCACAATTTGCAAGTAAATAAAATTTACAAGCTTTTATGTTGTTCCAGTTTTTTGTTCTAATTCTTGGCCGACCCTTCATATTCCTTCTGGCATGGATTATAATCAATTTCATTTTTTTAAAATTTGAGTTTTGGTCTGTGCTCTTTCCTCTTTCCTATGCCATGTCTCTGCCTACCACGCAATCCTTAATACTCTTGTTTTTGCCTTGAATATTTTTAAATGTCATTTTATTTTTTTAATTTGGTCAGAGACCAAAATTCATACATCAAATAATCGTCTAAATGACTGGAAAATATTTCATTTGTTCAATTATGCTAATTTGCGTGAAAACTGGTGAGTAGGTTCAGAATGATGTCCCCAGGTCCCTGCAAAAAGGATTTCGCTTTAAGAATTGTGAATTTTTAAACTTTCTGTGATCCCATCATCACAAATTACCAGCATTAATTTTTTCCAGACAGTGAGGAATTTTGCATCGATTCGTTTTTCTTTCCAAAATCTTCTCCTTTATAAATCAATACCTATAAATCCATATCTATAAATCCATTCATGAAACCAAAATAAGAATGTTAATCTTTTCTTTATTTAAAAAAAAAACAAACTTGCAATCTCAATAATGTGCACAATTTTTTATTTTTTTGGAATGAAGACAGGTGATGATGCATATGAGCATCCCAGGTTTATGGTAGATTGTGGAGAATCTAAAAGGGCGCACAGCCAAAAGATTGTGGAGAATTTAGAAGGGCGCACAGCCAAAAGATTATCACGAAAAAATATTACATTTAAAAATTCAAAAAACACAATATAAAGGGATTGTAGAATACTAAAATACAAGGAATAGAGTGGACAAAATGCAGATTAAAAAGAAATTGATTTTTTTTATACCAGGCGCACTTCAGTTTATAGGGGGACGGATACCCGACCGATTCCTGCAGTCTAAGAAAAAACGTTACAAGAAGAGAAGGGAGAGCCCTAGAGGACTGCCTGAGAAGCAAGACAATTTTAAAAATTTTAAAACAGCCAATAGATGAAGGTTGGCTGCATGGGAAATGGCAGGTGTCTGAATGATAGAGGGCTGCACAAATATTAAAGGGAGATTGCAAACGAAGATAACCTGAAATGAAACTAGCAGACGAGATACATTGCAAGGTTCGCCAGGTTTGGAAGACCATAAAAAAATTCAGATTGAATTGCCATTTCTTCTAAGGACATAAAAAATTTAAATGTAAAAATGGCAGTAGCTTGTGAGAAAGTTGAAAACAAATCTGAAACACCGTACGTACCATTTCAATATGGCAATTTAAATTTAAAAATGCAATAAGAAGAGTGCGCAGGAAGAATGAAAGGGGGCATTGCTATGAAAGGAGATTGAAAATTAACATAAAAACAATTGTACGTCTGTTAAGAGTGAAGGAAAGATTTGCAAAGGGGAAATGCGTAACAGCTTAAGATATTTGCAAACAAGACTGGTAATTGGTTTAATGTTTTGTAGAACAAATAAAATTGTTACATCAATGTTGGAGATATGAAAATTTGATGAAAATCCTATCGTATTTGTAAAATTTGTAATTTCATAGTTTTGACGTAAATTTATTAAATTTAAAACTGAGATAAATTGACAAATGAAATTGTCAATTCACCAGTTGTTTATAGCTGAGCATTGATCTCTGTAACTTGTGTTGAGTATGGTGATATATCTGTGTAACTTGTGTTGAGTATGGTGATATAGCTGATTTGGAGATTTTATATTGTTTGTGACGGGTGAATAGGAAAGACGTGACAAAATAAGAAAGTAATCAACTGAAAATAGAATCCTTCCAATTTACATTCATAAATTGAAAATATTAGAAAGTATGGAGGATGCCCGCAACACAGTTTCTTGTGAAAAGTAGTTGAATACTTGCAAAGTGAAAATGAGAGGTATGAAAGGTTCTTGTCATTCTTATGTCATTCTTATGCTCATAACAGCAGGTAATGTTTGAATGTTGTATGTATTTTTGATAATATTTCATTTGAATTTTGAAATGGGTGATGCAATTGCAGTGTTAACAGGAGCAAATGCGGCTCGTTTGATTGACGAGCATTGCAACTGCACCGCCATCAACAACTCATTCATCAAAGAGCAATGTTACCATTGTTGCTGTCCTCAATGTTAACAAAAAAATTGTAAAAACATGTCACAACATCGTATATTCATAAATAAGTGACTTGCATGGAATAAGTAGAGATTTTGTTTTGTGAGATCTACTGTTATGGAGTTTATGTTTTTTTATGGAGTTTATAATCTGTTGGTTTATTATAATTTGTTGATTATGTTAAGGATACGCTATTTGCTGAATATCAGAATTTTAAATGTGATTTATTTGTTTCATGTTATTTCATACACTATGGTTGTGGTGATGGCCTCCTAAGTTTTTGTTTTGAGTGGAATGAAGAGTGGGCTTGCATTACTGCTGCAAGATTCGAGTACGATGCCTTAATCAAAATAATAATGAATAAAAATAATTCAGTCTGATGTTTTTGTTTTTATAAAAATAGATGTGTATAATTAAAATAATATTATGTATTTATATTATTGTATCAAAAATTTGTTAGGATTATTGTGTTTTGGAAATAGTTTTTGAAATATGAATATATTATTGAAGTGTGTTGAATCTTTTAAGTTGTTTTGATGCAGTTTTCATTTTGTAATTATTATATATGGAATTTGGAGAAATTTTTGTTTTTGAAAAAATATTAAAGAAAATTGTTTAGAGAAAAAAAGTTCTAACTAGTACAATCTATTATCCATAGCTTCACTTTTGCGAAAGTATTTTATCCATAAAAAGAGAGCACTCAGTCATGGTTAGAGAACTTTACCTTGATAGGAGATGCCTAAATACAGCCACATCATAAATTCATCAGATTTTGTCTTTTTCCAATGTTAGTTAAATAAAGTTAATTATTTAATTAACCTTTCCAACCATCTTCCTAACATTAATTAAATAAAGCTTAACCATTTATTTAATTAATTTATCATTTTATCCCTTTTATTCTATAGTTAACCTTAATTAAATAAATTCAACATTTGTTTAACTAAGTTGACTCTTCATACCTTTCTCTTCTAAAAAATGAAATAAATATAAATTATTTATTTAATTCTTCTTTTTCTCTCTCAAGCCTTTAGTTGAGTAAAAATAATTAATTAATTAATTAATCCACTTACAAATTCCTAATCATCATTAAGCCTAGTGAAACATGCATACGTCACACATGTACATGGCCCATGTTCATTGAATCTCAATCTTCAAGTAACCTAACTCCTAGAATCTTAAAAGTCTAAGACAACAAATGAGGATATTGGTACCACCTAAAGGAATGGCAATAATATTGTATCCATTCATGGATGTTCTCATGTCATCACAAGAACAAACAAAATATCTATGATACACTTTGAGTAAAGTTTTCCATATGAATCATCAATGTCATCAATGTATTTTCTTGCTATTAGTGAATCAAAAGAGAATATTCATAATTTGTTCTCCATAGCATTAAAAACATTAGCCTCAATAATATTCATAGATGAAGGAAATAGAATTTTGTATTTTGATACAAATGTGAACTTGCATGGATTAATCACATAAGATGGTGATATCTAGTGACCAAGAATTTGATGTAGAAACATCTAAAAGGAAATTGGGCTATATTTTGACATTAGCCTCAATAATATTCATAGACGAGGGAAATTGAATTTTGTATTTTGATACAAATGTTAACTTGGATGAATTAATCATGTAAGATGGTGATATCTAGTGACCAAGAATCCAATGTAGAAACATCTAAAAGGAAATTGGGCTATATTTTGATAAATAAATCTAATTCTTTAGACCTTGCACTATTGTGAGATTGTTCTAGGTTGTGGTGATGAAAAATGTATTCTTTTATATTTTCTCACTTTTTTTCCCCCCCCTTAATTAATTGGATTTAATTAAGCCTTTATTTGACCCAATTATGCATTTAAAAGCTTAATTAATTTTGTTTTCCGAAAGGGAAACATACATTAAATAACTGCAAAAATCAAATTATACATCTTGGAAAATGTGTGTGATGTAGGAGCATCTAGTGGTGTAGGGGCAATCTTGCATCGCCCAAAAATAATTCTTTTTTTTAAATTTTTTCTTTAGTTGTTTTGAGTCCCATGATGGCACTTAAGGGGTGTAAGATAATGAGAATTCATAAAAGGTGAAAAACACTCACTATTTTTAGTAATTCAACCTAAAAGGGCTCGTATGGATCTAAAAGTTTACCCCAAGGAGTTGAATTGAAAAATATTTCCGGTTGTAGAAGAATCATCTCAATACCCTATACCATTTGGATTATATTAAAGTTTTTGTCCTAAAAAATTTCTCCAATGCATCTTCAAATTCAAATTTGAAAACCTTAGAAGCCGTAGAAAAGTTCAAAAAATAAACAAAATGATCTTCAAATCATTTCAGTGTTGTAGATTTCTCCGGGAGCTTTTCAACGATATATTATAATAGCAAATTGAACACCCAAGTCAAAAGGTACCCCACTAAAAAGTGAATTTCATTAAAATATCTCCATTGGCGAAAAATCAAACAGATGGACTTTTGACTCCAAACCAAAAGGGAAAGTTAAACTTTCTAGAACATTCTCGAGTGGTTATTGGTGTAAAATAAAAGGGTTTGAGTGGAAGTTTTAGGGTGGCTCCGTTAGTGCAGAGTGTGGCTCTGAATAATAGATTTTCTTTTCAGAGTTGATGTTGTTGTAATGAATCAAACCCCATGTGGTTGTAGCATTGTAATTTCTGAATTTGTAATCTCATTTTTTGAAAGTAAGTTATTTTCTATCGTACATCTTCCATGTTGATATCTATTACCATGTTGTGTGGGTTTTGGGCAATGTAGCCTTCATTAAGTGGTATCAGAGTGAGTTCTTGAGTGTGTAGATAGATTGTTGAACGTGAGACTGTTTACACTAGGACTTGTGGTTGTGGGTTTGTGAGAAAAGATGCCTCAACAAAGAAACCGTGGTAGAAGAAATGTTGGGTTAACGAAAGAGGATTTTAGAGCCCTCCAAAGACAAGTTAAAGCACTATAAGAGGAGCTACTAGAGGAGCTAATGTCAGAAGAAGAGATGAAAGTGAAGTTGAGGCTAAAAATGAAGATCCATTTGAAGAAGAAGCATAGGATGTAATTATAGTGGAGGGGGAAAAATCACACTAAGGCTCCAAGTCATAGAGAGCCGAGAGCAGAATGTTGCCCTAGTCTACCTCAAATTGGACAAGCACTAAATGTCAAGGATAGAGAATGAAGAGCACTCTCAGTGCTCATGTCACTCTACTAACCCAAGAGTTTTAATGGGGCTAAATGAGTAAACTTCTGGAACCCAAACTATACCTCAGACAACTCTCTTCCAAAGGACAACAACACAGATTAGGGATGACAATGTGGAGCATTGACGGACCTCACAGGTGTGCTGGCGTCCATACGGACAAAAAGTGTATAAGGATAGTGAAAAGTGTCAAAAGCCTACTAATAGCTTAGCGGTTGAGGTTTAAATATGATATCTAAAATGATAAACAATAGAATGACTAAAATGATAGAAAAGATGACATAGAAATGACAAGAATAAAGGTGGTGGAAATGAACTCACGAAGGGTCTAGTTCACCAACAAGCTCCACATGAACGCGTACCTACACATAGCCAAGAGGGAAAAAATGTTGGGGTTTAGGAGAACCATGTGAGATACATAGAACATACAAGATAGAGATAGACCTCGATATCACTTGCCATTTGAAGAAGAGGTAGGTGCATCGACAAATAAATGAGTGATGGCACTCGAATCAAGAAGTTGTCATGTTTTATCCTTCAAGGCCTTCATTCACTAGTGGAATGGCTAGACACTTGATGGAGTGCATAGAAAGAATGTTTTTCTTTATCATGCTTATAAAATTTCTTATGTGTAGGAGGAGGAAGAGTAATTAGGTGGGCTTTAAGAAGCCTTAACAAAATACGTTCTTGCTTAGATAGAGGATGAGGAGTAGGAAGCAACCCTTTCTCTTGTGAAGAAGAGTTTGACTGCTCACAAGAAGAAGACACAAAGACAATAGATAATGGAGGATGAATCAATCCGAGAGAATGAGGTTGAGTGAAAATCATGTCGACATTCAACCGTGGTTTCTATTAAGATTGTTCATTTGAGCAACCAAGCCCCAAATTTCCCTTACAAGGTGCACATTCCTTAGGGACCTGAATGCCTTGTTTGTTATGCCTACAACCTTTACACCTATAGCCATATTTAGAGACAAGTTTAAAGCCAGGGCCATAACATGTTTGCAATTCTTGAGAAGGAGGAGGATCTCCATAGAGAGCATTATTCTAGCAATGGGGATTATACTCCTCTATGGGATCACCATCAGCCTTCTTGATAGGACTTCCAACATTAACCTCTTTAATAGAAGCATGATCATCTTCCTCGGAAGGAGGAGGATTGACATTAAGGACATTACAACTATTGCTCACATTATCTCGTGATACAAAAGAATAATCATCTTTGATAGCGAGTTTGGATGGTGTTATTGGAAGGTTTAAGTGGATCGGGTTGACTTTATATTCCCCAATGAAGGAATTTGTAAAGTCTAAGGAACCCCAATCATCACCAAGACATGCATTCTTTTGAGAAGTAGAAAGAGTAGACTTAAGATTTCTTGCTTCAAAAGGATCTTCTTCAAGGAAATCTATCTCAAGAGAATCCTTTATAACAGGTACTACTGGAGTAGACCTCAATGCATAAGAAGACACTAAAGGGATAAGAGTGGGCACAAGAAAAATCTGGCCGACAACTGCCGTCTCACACAAGTGTATGGCATTAGGGTCAGCCTTGATTGTGACTACTTGATTGTTACAAATGAACTTAATAGATTTATGTAAGGTAAATGGGACTACGCCCATAACATGAATCCACGGTCTACCAAGAAGAAGGTTATATATGGTAACTTTTTCTGACATAATATATATGAGGGTGGGTATAGTAGCAGGTCCCAACCTTAAAGGCAAGACTATCGTGCCTAAATGTTGTCAACCAAAATTATTGAAACCATGAATAACAAGACAAGAAGCAAATAGAGAAGAAGAAACAATATTGATCTTAGGCAATAGATCAATGTTGCATACATTAAGCATCAAACTGACATCAATGAGAGTACGTATAATGTCAATTTTATTAATGTTTACTATGATCATTAGAGGGTCCGCTTGCTTCTGTACTTCCAGAGGCGGGAGTTCCTATAGATAGAACGTAATGTTTGGAAAATCCGCACGAATATGAGCTATCAACACATTAACATCTATCAGCCTAGTAGAAGAAGGCAAGAGGATCTTTTGCAAGGATTCTTGAAGCATACCATAATAAACCGAAGAAGACTAAAGCAAGTCCCATAGTGAGATCTTAGCGGGAGTAACATGGAGTTGCTCGACAAGATCGTAATCACCAGGTGCTTTAGTTGTAGGTTTAGGTGTCGAACGAAGACTTGGTTGAGGAGGTGGTAAATAAGTAGGTTGATTAACGCTTAATTTATTCTTTCTAGTCTTATAAGTATGGGCTACCTCTCTATAAGAGGTAGATTTACAAAGATTAGGAGAAACACTATCAAATGGAACACCATTAATAGAACATATCCTCTTAGGAGAAGGACTAGCCAGGGTTAGATAAATGACTAGTCTCTTAGGCCTTTGAGGGGTGGTAGAGACATAGATGACATTTACGGATTCCTTACAACTTAGAGAGGAATCATTTGAAGAAGTATGCTCAACATCTATCCTTGGAGGGTCCAATGTGAGAAGAACTTCATTATTCATTAATGCATCATCTCTTGAAGAGATTGCATTAGAATGAAGAGAATCATCATTCACCAATACATCATCTCTAGAAGAGAGTGCATTGGAATGAAGAGAAGGTAGATTATTATCAAGAAAAGAATAAATGATTTCATCTTCTTGCAACGAAATATCCTTTAAAGCAAGAGGAATTTCATGTGAAGGATCAAAGATATCGAGTGACATAGGAAAAGCCAAGTCACAATCACATGCATGAAATGGAACATCATTAATGCTTTGAATAAAATTAGATATTGAATTGATAAAAGAGGAAATTAAATTCATTTGGAATATAATAAGTTAAATATAGTAAACAATGCCTAAACAAGTCAGCCGAAGGTCGGTGCATCACTCTGATAGCAAGAAATGGGGTTCGGGGCATCACCTCAATTTTTTTTTGGGGAAGGTGTTTTCACGTCAGGTTCACCAAAATCTAGAGGGGGCCAACCACACCAGGGCATCACCTCTAGGAACCCAAACTGTACCTCAGACAACTCTCTACTAGAGGATAGCAGTGCAGATCAAGGACGATAATGTGATGCACTGGCGTCTCATAGGTGTGATGGTGTTCATATGGATAGAAAGTATATAAGGACAGTGAAAAGTGTCAAAAGCCTACTAACAACTTAGCGGTTGAGGTTTGAAGATGATAACTAAAATGACAAACAAAAAAATGACTAAAATGATAAAAAAATATGACATAGAAATGCCAAGAATAAGGGTGATGGAAATGAACTCACGAAGGGTCCAATTCGCTAGCAAGCTCCACACGAACGCGTACCTACACACATTCAAGAGGGGAAAAATGTTGGGGATGTATAGGGGTTTGCCATAGTAAAACCCCTGCTTTGGTGTTCCCACCTCCACAGACAAGCAAATAGATAGAGAAAGTGAACAAAGTAAGCAAATATGGAGTGATAAAAGCAATCCCCGAAGGAGGAGAACCTGTATCACGAGATAGATAGATAGAAAAATTTAGTAAAATTCTTAGAAAGGGGATCTGAGAAATCCTAAGATTCTCAAAGATACAAGATAAGCAAGATAGATATCACCTACAAGGCTTGAGGAATCCAAGGAGAGCAAGGACAAAAGAGAGCCAAGAGAGCTACAAAGAGCATTGTAAGAGCTTAAGAATGTTGCAAAAAGTGTTGCCAAGAGAGCTTGAGAGTGTTGTAGAAAGATGTAGAGAGTTGTGCAAGAAAGATATCAAGACAAAGGGAAGAGGAAAAAGGCTAGAGCCCAAGCTCGAGAGATCTAGAAGGCCAAATAGATTAAAAAGATATCATTTAAAGAGAGAAGAGAGAAAATAAGCTTCTTGATTTGTTACAAGGAGTCCCAGGTCGTTACCATTGACAACAGGGATTGACAAGTGGCAAACATGCTCATAAATAGTCATTTGAATGTTGAAACATCACGAGATGCTAGCATGGCATTCAAACATCTGTGTGATGTGCTAGTGTCTAGACACATCATGCTACAAAAAGACAAGAACAATAAAAGTACAAGGTTTGATGCAAAATTGACACATGAAGATAGCTGCTAAAAAGGGGTCCTGGAGCATCCTGAGAGGGGAAAAGGCTGATGCAAGAGCTAAAATGATCCTACACAAGTTCTAAGGGAGTGGACACTAAAGCGGATATAAGAATTTATGTGAAATTGTAAGAGGTACAATTTTGTGACATTACAGTAATGGGTCTTGGAGAAGTCAAACTAATTAGGGCCATTTCCAAGATTGAAAAGAGATCAAACATAGAAGTTTCTATTTTTTTTGGAAACTTGAATCTAGAGGAGTTGATCGATTGGGTCAATGAAACAAAAGAGTATTTTGAGTATGAGGAAATAGAAGATCCAAAGAGGGTCAAATTTGCAAAGGCCAAGCTAAAAGGCCATGCTAGCGTATCATTGAAAGAAGTCCAGTTGAAGAGAAATAGAAGAGTAAAAGAGAAAATAATGAGATAGGATTGAATGGTAGAAAAATTGAAGAGTCAATTCATTCTAGTGGACTATGAGCTAGATTTGTTGAAGAAGATGCAAGGGTTGAAACAAGAAGGTAAATCTGTTAAGGAGTAAACAAAAGAATTCTACCAAGTCTTGATCAGAACAGGCCACTCTAAGGCCAAAAAGGAGAAAGTTTCTGGCTATATAAATGGGTTGAAGTCGAGCATTCATGAAGATTTGAGTTTGATAAGAATGTCTACCATTGAAGATGTTTATCAATTTGCTTTAAATGTAGAAGAAAAGTTGAATAGAAGGTTTGAAAGTAAGCAAAGAGGTGGAGGTCATGGTGGAAAAACTAGTGGATGGTGATATGGAGGCCGAAGTCAAGATCAAAAGAAGGGCGAAGGATCCAGTACAAACCAAAACCAAAAAGGAGATAACTCATATTGTCCTCATGATTAGAATAATGGAGACCAAAAAGGAAGAGAAATATTTGGATGAGGACTAGGAAGAGGAGGCTTTTGTGGAACCTGTTTTCAATGTAGAGAAGAACATATAGGGTACGAGTGTCTCAGCATGAAGGGAGAACAAATATAATACCTAAAGGTGATGCTCAAGTTGCTCATGTGGATGAAGATGCTCAATCTTTACATTTTGAAGATGCTAAAAGAGGAGAGGTCCTTGTTGTTAGAAGAGCCTTGTTGAATGAGGAGAAGAATCCATATCAAAGAAATAAATTTTTCCGCACTCAATGAAAGTGTGAAGGTAAAGTTTTTAATGTTATCATTGATGGAGGTAGCACTAATTATCTTGTTTCACAAGAAATGGTAACTAAATTGCAGTTGGAGAGTCTAGAAAGCATCCAAAACCATACTAGATCATATGGTTGTAAAAGGAGCATAGACACTGGTCAATGAGAAATGTTTTGTAAAGTTTAAGATTGGTAACTATAAGGATGAGGTTTTGTGTGATTATACCTATGGATACTTGTCACATGTTGTTGGGAGATCGTGGCAGTTTGATCGGTGAGTGGTGCATGATGGACATGATAACACCTATTCCTTGAAAAAAGATGACGTTCATCACAAGCTGAAACCCCTGAGGGAGGCAGAAGAAAAGGTATGTAGTAATGCAAGAATTTTGTTTGATTGATGGAAACTAAAGTTTTGTTGAACATTCAAAATAGTGAGAGGGGGGGGGGGGTGAATCAATATTCCATAAAACCATAATAAAACCCATCTAAACTTATCAAAATTCAGACTGAATCAACAAGAGAGCACATAATAACAAGTTAATGCAACCATACACATTGTTGGGAATTATGCCTCAACTTTCTGGTGACCCCCTTTGAAGACTTAGGTGAATTCTCTTGTTTCCTTGGAAAAGTCTTTTGTTCTGGCGGAGGCAGAACTGGGATGGAACTTGGCATTGTTCCGTTTGCCTTGTTCCAGGTCTTCTTCCCGTTCCGTCTCCAGCTTTGCTCCCCGCTTTCTTGGTTCTTCGAGTTTTGTTCTGGCGGAGGGGGATCCGGATTGGAACCTGGCATTGTTCCTTTTGTCATGTTCTAGGTTTGACTCCGGCTCTGGCTCCGACAGTTTGTTGCTCTTCGCTTGGTTCTGGCAGAGGCGGAACTAGTTTTGGAAGTTGGCAATGTCTGTTTGCCATGTTCCTGTTCCGACTCCGAGTTCGACTCCTGCTTTTGTGATCTAGTTCCTCTGGATGTTTGGATTCTCCTCCGCTTTTTCCATGTTCTAGATTGTTGTTTCTTGCAGTTGGTGTTGGCGGAGGCGGAACCGGAACTGGATTGGTTCCTGATCTTGGACTTTTGGTAAAGTCCTGTTTTATTCCTGTTCTATCCCCGACTCTGACTCCGATCTTTTGTGCTCCCGTCTTGGTTTGACCCTGGGTTGACTTTACCCGGTCAGTCCTGTTTTTGATGTATTCCCCTTTGCCGTGGGTAGACGCGGAACCGAATTGGTTCCTGAACTTGTAATTTCGGTGGAGTCATGTTTCGACTCCAGTTCCGTCTCCGTCTCCGACTCCGACTTCGGCAGTGTGCTTTTTCGGTGGAAAGCTGTTTCGACTCCTGTTCCGACTCCGGCTCTGACAGTGTTAGGTTTGGCTTGAAGCCTTGGACGCGCCCAATGTCTGTTTGATCGTTTTGGTTGCTCTGTCAGCTGTGATTGCTAATGGGTCTTGGACACGTGGCACCTGGTTGAATAGTGATTGGATGGTTACCTAACTTGTTGTGCTGCATGTTTAGTCAACGAAGGTTGGCAGAGCTAAACCCGTTTTTGGAATGGCATTGAATGCCTGGGCGGCTTGTTGTAGGGAGATCTGTCAGATCTGACTAGATGCGTGATTTGTGGATGGTCTTCTTTGCTCTTGTTATGTCGGTTACATAATGGATGAGAGATGTATTATTTCTCAAGCAAGTAAGTTCGACGAGTTTGCAAGAGTCATGGGTTGCAGAGCAAGTGCGTGATGTGCGAGCTGAATGTGCGACCATGAGACTACGAGCAGGATGCGTGAGCATGGGGGCTGCAAGCATAATGCATGATGCATGATGCGAGATTGCAGCAGTTGGACTTGCAGGTTGGAGAGCCGAAGGTGTGAAGAGATTTGTAGAGAGATGGAGAGGGTGTTCGAGCAGTTTGCTTAGGCAATGTAACTGTGAACACTCTATCTTTCGGATCTGGGCATGGGAATCTTTGGAGACTGAATGACTGGGCTGGCTATGACAGTCATCTGAGGAGCTGAGAGGATCTTGCAGGTACCTGTTACTTCTCCAGTAGAACAAGATGTAACTCCTGTATTGGCTTTGAGCCTGATATTGTATTGTAATTGGTTGTGTGTTGCTAAATAATACAATGGCTCAAAATTTTGGAGTGTGGGGTTTTTACTTGAAAGGGTTTTCCCCACGTATATCTTTGTGTATTCTTTTTGTCTTTTATGGTATCTGTTTATGTTGAATCTATTTCTTGTTGCATTCACTTCTCTCAGAGGATCAATGGGGGATCAATTGTGCTTGTTTCCACTTTATAGCATAGTTGGTTGTGTCTTTGTTGTGATTTTGAATTGAAATCATTAAGGCACTACTGTCTTAGATGCCTATCTTGATGACAGATCGAATCCTTATCCCCGACAAGTGGTATCAGAGCTAGTAGCTTGTTGCTCGTGATACCAACAAGTGGTATCAGAGCATGTTTAAGGGAGGTCGTGGCTTGATGATACCAACAAGTGGTATCAGAGCCTTCTCCTGGTTGCTGAAGTTCTGGGTTTTCTCCTATGGTGATTTCTTAGCTTGGCAAGCTTGAGGAAGTTTGGAGAAATCGGTTGGTGATTGGTCCTTCGGTGAGTGGAAGTGTGTGCTTCATTGATTCAACATACAGTTTGAAAGATGCTGAGAAAGTATGGAGTGGGTCATGTTGTGGCAACATGATCTAAAGCTCCTGACTGGTAACATTGTTCCTGATGCAAAGGGCATGAGATATGTTCATGGTTGTGTTGCAGCAAAGCATGGTGTTCATACTGGGTGTCTGTGTGAGAGGCTCCTTGGTGGTATGGACTAGCTTGTGTCGTTGTTCAGCTATGGATTGTTGTGCTTGTGTTGGGTGTTTCTGGCCTAGCACTGAAGGCATTTTCTCTAGTGCTCTGATTGCATGGAGGCTATGAGGTGACCTTGGTGGTCTGCAACTTCTGGATAGCCTGGCTCTTCCTTGTGCTTGTGCATGACTGTGGCATTGGAACTGGTCTGAAACGGACTTGTTGTTCTTGTGTGCCTCTTTCTTGCACTTGCACGGTTCAGATTCATGTCTTTGGCTCTGAAGGTTTTGTGTAGATTTTCCTAAAAAGTCTACGGTGCATTCTCTTGTTCTTTCATTGTTCTAGTTTACTATGATGGTTGTGTGCAGACTCCTGAGTTCTCCAAATAAGTAGTGAATATGGAGGTGCGTGGGTGTTTTGGAAACATTGTGGTTTTTTGCAGGTTTTGCAAGGTCAAGGAAAACTTGTGTTCTGTGGAACTGCTATTTGTTATTTTTCTAGATCCTAGTTTCTGGGGTGTGACTAGATGAGATAGCTGCAGTTCAACTGGTTTTGAGGAGTGGTGTCTTCTCTGCATGGGAGTGTTGGTATGTTTTTCTTTCAGCATTCTTGTGGTATGCTTTGATGGTTTTCTAGACTTTGGTGCTTGGGTTGTGGACGTGACTGGCAAATCAGATATGTTGCTGATCTAGTGTTTGAGTCATGATCGTCTGCTTTGGCTGTTCTCTTTGATTATCTCAGTTTTACAGTTTCTAGTGCAATGATAGATTTGTAGGTTTACTTTTGGTTGCATCCACAGGTTGTGTAATATTGTAGGCTGTCCTTACCTACATGCTTGTTGTAAGACAACTCGGAAGTGAACTGTCTATATCCACGAGGGTGTAACCATGTTGTGCAGATCTATTAGCTGACCTTGTCTGTGGTCACTTGTGCATTGGCGTGGCTATTTTGAGATAAGAGGAGGAATGGCGTTTGAGTACCTGAATAGTCAGTGATGGGGACCTGAAGCATGTGGATCATGATGTCATGGAGAGCTAGGTACACTGGCATAGTGTAAGCTTTTGAAAGTGATGGTGTGGTCAGTCATGGTGCTTGGAAAGCTTAGTGTCACGTTTTAGTGGGAGCTTTAGCAATGACTGGTGTCTTCTTTGGTGTTGCAAAATTCGCATTTGCATGTTCACCATTTGAAGACGTCCAACACTTTGGAGCCATGAAGGACCTTGGTAGTCTTTAGCTGAGTTGCTGGTGGTGCTTGACAGGTGATGTTAGTTTAGAGTTGTTTGCTTTATGTCATGGTATACTCTTGCTTGTGCATTAGAGTTTTGGCATGTTGTTTTGCTCTTGAAGACCATGTACAGTTCACTTGAAGCATGGTATCTCCCTTGGAGATGAGTAGATCATGGTGTCATGATAAGTTCCTGCTCTAGGTTATGGAACTTTGACAGTGGTCTGGGGGTTCTCTTTACTTTGAGTACATTGGTCATATGCTAGAGGACTTCATGGTTATTGCAGAGCTGCAGTTTGGAGTTAGCATGAGATGACAGGTGTTGATACTCATGGATGCATGGAGAATAAAGGCGAGGCTTGAATTCTTAAGTGAATGTTGTTGTTACAACTGAAAGTCCGAGAAGCCTACACTTTGGTTGAATGTAAATTCAACAGAGATCTTGAAGGAGAATGCTCTTAGGTTAGCCATGGTGGCTTGTATATCTTGGATGAGCATGTTTCTCTTTTCTTCTTGATCTGCTCGGCAGTGGTGTCATTGTGAAAGGTATTTACCCATTATACTTTTCAAGTGCTTTATGTTTTATATTTCATGTTATGAATCTTGAGTTAGTTTAGATTTTGGAGGATTCATAATGAAAGGTTGGAAAACATAGTTTATCTCCTTGTGCTTTTGAGGACTAAAAGGAGATGGTTATATGGGTAGGTCTAATCTTCTTTGAAGAGCTTACATCCATGTTTTGTTGGATGTTGTCAAGGATTTTCCCTTTGGGATGTAAAGAAGATCATTCTTGTCACAGCTGGCATTTAGAAGTGTTTGTAGAAGGACATGTTTCTTGTTGATTTGTTGTTTCTCTCTTATCTGGTCTTGTTCTTCCTGATTGCTCTTGTGACTTTAGTTGTGAGTTGCCTTTGTGGTACCGGGTTGGTCACTGTTTGTGGTCATGTGTTGTCACCTAGGTGATGACACGAAGGTGCCTGTGCTTCTTTCTTCAGTTAGCTTTGGAGGTGTTTAGAAGAACTGTGGAAGACAGTTGAGAGAAATTTTTCTTGCAGCAGGTGGTTGCAGATGTTGCAGATCAGTATGGATATTCCTTGGAACTACATGGTTACATTTCTTTATGCTGGGTTTGGTGGAGTTGGTATGCCTGGATCATTTGTGATGGTGCTTTTTTTGCACTCATCTGGATAGTGCCCTTGTAGTGAGAGTACTTGGATGTTTTTGGTCTATGACTAGTTGACACAGGGTGCTTGTTTGCTGCTGAGATGGGTGGGTTTCTTTTGATGGCATGAGTTCACTTTTAGGTCATACCTTTAAGGTATGGGTGGTTGGATGTTTCAGCATGAGTTGTGGGTGTTGGTTTTCAGTCACGTGGGTTTGATCAGTTGGATGAGGGCAGTCTGTTCATGGTTGCCTTTCTAGCTGGTCAGTTTTTTCTTATTCTGGAGTTTGGTTGGAGTGGTGCTTTGCTGTTTTTTGCCTTTGTTGTCTCGAGACTGTTGTTGTTTCACCTTGGTGTGTTCCTGTGTTTGGAGCTTTTGCTTAAGGTGGTGGACATTTTTCTGATGTTGTTGCAGTGGTCTTGATTGGAGTGTGAGAGCATGTGTTGGTCCTTGTTCGGGCTTGTTTAGAGGATGCCTGAAAGTTTTCGACAAGTGGGAGATTGTTGGGAATTATGCCTCAAATTTTTGGTGACCCCCTTTGAAGACTTAGGTGAATTCTCTTGTTTCCTTGGCAAAGTCTTTTGTTCTGGCAGAGGCGGAACTGGGATGGAACATGGCATTGTTCCGTTTGCCTTGTTCCGGGTCTTGTTCCCGTTCCGTCTCCAGCTCTGCTCCTTGCTTTCTTGGTTCTTCGAGTTTTGTTCTGGCGGAGGGGGATCCAGATTGGAACCTGGCATTGTTCCTTTTGTCATGTTCCGGGTTTGGCTCTGGATCCGGCTCCGGCTCTGGCTCTGGCAGTTTGTTGCTCTTCGCTTGGTTCTAGCGGAGGTGGAACTAGTTTTGGAAGTTGGCAATGTCTGTTTGCCATGTTCCTATTTTTGTTCCTGTTCCGACTCCGGGTCTGACTCCTGCTTTTGTGATCTAGTTCCTCTGGATGTTTGGATTCTCCTCAGGGAGTTTTCCTCCGCTTTGTCCATGTTCTGGATTGCTGTTTCTTGTAGTTGGCAGAGGCGAAACCGGAACCAGATTGGTTCCTGATCTTGGACTTTTGGTAAAGTCCTATTTCTGTTCTTGTTCCATCCCCGACTCCGACTTTGATCTTTTGTGCTCCCATCTTGGTTTGACCTCGGGTTGACTTTACCCAGTCAGTCCTGTTTCCGATGTGTTCCCCTTTGCTGTGGGCGGACGCGGAACCGAATTGGTTCTTGAACCTGTAATTTCAGTGGATTCATGTTTTGACTCCGTCTCCGACTCCGACTTCAGTAGTGTGCTTTTTCGGTGGAGTCCTATTTTGACTCTTGTTCCAACTTCGGCTTTGGCAGTGTTAGGTTTGGCTTGAAGCCTTGGACGCGCCCGATGTCTGTTTGACCATTTTGGTTGCTCTGTCAGCTGTGATTGCTGATGGGTCTTGGACATGTGGCACCTATTTGAATAGTGATTGGATGGTTACCTAACTTGTTGTGCTGCATGTTTAGTCAACGAAGGTTGGCAGAGCTGAACCCGTTTTTGGAATGGCATTGAATGCCTGGGTGGCTCGTTGCAGGGAGATTTATCAGATCCGACCAGATGCATGATTTGCGGATGGTCTTCTTTGCTCTTGTTATGTCGGTTACATAATGGATGAGAGATGTATTATTTCTCAAGCAAGTAAGTTCGACGAGTCTGCAAGTGCGTGATGTGCGAGTTGAATGCGTGACCATGAGACTACGAGCAGGATGCGTGAGCATGGGGCTGCAAGCATAATGCATGATGCATGATGCGAGATTGCAGTAGTTGGACTTGCAGGTTGGAGAGCTGAAGGTGTGAAGAGATTTGTAGAGAGATGGAGAGGGTGTTCGAGCAGTTTACTCAGGCAATGTAACTATGAACACTCTATCTCTCGGATTTGGGCATGGGAATCTTTGGAGACCGAATGACTGGGCTGGCCATGAGGCTGGCTATGATAGTCATCTAAGGAGCTGAGAGGATCTTGCGGGTACCTGTTACTTCTCCAATAGAACAAGATGTAACTCCTGTATTGGCTTTGAGCCTGATATTGTATTGTAACTGGTTGTGTGTTGCTGAATAATACAATGGCTCAAAATTTTGGAGTGTGGGGTTTTTACCTGAAAGGGTTTTCCCCACGTATATCTTTGTGTTCTTTTTGTCTTTTATGGTATTTGTTTATGTTGAATCTATTTCTTGTTGCATTCACTTCTCTCAGAGGATCAATGGGGGATCAACTGTGCTTGTTTCCGCTTTATAGCATAGTTGGTTGTGTCTTTGTTGTGATTTTGAATTGA
The DNA here is from genome assembly GCA_007115665.2 of Sequoiadendron giganteum. Lineage (NCBI taxonomy): Eukaryota > Viridiplantae > Streptophyta > Pinopsida > Cupressales > Cupressaceae > Sequoiadendron > Sequoiadendron giganteum. Next base: position 3,971,602 of record CM021101.1, on the reverse strand, counting down.
AATCACTAAGGCACTACTGTTTTAGATTCCTATCTTGATGATAGACCGAATTCTTATACCCGACAAGCATGAACACCAAGATTTTTATGTGGAAAACCCAAAAAAGGAAAAATCGCGGTGAGAGTTAACTCACAATATATTATATACAGATACAAAATATTATAGGGCTCATTGCCAAGACTCACTATCCTTAAAAAGGCTCATTGTCTAAGTGCAAAATATGGCTAACCACCAAGATACAATGAAAGTGGCTCACTGCCAAAAGATTGAACTGATAGTATACACCTTCAATGTGCAAGGTTCAGTTCCACTGAAGCTCAGAATATGAAGTACTGCCTCACACAGTAATCGCTCAACAAGACTGCACTCATCACAACTGATAAATTATTTAGGCTCAAATCTTCACACAATCCTCTTCACATTTCACATTAACTCCATATGTCCACTTCCACTACTCATGCATAATCCTCTCATTCCTCAAAACATCTTATATATATACAAGCATATCTTGATCATCAATTAGGTCGGACTAATTAGATGAACACAAAAATAATCAAAAATTTCTTTGTCGACACCATATATGATTTAAACATTTTATCCACATAGTGCATTATACCAAGTTGGCTATCATCCATAAAACATAATTAGTCTTCATAATATATTGCATACCCTGAGTTGGCCAACACTAGAACACAATTCTCTAAACCAACAAATAATCCTCAAAGCAAACACTTTCTGAATCTAAGAACACATTAATTTCCCATCATACTACCAACATAGATACTATCAACAAAACCACATCATAAGAATGTTCACCTTAGTAGAATGCAGAGTCTCCCACATAGTATGCCACACACATAAGAACAATAGAATAAAGAGTTAAACTCTATCAGAGATAACTTTATGCTCAAAACAAAAGATGTCTCAAGATCCATGATATAACTGTCTAAATGAGTCAAGAAAACATGGTTAAGAGATTAGAGTCATATCAGATCATGCGGTGAATTCCGGACTCAAATACCAACACACTAATCCATCACAAAAGGGTATTACTAGTAGAGAACAACTTTTGGTAAACCAAGTAGACTTCCCATATATTTATCACCATTTTGACATCAATGACAACATAGGAACAACCAACACAAATCATCCATACTTCATGCTCATGTTGCAAGGCTCCCCGACAATATCCCCCTTTGGCATTGATGGCAACATGTATGAGAAAAACATTTTCTAGTATACAACAATTGAATACTCTAAATACTTCCCCTATCAAAACTGTTCTTCACAAAAAAAATTCCTCAGTCTCTCTATCTCTCTATCTCTCTATCTCTCCCCTTTTGACATCAATCACAAAGGAAGGGGTCTGGTATATATGTATATATGCATCAAGGTGTAACCAAAAAGATATGAACACAAAATTGAATTAACCTGAAGAAGAACCTCTAAGACTCTCTAAGATAGCCTTCCACAACGCTTTAAATTCTTCCCATAAAACTTTTGCACTTACAAGAGTCTTGTAGAATAGTTCAAGCTTAGTTAAGGACTCTTCACCATCTACTAAAGTATTAGGACTAAGATTAATCTCTGATAATTCACCAGTACAACCAAGAGCACTAGAAATAGAAGTATGTTTGAGTTTAATCATGTCTCTGAGTGCCACAAACTTCTTGATAACATCTATCCTTTGATCCTATAGAGAAAATAATTTTTCCTAAAGCTGCACAATGTAGGACCACCTCTGATTATCTTTATCTTCTGCAAACTTGTATGTATATGCTTGAGTGCTCATCCAAGACTCACTCATCCTTATCTCATTTATTATATCTAGTGTATTGCTAGACCAATCTAGGAAAAAAGAAAGTAGTTCTTGTTCCTCTTCTTCACAACATTGTACACTCTCCAATTCCTTCATCACTCAACTATGTGTATTCACACATTTTTCCTTGATATCTTCCAAATTTCCTTCATCAAACCCAATTCTAGCAGACACTTCAAGTCCGAAGATGTAGAACTTCAAAGAATCAATCATGCCACAAAGATTCTCCACAAAAAAAATATATGAATCGAAATTAGCATCAGGAATAACCTTCTGTAATTCTTCCAAAGCTCTTTGAATATTTGTTCTTTCATGCTCATGTTCAAGCTCACTTCCTTCTGCAACTTCTTTCTTAAAAAACTCTTCCTTTTCCTCCCTATTTCGGTCACGCTACCGAAGGTACCTTCTGCATTGAGATTCTTAGGGCTTTCCAAATGAATTTTAGCATAATTATCAACTTCAGCCTTTGATACTTCATAATCCAATTCAGACATCCAAACTAACCTTGATTCAACTGCTTCTATGTGACAAAAATCTGTAGACATAAGAAAAATTATGCTTCCAGAGTACCTTTCAACAACACTTACTGGAATCCTAAACCTTTTGTTCATCCTTATTTGAAATGTTCCAAAGAATGTAGCAAGTGTAGTCTCTTGTGCATCCGAACTACCAAGATTTATCATGAAGTTCCTGATTTGATGGGAAATAGGCTTTGAATTTTACCATTCTATCCTTCCTATTATCGGTAACTCTCTCAAAAAGTAAAAGAGCAAACAAACAACCAAATTGCTATAACATAATGCATTCTTCTTAATCTTCTTGATTTCCTTTAAATTATTCAAAATATGTATATGAAGTAATTAACACAAGTCATAATCCATACCTCTTTTAACCATATCAACAATAGTATGTACAACAACAGTAGAAAATATAAGGTCATTTTTAGGGATACAAAATTTGTGACGAATGACTATAGCAACATACCTTATTATCGGTATCAACAATCGATCTCTTTCCCTTCAAAATTCGCATCGGTAACCTCAATTATTTCTTTCTCATGGACATAGCCTCCAGTTTGGGAACTAGTCCAGAGGAACCCAAGCCTGTTACATCTCTAATAGCTTCTCTAGTAATCAAATGTGCCTCATATATCCACAAATATTCATCATGAATTCTACTCAACACTATTCAAATATACATCTCAAATTCAAACAAGGGAACTTTCCTCCAAACATGCAATTTTTTTTCAATTAATACTTTGTAGGCATCATAACTCTCTTTCAATTCACTTTCCCAAAGAATGCTCAACTAAACAAATGCATAGATATCTTCTGTGGGAAACACTCTCAAAGGGATGCAAGAGAATGCACCAATAGACTCTTCTGACACATTCCTCAAATATCTCTTCAACCTAACTTGCACTTTATCCGTGCTATTCACAACCTTTGAGTTATCCATAGCAACAGAAGTGAAATATTGTGCAAACATGAATACCTCTGTAAATGCCAACAAGAAATGTATAGATATCTTGCTTTCGGGCCTCACTTAGAATCCACTTGATTTTTTCTTCAAACCCTAAAACTATTAATTGCCTTCAAAACTTCCTTTGCACACTTCTCTAAAAATACATGACTTTAAAATTATCTAAATTTATTCCTTCCATTCCAAATGATTTTTCAATAATGCTTCAACTTGTAGGTAGATTGCCTCAAAAATTGTGTATGCCTCAATTCTTTCAAATTATGCAGACTTCATCCTTCACGCACACGATTGAGAAAATACCTTAATCTTGTTACCATATTAAATATACTTTTGTCATGATATGACACAAGTACCGATGAGGGTGTTTATTAGATTTTTTGATGATTTCTCCCCCTTAGCTACTAATTTTTCTTAGAAATTGATGGGAGTATCTGCATCGAAGGTCAACCCAAATAAGACTGGTGATTTCTATCTCCAAGTCCTTTTCATTTCCTTTCTTGCTTCTTCCGGATCAATGATTTGATCATTCTTCTTTGACAGATAAATATTTTTCTTTCTTCTGCTGTTATTACCAGGGTGTTCCGGATTGCTACACTTATAGAAAACAACATTCTTCTTTCCATTTTCCCTTTTATTCATCAAACTAACTTTATATCCATTCTTGTTTCTCTTAGAACACTTGCTAGAGAATGATAAAGAACCATTCATTTTACTTTTGCAGTCCTTTTTCTTATGACCAAATTTCTTGCATGAATAACAAACACCATTGAAAGATAAATACCTTTTAACATCATGTCATTTGACAAGAGTTTTTCTAGAATTGCTTCTTAGATCCTTGATTTTCCCATTTTTGTATCGAGTTTTCTTACCAGTGGATTGTTTCACTTTAGAACTTTGTACTTCCTCAAACTCTAAACCACTCTTATCCATTTTCGGTCTTTGAGAGGTAATAAATTCATCAAGCATTGCAGAGCTTATCTGAAATTTGTCTTCAAAAATTCTTTCCTTATCCAAATCAGATCTCAAGATTTATGATTCTTCTTCTAGCTTTATGCATTCATCCATCTTCCTTTGAATTTCAATTTCCTTACATTCTTCAGTTCTTTTCTTCTCATCCAATTGTTGCAGTGGGCTAGAGATAATTTATTCTCCTTCAATCAATAGATCACATGCTTCAACACTTTTACTTTGCAACTTTTCAATGGATTCATTTTCTTTCATCAACCTATCCTTCAGATCTTTCATTTCTTCTGAATATTCGACAAAGACTATTTCTGAAGGAAAAATTTTCTTATACTCAAATTCTAAGACCTTCCTCAAGTTGTTAGGCTTCTTCCAAGGAACCAAGCTCTGATACCAATTTTTGAACATCCAAAATACTGAGGGGGGGTGAATCACTATTCCATAAAACCATCATAAAATCCATCCAAACATTATCACAATTCTGACTGAATCAGTAAGAGAGAACATAATAACAAGTCAATGCAACCATAGACATGAACACCAAGATTTTTATGTGGAAAACCCAAAAAGGGAAAACCACGGTGAGGGTTAACTCACAATATATTATATTTGAATACAAAATATTACAAGACTCACTGCCTGAGTACAAAATATGGCTAACTGCCAAGATAGAATGATAGTGGCTCACTGCCAAAAGATTGAAATAATAGGATACACCTTCAATATATAGGGTTCAGTTCCACTGAAGCTCAAAATATGAAGTAATGCCTCACAAAATCATTGTTCAACAAGGCTTCACTAATCACAATTGATAAAGCATTTAGGCTCAGATCTTCATACACCTTTTCCTCTTTACATTTCATATTCACTCCATATGTCCACTTCCACTACTCATGCATGCTCCTCTCATTCCTCAAAACATCTTATATATACAAGTATATCTTGATCATCAATTAGGTCATCCTAATTAGATGAACACAAAAATAATCAAAAATTTATTCGTTGGCACCATATATGATTTAAACATTTTATCCACATAGTGCATTATACCAAGTCGGCTATCATCCATAAAACATAATTAGTCTTCATAATATATTGCATACGCTAATTCGGCCAAGACTAGAACACAATTATCCAAACTAACAAATAATGCTCAAAGCAAACACCTTTCAAATATGAGAAAACATTAATTTCGCATCATACTGCCAACATAGAGACTATCAATAAAACCACAACAAAAGAATGTTCACCTTAGTAGAATGTGGAGTTTCCCACACAGTATGCCACACACAAAACAACAGTAGAATATAGAGTTAAACTCTATTAGAGATAAAAAAATTATCACAACAAAAGATGTCTCAATATCCAAAATATAACTATTTGAATGAGTCAAGAAAACATGGCTAAGAGATTAGAGTCATATCAAATCTTGTGGTGAATTTCAGACTCAAATACCAACACATTGATCCATCACAAAAGGGTATTATCGACGGAGAACAAATTTCGGTAAACCAAGTAGACTTTCCATATAGTTATCACCATGTTGACATCAATGACAACATAAGAACAACCAACACAAACCATCCATACTTCATGCTCATGTTGCAAGGCTCCCAATAGGTTTTCCTCTAGTAAGGAAGATAAACATTAGATGGATTTGATTCCTACAACCAATTTTCGAAAAAAGGAAGCCCATCGAATGACTCCAACACATTCATGTGGCTCATGAACGAGGTATTGAAAGAGTTTTTGGGTAAATTTTTCATTTTTTATTTGGATTACATTTTAATTTTTAGCAAGACATTGGAGGAGCATTTGATGCATATTAAAAAAAAAATTGAAAAAAGAAAGAGGAGAAAATTGTTGATGAATTCAAAGAAGTGAAGTTTTGTGAAGAGAGAGTTGGTGTACCTGAGATTTGTTATCTCAGTAGAGGGTCTTATGATGGATCCAAATAAGGTGAAAGCTATTGTTAAATGGCCTACACCAAGGAGTGCTACAAAGGTGAGATCTTTTCACAGTTTGGAAAGTTTTTATAGAAAGTTTATCAAAGGTTTCAGTAGTATTTGTGCACCTCTAACTGAAACAATGAGAGGGGATAGAAAAGAGTTTAAGTGGATAATAGGAGAATTTTTTTTTTTGATATGTTGAAGAAGAAAGTTACAAAGTAACCCGTTTTGGCACTTCCAGATTTCAACAAGGTATTTAAAGTAGACTGTGATGCTAGTGGCAATGCCATTGGAGTTGTTTTGAGTCAAGAAGGTAAACCTGTTGCTTATTTTAGTGAAAAGTTGAATGATGCAAAGAAGAAGTAATATGTTTATGATCAAGAGTTTTATGCTATAGTTCATGCTTTCAAGAAATGGAGACACTATTTGTTGCCACAAGAGTTTTTTTTATTTACTGATCACCAAGCTTTACAACATTTGAATAGTCAACGGAAGTTGAATCAAAGATATTTGAAATGGGTTTAATTTTTGCAAAGTTATACATTTGTTTTTAAGCATATGAGTGGAATATCTAAGAGAGTTGTTTATGCCTTAAGTAGGAGGCAAAATTTGTTAACAAAAATGTAGATTGAAGTTGTTGGGCTCAATGAACTCAAGAGCTTGTATCTTGAGGATCCCGATTTTGCAGAGGCTTGAAGAGCTTGCTTGGAGCCAATATGATGAGATGGTTGGATTATATAGTCCAATATGGTATGTTATTTGGAGGAAATCATTTGTGCATTCCAAGGAGTTCCATGAGAGAGAATATAATCAAAGAGAAACACAATGGAGGATTAGTTGGACACTTTGGTTGAGATACGACCATTGCTATTGTTTGTGAGTCTTACTATTGGCCAAAATTACAACAAGATGTGAAGAAGTTTGTGTAGAATTGTAGAGTATGTCAGATGACAAAAGGAACAAGTTAGAATACTAAATTGTATTAGCCATTACATGTACATGAGAGACCATGTGAGGATATTAGTATGGATTTTTTTCTTAGATTTATGAGGACACAAAGAGGGCATGATTCCATATTTGTGGCGGTGGAAATATTTTTGAAGATGGCACACTTCATTCCGTGTCATAAGATCAGTGATGTTGTTCATGTTGCAAAATTATTTTTTAGAGAGGTGGTGAGACTACATGGTCTACCAAAGAGTATAGTTTCAGACAAAGATAGCTGGACATTATGGAAGAAGTTGAAGAAATCCGTAGATAGATGGACGAATAGAGGCAGCGAATAGGAGTTTAGGCAACTAGTTGAGATGCTTAGTAGGAGACAAACTCAAGGGATGTGATTTGATGTTATCATAGACAAGATTTTATTATAACATTTCTGTCAATAAGAGCATTGGTAAATCACCATTCTAGATTGTGTATGGGAGTAGTCCAAGAACTTCTTCTAAACTAAGAAAGATGGATAAGGGGGAAAAGAGTAGTGCCGAGGCTGAAGATTTTGCTGAACACCTAAAGAATTTGCATGAAGAGGTGAAGAAACATATCAATAAGATGAACTCATAGTATTAGGATAAGGTAGATCAAAAAAGGAGGTATAAGGAGTTCCAGGTAGGAGATGAAGTCATGGTTCATTTATGAAAGGAGAGGTTTTTAGTTGGTACATACAACAAATTAAAGATGAAGAATTTTGAACCATGCAAGATCTTAAAGAAGCCCGATTCAAGAAATGCATATGAGGTAGAGTTTCTTGATGAAATTCATATTTCACCAATCTTTAACATTTTATATTTAAAAAAATATAATGAAGGAGGAATTGATGAAGAAGTAATAGAATCATAGTAGAATATTCTAGCACCTACTTCAGAAAAGGAGGAGATAGAAGAGATTTTGGATAGTCATGTGGGTAGAAGGATAAGAAACATACAATATGCAAAGTAATTGGTGAAATGGAGAGGAAGACATGTTGAAGATTTATCATGGTTATCCAAGGCTGAAGTTAACCATCTTGGTTTCCCTCTAACTCTTGAGAAATGATAGGGTCACTTTTCAAATTACCCTGGGTGTTTGATGTAGGAGCATCCATTATTGTAGTGGAAATATTGCATCACCCAAAAAAATTCCTTATTTTCTTTAGTTTTTTTGAGTTCCATGATGTTACTTAAGGGGTGTACGACAATCATAAGTCAAGAAAGGCGAAAAATGGTCACTTACTATTTTTAGTAATTCAGCCTAAACGAGATCGTATGGACTTGAAAATTTACCCCAAGGAGCAAAACTAAAAAATATTTTCAGTGGCAGAAGAATCATCTCAATACCCTGTACCATTTGGAAGATATTGAAGTTTTTGTCTTGAAAAATTTATCCAATGCAACTTCAAATTCAAATTTGAAAACCTTAGAAGTCTAAAAAAAATCTTAAAAAATGGATGAAATGATCTTCAAATCATTTAGGCATTATATATCTCTTTGAGATTTCCAACGATATATTATAATAGAAAATTGGACACCCAAGTCAAAAGTTATGGATTTGGGAAGTATCCCACTAAAAAGTGATTTTCATTAAAATATCTTGTAATGCCTCGCCAAGTAACCTTAAAGGAAGTTGCAATTAACGTCTTAAGCGAACTATTTTTTTTTTATAAAGTGCATTTAACATACACATTCACTTACTAATTAACAACAACCTTTAAGGCTACAAGGTTAGGATTACTTAAACCCACACATACATATTACATATAACCATAGCATTATAACTTTATGAAATAAACATCATACATCAAGAATACCACATAACATAATAAGGTAATCAACCAAGATACAATCTCATAAACATTATCTTAAACCAATAGTTACATCACTCATTCCCAGAATGAGGCAATAGTACTCAAGGTTACAATTACAAACTTCCACCTCATAAACATAAGAGGGATAAAATAACTTGTACAAGTTAAAATATTACAATGCAAGTAATTACAACAAGAACCACGAGTTGTCCATCTGGATGTCTCGCCACTAAGTACTGAAGATCGATGGGGACTCAACAGTTTTGGTGCATGTTCCACCCAACCAATGTGGTACCCGAAGACCCACCCCCCATGCTAGGAGATAGTAACAAAGTAACATGGATAAAGATTCTACTACCTCTAACCAAAAACAGACTCATACTGTTATAACAAAGCAAATGAATTAACCAGTACAACTCATTCACCATACAAGTACGAATCAAGTACAAATCAAGTACAATACAAGTACAAATCAAATACAATACAAGTACAACTCCAACATCACTGACATAGGTCACATTGCTTCCAGACATAAAGTAGATCAAGTATGTTCACAGAACCATACATATAAACAATTAACAACAGTTGTCCTAGATAGAATGTCATTGCAAGGTTTGTCATGAGATCTCCTCTGGGCATTCTTCATAGGCTCTGGCACAAGTAATCCTGGTGGCCTCAACCGAATCCCGGCACTCATACTCACTCATGCAGAATCAACTACCTCTCGCAAGGACAAGATAGTTGATCTTGCCATTCCAGGCCTTCTCACTCATCCCAAGTCTAAACGAGCCCTTGTGTCTATGAGTGAGGATTAAATTATCTTGATTAGTGAGAAGTTAGTCCTAATCTTCTAAGTATATTATTTTAATTATCACTTGTTTAAATCACTCCTGAAGGTTATCCAGTTTACCTCTTTGGGCTCTGGCGCCTAACAGAAGCCACTCTTCTATTCGATAACACACACCCAAACAATCCACCAAGGGAACCACAAGTGCATACCAACTAGACATCATAATCCACTCCAATACAAATAGGATACAAATAATAGAACTCACTCCAAACATCTTGGAGGCAACAATCACATAGTCCACTCCTTTCACAGGAGGTACAAAAAATCTCACTCCAAACATCTTGGAGGCAACAACACATAATCCACTCCTTCCATAGGAGACAACAAGATGAAACCACATAACAAGATCACTCCATATAAGGAGACACGAATCCCATAATCCACTCCTAAACCAAGGAGGTGCAAACATCCCCGTTCGTGAAAACCGGGTAAAACTGAAAAGATGCCATGCACTACCCAAGGGAAAACAACTGGATGGCATAAAGATCCAACAACCCTTATCCTCTAAGATCTTCTGGAAGACTTATAATTTAGGACTAACAATAAATCCCAAAACCAACAATGCAACTTGATGACATAGCAACAAAAGCATTCAATTCATCAATCAAATATAATATTTGGATTTTCTAAATCCATACTCATTCAATAGGTAGTGTTGACAAAGTCAAAGACATGATAACTAGATCATCTAAAATAATCATAACCCCTATTTCCCTTTTCATTACTGAAAATCTAAAACAATTAAACTTACTTCCTTTTACTGAATACAGAGAATTAAATCCTTTAAGATAATCATGAGGAAGATACTACTTTTGGATATACTAAATCCATATCTCTTTCATAATCCAATCACAATGATTCAATTAATCTAAATAGAAATTAATAAATAACATAATTGATTGTCTCATCAATAAAACAACTTCTTAATTTTCTTTTAAATCGACACAAATCCATGCCACTCTTTCCATTTCCTAACCAAATCTTACATCTCATTCAATTTTCTATTTAAAACATTCAATCACTTTAATATAATAGCATATTGTTTCTCTAACCATTTTCCATATACACTAATCAATCCATTTTTAAATCTCTATTCAATAATATATTGCATGCATCTCATTAAAATAAAATACGATAATGAATTTTACACTTAATATATATATATGCTCCATATTATATAGACACCAAATATATATATTAATAAATTTAATTACATATATTTTTTAATATTCCATTCACAATGACTAGATTACTCTATGGAACTAAATAAAACATAATAACTATTTGCCTTTTTCAATATAGTTAGTTCCTAAATTTACTTCTAATGCAACCTAACACTATTGCAAACAATCTTTTCAATTTTCTATCCGAAGTCTATGTCTCTTCAACTATCCATTTAAAAACATGCAATTTTATCAATGTATAAAAATATCTTTTGGCTTATTTATTTGACCACACATTCATATTGTTTCTAATTAAATCTCATTAATTAAAACAACCATTTAAATATAAATATTTCTATAATTCTTCAATATATTTAAATATCTTTTTCCTTATCAATTTTGACCATACATTCAAAACTTATCATTTAAATTCTTCATGCAAAGTTAAATTACACGCACTTAAATAAAACAAGATAAATACTGATTGAAAATACTCATGGATATATATATCCATCTCAATATATTTTTTTCAATCATATTAACAAAATAAATATTTCTTTTTAAATCAAATAATTACTTCTATTAAAAAATATCTTTCTCTATACATTTTCTACACATATTAATCATTTCTTTTAGAACACTAATAATACCCAATTTGCAAACAATAGAATAAAATAATAAAATATTATTTAATCTCTCAAATGGATATATACCTTCAATATATATATACTAAATATAAATTAATATATTTAAATATATTTAATCATTAACATATCTTTTATTCTTTAGAGAATATCAAATTGTTTACTTCAAAATAAAATATCCCTTATCATTAATTTTCCAAAATATAAATATATTTTTCCAATTAAATCAAATTAATAATTGGACCTTTTACACATGAATTTAAATTCCACAATTAAATTTTAAATTATGCATTATTTAAATCAAATATTTAACTCCTTCAATTAAACTTTAACATGTCATTTTAAAATAAACAATAATTTCCCCATATGTTTATAATTTTAATTCCACTAATCTAATATACAAATTTTATTTAAAATAATATAAATAAATATAATACTTTTATATTATATATTATAATATAAAATATTATTAAATAATATTTTAATATTATAATAACAATACATAAAATATTAATATTTATAAATATCAATTTATTATTATTTTATTTTCAGAACAACCATGGGAAAATAACTTAACAACAGTCTCATGTTTCAAGCATAACTCAAAAACTACGATCTGGGTATTTGCGATTTTTTGACAAGGATAAGAAAATTTTAAAATGCAAAAAACTTTTAAATTTCCTGACAACTCAGTTTTTGTAAGTGAAGTTATAGGCGACGCAACCAGACCATTTTACCATGAAAATTATAATTATACTGTAGATTTTAAAATCCGTTTTTTAATAATAAACAAAAGGTTTCATTTTCTAAAAACATTCTAAATGCATTGTTCAATCTCTATGTTTGATTTCAATAACAACAAAATCGATTTCCCAGGTTTTCACAATTTTCACTCAAGAATTTTCACAAGCAAAGGCTGTAAATTTGTTTAATTCTTTTTTTCTAATATCAAATTTATTTCCTAAAACAGATTTAACAAATAAATCTTTAATCATTACTATTTTAAAGAAAACAATCAAGAACAATAAAACACAAAGAGGAAAACCTGGTACAAGAAGCTACAGGAAGAGATGAATTTCTGATGCAAGTCTCCTCCAAGGATTTCCTGAATTTTTTTCAATCCTCCAATGAATCCAATCCAAAACCAAACAAATGCAAACAAACTTTTCTCCAATCAATTCTACAATCAAAACTTTCTTCAAACCCTTGTGCAAATTTTCCAAAATTTTTTCCCTGCTGTAAAAATGAATTTTCTTAAAGACTTTTCTGCCCTAAAATTAAAACATGTATTCTTTATAAATCAAAAATACCTAATACAACCCTAATTCACATTACATGCAAATTAGATATTTCAATTTCAATTTTTTTACAACCCTAATTCACATTACATGCAAATTAGATATTTCAATTTCAATTTCAATTTCAATTTCAAATTTCAATTTCAATTTTAATTTCAATTTCATTTACACTTTTCGAAAACCCACTTTCAATTTAAAATGCAATTTGAAATAATAAATCAATTTCCAAAGTTGCAACCAATTTCCCAAATAAACATTTAATTACAATTTCTAATTTAATTCCCACACGTTGGAATTAAATTCTAAAATTAATTCTAATTCTTTTATTTCCTTTCATTCTCTTGCATCACATTTAATTAATTAATTAAATTATTTAATAACTAAATTCAACCCTCTTGGATTAAATTTAATTAATTAAATAATTTAAATATAATTAATTAATTTAAATATAAACTTTTATCCACATGGCATTATTTAAATTAAATAACCATCAACATGATTTAAATGCAATTATTCTAAATATCTATTTCCAAATTAAAAATTCTTCAGAATTAAATAACATCAAAGCAAGACAAATGATGACTCGACACACACAACTGACGACACACTAAGGCTAGGGTGTAAACTTGACACATGTTACCTAGCTACTATCTCCCGTTCAACTTAACCGTTGGATCGACACGCTCAAACCTGTGAAACCAGGTGGAGTCGATGTCATGTACCTGCAATCCTGCAACCAAGTAAACAACATCATATAATATATCCAACATATAATACACACTGTGAAGAAGGAATTACGGATTCGCAGGACGCTCACAAGCGAGTGATGTGAAACCGTCTTCTTCACCAATACACTCATCGAAACTAACACTTCCATCATAATCAAATAATCTCATAATAATATCTCATGCTAACTCTACAACATCATTAATCCATAATGCATGTGAAACAATAATCAGATAACTACATCCCACAATAATAGTTGTCCCTCAATAGTAGCGATCAAATCATCATAACAAAATGTATCCAGTATCAAAGTAATTGCAACCAAACATAACATAAAGCAACTTGAACAAGAAACAAAATGGAGGGGTATTACATATCTTCCTAGGCAAAAAAAATAAACGAATCGACTTTTGGCTCCAAAACAAAAGGGAAAGTTACACTTTCTAGAACATTCTAGGGCAGTTACTAGTGTAAAATATAAAGGGTTGAGTGGAGGTTTTAGGGTGTCTCCATTAGTGCAGAGTGTGGCTCTGAATAATAGATTTTCTTTTCAAATTTTTTGTTGCTATAGCGAGTCAAGCCCATGTGGTTGTAGCATTGTAATTTCTGAATTTGTAATCTCATTTTCTAAAAGTAATTGAAAGTGAGTTATTTTTTGTCCTACACCTATTGTGTTGATATCTATTGTTGTGTTGTGTGGGTTTTGGGTGGTTTAGCCTTCATTAGTGTGTCCTAAACCTAGGACCCATTTTCCCAAGGGTGAATGGTTCCTCCTTAGACTTAGGACCCCATTTTTTAATTTGTTTTTAGTAGTATTTTTATGATTTAAATTCAAATTGCAATTGTTGACCTTTAATATTTAATTGTCGGGAAATTAGAAAATTACCTATGAATATAAGGTCTTTTTATTATTTCAAATCTTAAGACTTTTGAAGGAGAAAAATTATAGAAAATATTATTGTCAAAAGCATTCAAGAGTAGATTTATCAATCTTCTACATCAACATTCAAGATCTCAAGCATCATGTCAAAATTATTTGCATCTATGCATATTTTTGGAGCTAACATTGTGATGTAGGTTTCAAGTTTTCAAGCATCAAATCAAGTGTCAAATCAAGCACCCAATCAAACCATTTCATGCAAGATCTAATCATTGGAGTGAAGTGTTAGACTTCAGTCCTCCAAGGGTAGCCATTAAATGGTTTGGTGAGTTGCAACAAGCTAGTTTTCATTCAACATTCCTTCTTTTTTTTATCATTATTTCATTTCAAGGTTTGATTACCAAAACAAGATTTGACCAAGGCAAACCCATATTCACCAAAAACATTTTTTTTTACCTCTCTTTGTGTGTGCAGATTTGTAGGTGAAAGATTGAAGATTGATCAAAAGTGCAATTTTACAAAGTTGTTAAAGTTTTCATCAAAGTTGTCAAGCCACAAAATCTTACTTGCAGAATATATTTTCGACTTTCCGACTGTGAGATTTGGAGGAATCAGGAGTGAATATCTAGGAGAAGAGGACTATGAAATCAAATTTTGGATCCTTGTAGCAAGACCCATTCACCCTAGGGTGAATCTATCCTAGGAGGACACTCAACAACAAATTTTGGTGAGTGGTACACATCAACTTACCCTTCTTAGATCTATCAAAATTCTGTTGTTTCTAATTGTGTTATGATTTAATTTGATCATTCAAGTTTCACATTGCATAATTGAGATCATTTATTATTTTTAGTTTTTCTCCCCAAAGTACATTTCGGTCATATTTAACCCATCTTATCATAAGGAAAATAACTAAGATCTCTAATAGGGTTGACTCACCTAAGGGTTGAAAGTCAATTCTACGTTTGGGGTTCTCTTTTTCTTGATGAAATAAGGAAGATAGGTGCATCATATAATCAATCACCCCATTTTGATAAAGCAACCCATTTTCCTTTATTTCATTTTGGTGAACCTAATATTGTACATCTTAATTTCTGATTTGGAGGTCATTAAAACCCTATATCTAGGATTTGCATTAGTTTACATTGAAATTGCATTAATTTTTTTTCTATTTAGGGTTGAGGAAATTGAATTAGTTTACATCTCATTTAGGGTTTTAAATTTTCATTTTTCATTGTTTAAAATTTAGAAAATTTAAAAAATTGCATGCATATTACTTTGATTTTGCATAGTACTTGCATATTAGTGTATTTCTAGTCATTTATATCTTCAAATTTAGTTAAAGTTGCATCCAAAAAAGTGTCACTTTGTTGATCAATTATCACTAATTTCATTTACATTAGGACACCTAAATCTGGAAAATTCTATCACTGAAACCACAGACTGCAACCTAAAACTAGGAATTCAAACATTAAGAAAGAAATTCAAACTTCAAATTTTTAGATCCCTGACCTAGGACCCATTCACCCTAGGGTGAATCAGTCCCTATAAAGGTGTATTTTCAAAGTTTTGGGCATCAATTTATCTTTAATTGCTTTTTTTTCTTCTATTGTTAACTTTGTGTTTTAGTTTCTATAATGTCACAGAATTGCACCTAGGAGAAATTACACATTTGCATCTTGCCTATTATTTTTGACACCTTAGCACATTAATGAAAAAATCCCATGACTCAAAATTTCTTGATTCTGACTCCATGCAGACTTATGGCAGAGCGATAGAAGCCTGACAACACGTTTCCTAAAAATCTAGGCTTTGGATGCCTGTGTGGTGCGCTAACGTCCTAGCGTTTTTTCGAGTTTGAAACGACTAGAATCTTGACCCTTTTGATACGTTTCCTAGCGGTTAGGTCTCAAATGTAACGAATCTGTGCCACCCTTGCATACATGAAAAACCCCTTTCTTGCTCTCATTTGGGGTTGGAAGTAATTGATTCAAGCACTACTACTACTTGCTCTAGTCTTGGTTTATCTTCATCCTTGATAGCAACAATCTT
The DNA here is from genome assembly GCA_007115665.2 of Sequoiadendron giganteum. Classification (NCBI taxonomy): domain Eukaryota; kingdom Viridiplantae; phylum Streptophyta; class Pinopsida; order Cupressales; family Cupressaceae; genus Sequoiadendron; species Sequoiadendron giganteum. The sequence continues at coordinate 3,954,994 of CM021101.1, read as the reverse complement.
ACAGGCAAAGCCATGTTGGAATGAGGTCCCTCCAACAACTTCACCTCTCAGGAAAACACTTAGTGGTGTGCCCATGTGCTTCAAAGAGGGTCTTGACTCGTGGGTAACGTGCTCTCTCTCTCTCTCTCAATTTTTACTACTTGTTCATTTACTACTTTGTGGTGCGGGTTCTACTCCCAAGCAGGTTTTGCTTTCACCACATGCTTTGTTTACTTAATTTGCACTCTTTTCCAAAATTGTCTGTCTGTGGAGGTGGGAACACCAAAGTGCGGATCTAACTGAGGCAAACCCCTATACAACCTCAACCCTTTCCCCTTGATATTCTGTGTGCAGGTTGTGGAGTGGAGCTTGGAGCAAAGAGCCAAACACCTAGTAAAAGGTAAACTTTCTCCAAGCCCCTTTGTATTTATTCTAAAATCTAGCTTTTTGTTTAACTATTTGATCTAGTACGCCTTTTGTAACTAAGGGAATTTTCCTAGGGTTAGTAGATCAAATGCAAAACATAAAAAATGCAAAGTGATACTGAAGTGCAAAGGAATAAAATGAAAACAAATGAAACAATATCACCAAAATGTCTTCATTCTCCATGGCTGACCTCCATTATACCTTCTCAACTTACTGAAAATGTGATGTTGCCCTCAGATTTATGATGATCAATCTAATGAAAATGACAAGTCCTAAACAAATGTTGAAGGATTTGAGTGATTACATGCAATACTATGCTATAATGCAACTATTAAGCCTCTAAAATATGTCTAAATTATGCCAAATGAGATGTAAATATGCCTATGACAAAATGAAAAGAGTGCAAGAGTATAAGATTGCCTAAAACAAGATTGCTTAAGATTGAAAGAGCATGAGGTTGCAAGATGACAAAATGAGACCAAAATTGCCGTTTTATAGAGAATGCAATTTTGAGTGAATGGCCAAGATTAAAAGTTGGCAAGTGCCCTAGAATCAATAGACAAGATTCAATATGACAACCCATAATTAGGGTTAGGGCAACATAAGGTCAAATTTGAAATGAATGGACATGATTGATTTTTTAGAAAATCAAATCAAGGGTTGACAATGCATGTGACAAGAGATAAGATTGGCACAAAAAAAGAGGTGGCTGGAAAATCAAATAATAATAGAAATTACTTGATTTTTGGAGGACAAAGACTATTTTGAATTAAATATTAAATTTAATTCAAAAGGTGGGGTCACATGACAGTAAATAATTAATTTGAATTATTTACTAAAAAGAGGGATATTAGAAAGTGGGACTATTTTAAATTAATAATTTTATTTAAAATGAGGGAAATGTCAAGGTGGCAATAATTAAATAAATTAAAAATTTTATTTAATTATAAGAGGACTTTTTAAGAATTAGTGACATATTAAATAAATAAATAAAATTTATTTATTTAATAATCAGGAAGACATAATGGACAAAAATAATTAAATAAATTAAGAAATTTATTTAATTATAGGAAGACATTAGACAATTAATGACACATTAAATAAATAAATAAAATTTATTTATTTAATAATCAAGAAGAATAAAAAGGACATGAATTAATTAAATAATTATTTAATAGCCAAAAGTGAATTGAGGACATAATTAAAATGTCTTAATTATGCTAGGAAGAAAAAGATGAAAAATAGAGCTTGCAGGCCTAGGTCATTTTTATGTGTCTACACCTTTGACTCAAGTTTGGAGGTAAGACCAGATTCTACCTGCTTGAGCTCTTGATCTCCCTATAGCTTAGGATGCCAACGTGTCTTTTAGACGTCAGCGTGTTGTGTTGGTGACCTGAAATTGCACTGATGTCCTTTGGCCAAGAGGTCTTTCATCAGAGGCGAAGATCTTGGAGTTTGGCTCTCTCAAGGTCCGAGGTGACTTTTCTGTATTTCTTTATAGTTTTATCAACTCGTTCAAGCTGAGGTGTATCAGGGCAGTTCGTTCCCTAGTGATACCTTGAGAATAAAGAGACCCATGTGTGGTGAATCCCTCTTATATCACATCTTGGTGAACCTGGCGTGAATGCGTCAGATCCATTTTTTTGTAATGATGCATGTTTATGATAATCCTTTTTTTTGAAGAAGATTTCGATCTGTTGGAGGATGCTCTAGATAATTTCTTAGGAGTAATCTCCCCTATCTGTAAATCTTTTGAACAAACTCCCCCTTCGCAAGTTGAGGAGTCGATAAATGTGGTCGTGGTCTTTGTGGCTCCTCCAAGCCCTAGGAAACCCATCATTTACGTGACCCCAGTTGAACCATCCCCTAGGGAGGACTATTCTATCTATGGGATTTCATGTTGTAGTGATTCATCAGACTTGTATTCAAGGTTTGTGAAAGCTACTGACTCCACTTCCTATAATGTTGTTGGGCATACATATAACACAAGGAGAAACAAACATAACTTGGATCAACAACCTCCCATTCCTACATCACAAACAACTCAAGTTCCTACTTCTTTACCACCGTTTCAACCTAGCCTTCCTCCAACTCCTAAACCCGTGATCAAAGCATCAGGTGATTACGATCTTGTCGAGCAACTTCGGGTTACTCCGGCTAAGATATCACTTTGGGACTTGCTTCAGACTGCCTCGGTTTATCAAGAGATGTTGCAGGAAGCCCTAAAAAATATTATCTTTCCTACCTCCACCAGGCCTACAAATGTTAATGCATTGTTGTCACATATTTGAGTGGATTCACTGAATATTACATTCCACCCACAAGAACTCTCACCTCTGAATGTGCAGAAGCAAGTGGATCCCTTGATGATTATAATTAATGTTAATAATATCGGTATTAGGCGTACTCTCATTGACACTAGTTTAGCTCTCAATGTTTTCAATATAGACCTATTGCCTAAAATTAAAGTCGATTCATCTTCTTTAGCAACTTCCTCCTTGTATATTCATGGGTTTGATAATGCTAGCCGCCAAGCTCTAGGTACGATAATACTACCTTTGCAGCTAGGCCCCATTACCTTTCCTATGATGGTTTATGCAATGCCTGGCCCATTACCATACAATCTTCTCTTAGGGAGACCTTGGATTCATGTTATGGGTGCAGTGACTTCTACTTTACATCGTTCTTTGAAGTTTATCACTAACAATCAGGTGGTTATAGTTAAAGAAGATCCAAAAGTTGTTCACCTTTTTGAGCTAGTGGGTGTCGGTCGTGTTTTAGTTGTATCCACTCTCAAGAATTGTATTCCATATTTAACCACTGATGCTATGACATGTTCTTCATCGATACCCTTTGTGGAACTTGTTCCTGGAGAATATATTGATAAAAATGAACCACCTAAAGTAGAAGATCCTAAGTCTCCTTGTCTTCCCCTTCATCTTCTCAATCAAATGATTTCCTTGGTGATGATTGGGGGTCCTTGAATTTCTCTGATTTATTCATCACAAAATACAAGTTAGACCCCCCATGGTATAAAATTTCTAGGTTCTGCTGATGAAAAGGTGAGTGACACTCTAGTCCAGGAAGAGAAGTGTGATCCTATCCAGGAGACTGCTCCTTCCCCTACTCAGGAGAGTAACCCCACCCCTATGAAGGAGGTTAATGTTTGTGAATCAAGTAAGGAAGGTGGGAATGCTTCCTTAGATACTTTCGACATCCATTGGTGGAATGAAGCAATCTATGTAGAGTTGCCACCTCCTAAGATTCTACAAACTTGTTATGGGTTTGGATATGAACTCGCTTCTTGATATGGTTATGGGAAGAAAGGACTGGAGTGTATCAAGAAAGGAATCCAAGTCCCTGTCTAGTTTAAACCACGACAATGTTATCTGGGATTGGGATGCTCCGTTGAACAGTCTAAACAAAAACCTTGGTGGAGTGTTAATACGATTTCAGCCGAGCCGTTGAGCTTGGTTCATCTTGAGTTGGTAGAAGAAAGGGGTAGGCTAAGAAAGTCCCTTTGATGTCTTCTCTTTAGATGAATCACTAGGGGAATTCCTAGGTGTCTACTCCTTGTTGCCTCCTTATCACCACAAGAAATGATCCTCGTATCACTTGCATAAACAAGCTTACTTTGGAAAATCTATTTTGAGTATTAACAAGGAAGACCCTTTATCTAACGTCAACAATGATGTTCTGATATCCCATCCTGAATACTGTAGTCCTCTCCTTAAAGGAGATACAATTGAAGTTTTAGTGGATCTTAAATCTTCAGAAAAAGTAAGCAATATTGGGAAGTGTCTCTCTTCCGAAGAAGCGGATGAACACTCCAATGTCTTATGTTCTCACCTTGATATCTTCGCTTGGATGTATGAGGATATTCCTGGTACTGATGAGTTCGTAGTGGTCCACAATATCATCTTATGTCCCGATGCCAAGCCGGTTAAGCAGAAAATTTGAAAGATTAATCCCAGGGTGGCTTTGATGGTCAAGAATGAGATAGAAAAGCTGTTGAAGGCAGGTTTTATCCATTTGATTGAATACTCCCCTGGATTTTGAATATAGTTATCATTAGTAAGCTTGATGGTAGTATTCACATATGTATTGAATTTTGAGACCTTAATAAGGCTTCTCTTAAAGATGATTTTCTGTTACCTAATATAGATATGATTGTGGAATCGACTTCAGGCCATGCATTGCTATCTTTTATGGATGGTTCCTTGGGTTACAATCAGATCCGTATTAACTTGGATGATCAATACAAGACAACCTTCACTACCCCTTAGGGTAATTTCTGTTATGTGGTCATGCCCTTTGGTTTAATGAATGCAGGAGTGACTTAGAAATAGGCAATGACCCTAATATTTCATGATTTCATTCATAAGATCTTAGAGGATTATGTTGATGACATCTTGGCGAAATCAATAACTCTCCAAGACCATGTGAAGAACCTTTGTCTTATCTTTGAAAGGCTTCAACTCTACAAGATGAGACTCAATCCCCATAAGTGTGTCTTCGATGCAGATGTCAACAAGCTTCTAGGGTTCATAATCTCTCACCGTGGAATCGAGGTTGACACAAATAAAATCAACGCTATGATTAGCATGCCTCCATCGAGGAATATCACCAAGTTGAAAAGTCTACAAGGGAAGATTCAAGTAATTCATAGATTTATATCTCAATTGGATGATCGTACCCTTCCTTTCACTCATTTATTAAAAAAGGATGTTCACTTCATATGGGATGAGGAGTGCCAGAAAGATTCTGAGTCAATCAAAGCTTATTTGGCCAATCCTCCCATATTGATGCTGACTATGCAAGATAGGCCCTTTTTGCTGTACCTTGTTGTGTCACCATATGCTTTGTGGTGCGGGAGCACCTCGACTCTTGAAATTTATGATAAGTTTCATTATTTTGTAATGTTTTAGTCAGTTAGCATTTTGAGGGACCATGTTAAATGGTTACATATTTAAATTTGCAATGTTAGATTCTTATAAAAATTAAATAAGTTAAATACGTTGTAACCGAATGTATACAATCGAGTAGAGGAACGGTTTGTTAACTACCCTACCCTAGAATATCTATGAAGGAAAGGGGATGTAACCAAATGAGAGAGAGAGGGAAAAAAATAGAGAGTGTGAATATAAAGAAAGGGACAGGAGAGAGTAATGAGAGGGGAAGAAATCGAGCTCTCTGGCCTTCGGCCAGAGAGCCATTTAATGTACAACTGTTTTGCTGTGTTAATATTTGAATATGTTTAAGTGAGGTGTCCATTTTTGTGTTTCGGGTTGCATCGCTCTATTTCTTTCCTAGTTTGTGTGTTTTGCAATACTGTGAGTGCAGATTGGTTTTGAGGTTTGCGCCTTTTGTTTGAATGTAACAGAGGTATTTTTCATGGGTCGGTTTCTTTATGCCAGTCCCATGCTTTATGACAGTCAACCTTTGCATTGAGCGGTGTGTGTGTGACTCGGCATAGGATAGTGGAAGGTGGCAGACAGTTTCATGTTAGCCGCACCTTGTTAGGGAATACATTTCCTCCACACTCACTCTCGGGTTACAACCCCTGTGGTGATGGTAGACGTCCATTCCATGCTGTGAATACCCGCAAGGTATAAGGAATTAGTGAATAGGAGCGACTGTGGAGGAAGGATAGTTAGTATGTGCCGAAGGGAGGAAATTGGCTTGATCAATAGTGATCAACAACTATCAAGAGCGGTCAGTATGGTGGGAATATCCATGTATCTATGAGGACCGCATGACATGCAAACTATGAAGATAATAGTAGTAGTCTTAATTGGTGGGAATTGTGAGACGATGTGTTGATGCTGCAAGAAGTTGACAGTGATTTCATTTTTACCGCATTAGAATGGTATCAGAGCTTAGAAGGTTCTGAGTGTGTAGAAGGCAATCTACACTAGGTAGTAGCATGGGCTCTTGGTTGCACATTGATCCCTCCAAGCTGCAGTAAGGATGCTATGAAGATCTCAAGCTAGGGTCTTCGTATTGTCTCCACCACGATGCAGCTGGGTAGAAGGTGCAATGAGAGCAACCACTCAGAGAAGGGTGGGAAGCATCTTCCAGAATCGTGTGTGGGTGAGATGGTAGTACGGTGGTGGTGTGAAGTAGCAACATGAAGAGAGGAGGATAGCAACCAGCATCAAATCCATTGATGGGAGTTATGTGACAACAACAATGGAAGCAACAGACACCTTGATTTAGTGATGAAGACACAAAGGTGAACATTTGAATTGCAGCAGTCTCACCTCGGCATTTCCATGGGACTTGGAAATCTGCTAAGTCTGGGAGTATGGTGTGGGAGCACCTTGAATCTTGAAATTTATGATAAGTTTCATTATTTTGTAATGTTTTAGTCAGTTAGCATTTTGGGGGACCATGTTAAATGGTTACGTATTTAAATCTACAATGTTAGATTCTTATAAAAATTAAATAAGTTAAATACGTTGTAACCTAATGTATACAATCGGGTAGAGGAACAGTTTGTTAACTACCCTACCCTAGAATCTCTATGAAGGAAAGAGGATGTAACCGAATGAGAGAGAGAGGAAAAAAATAGAGGGTGCGAATAGAAAGAAAGAGACAGGAGAGAGTAACGAGAAGGGAAGAAATCGGGCTCTCTGGCCAATGTACAACTATTTTGTTGTGTTAATATTTGAATATGTTTAAGTGAGGTGTCCATTTTTGTGTTTTGGGTTGCATCGCTCTATTTCTTTCCTAGTTTGTGTGTTTTGCAATACTGTGAGTGCAGATTTGTTTTGAGGGTTGCGCCATTTGTTTGAATGTAACGGAGGTATTGTTCATGGGTCGATTTCTTTATGCCAGTCCCGTGCTTTATGACAGTCGAACTTTGCATTGAATGGTGTGTGTGTGACTCAGCGTAGGACAGTGGAAGGTGGCAGACAGTTTTATGTCAGCCACACCTTATTAGGGAATACATTTCCTCCACACTCACGCTTGGGTTACGACCCCTGTGGTGATGGTAGATGTCCATTCCATGCTGTGAATACTCGCAAGGTATAAGGAATTAGTGAATAGGAGCGACTATGGAGGAAGGATAGTTAGTATGTGCCGAAGGGAGGAAATTGGCTTGATTAGTAGTGATCAACAGCTATCAGGAGCGGTCAGTATGGTGGGAATATTCATGTATCTGTGAGGAACGCATGACATGCAGACTATGAAGATAACATTAGTAGTTTTAATTGGTGGGAATTGTGAGATGATGTGTTGATGCTGCAGGAAGTTGACAGTGATTTCATTTTTACCGCATCACTTTGGTAGCTTTGCTGGCTCAATATGACAACACAGGAAAATAGAGAGTGGTATACTACATCAATCATGTTCTTGTCGATTATGAAACTCGCTATTCCTCCATAGATAAGCAATACCTCGCTCTTTTATTCACTATGTAGAAGCTGAGGCACTACCTTCTCCATGCAGAAACCCATGTCATAATAAAAAAATCTTTTAAAGCACTTGTTCTCTAGTGCTGACCTTGTCGGGAGATTAGAAAAGTGGGTTATGTTGCTCTCTAAGTTTGATATCAAATTCATTACTAAGAAATTAATAAAGGGTCAAGTGGTTGCCGATCAATTGGAAAACACTCCTTCATCTCACTCCTTTCCTAGGTTAGATCTGTTCCCTGATGAAAGCATTCTTACGATTAACTACGAACTCAAATGGAAAATGTACTTCGATGGATTGAGATGTCAAGCTGGTTTTGGAGCGGGTGTGGTTTTGATATCCCTAGAAGGTAAACTAGTCCCTCTATCCTTTCAATTAGATTTTCCTTGCACCAATAATATTGTTGAGTACGAAGCTCTTATTGTTGGCTTGCATGCCGTGATTACACTGAAAATCAAGCATCGTCATATAATAGGTGACTCTAAGCTTATTGTGAACCAGATTACAAGAACTTATCAAGCTAAACAAAGAAAGTTGTCCCGGTATCGAGACCTTGATTTGTCTTTGCTCAACTAGTTTTCTTCTTTCATAATAGACAACGTCCCTAGGAGAGAAAATAAACAAGCTAATACCATGGAAAGCGCTGCTTCCTTGGTACCTTCAGAAGAGGATACACAAGAATATAAAATTTGGGCTATTATAAAAGGGAGATCCTAGAGAATATGCTAATTTTTTTAAGGCATGTCAAGAATTTTCTTACTACCTAATTAGGCAATTCACATGAAGCCTAGGAGGACAAGAATTAGTCTGGTTTCTACACCTCCCTAAGGGATCATTTACCTCCTTTTCTGAAAAAAGTTAAGAAATTTGTTTCAAAAAATATGTACAACATAGATAAAAAACTCACAATGATGGATTTATGCAATATAACAAAATATTTATGTCAAAATATTATCTTCATTCCCTTAATGATAGCGAGGCTTAGCTAGTATATTTTACGACCAATTCTTGAGAATAAACTAGTTGACATCTTCATCACCAATTTGAACCAAGAGATGGAATTCCACTTGCATGTCCATTGTGTAACCATGTTTGATAAAATAATTGAAAAAATAATTATAAAAATATTTTCCAAAGGTAACGAATATGATTATCACAAGCTATATAGAAAACAAATGTGGTTGGAAATGAAGTAATTGAATCCAAACATATTCAGGTATTTCAAAAACCTACTACCATTTTAGCTCTCATAGGAAAGCCAAAACAAGAAACCGAGCACTACTTCCCTCCGTAAGAAAACGATTAGATGTTGTCTTTCATAAACTAGTAAAACTAAACATTATCATATTTCTAAAACTAAACCTTTCAATGTGAACAAGCTTAAGCTAACTCGGTATAAATAACATGAATATTATGAATAGCACAAGGTTCAAGGAATTATTGACCAATATATGTCTAAAACTTAAGAACTATGTCCAAGATCTCATTATCAATTGAAGTATTGAGACTAAACAATATGCACCTATGTCACCTAATGATAAATTGGGGATTTGTCAAGATCCCTTCCCAAAGAATGATCAATCACATATAAAATCTAACCAAGGTCAAAACAATAATACCAATAATATTCATATTGAAAATATTAATTATTCACATAATAAAATTATAGGGCATATCAAAAACCAACTTGCCACTATGAAACTTAAAGACCCTTCCTATTCTACTACAAAAAGACACCAAATTATTTATTCAGGCTCATCCTCCACCTTCTCCTAAAGGATGATATAACATAATTAAATAAGTTAAGAAAAACTAAACACGAATATCAATAAAATATCTTCTCACAACATCCACTATCCATAAACATGTCCTTTATAAAATCTTGCAATAATTAGGAGTCCCTAGTGATATAGACCCGAATGACTTCCAAGCTCTCATTGGGCATTCAACCTTAACTCACCACCTTAATTTTAGCCAAAATGATATGCTTCTAGTTGGACCATCTCACAATATCCCTTGTGGTGGCCTAGAAACTATTTGTTAGCCAATTGTAAGTTCAAAAATTGATACCCTATAACTTTGACATTGTAAATTATCCATTTTAGTTTACATCTCCTTAGCATATTTTTTGGATGTATTTGGCCCAACCTTGTTATTTAACTCATTCCTAGTGCTAACTCTATTTTATGTTTTTAAAAGTCGAATAATTTTTCATGTGTTCGCACATGTTGTTTGTGTCCATTTAATATTTTATCTCTTGTAAGGTCTCTATCTATGTCATACTTGTATTTAAGAACAAGTGCACAAACATACAAATAGGTTCTCTACTATCTTAAAAAAGTATAGTTGTACAATGTCTATTTCCTACCAATATAATGTCCTTTCAACTTATAAATATCTAGTGTAATCATTGCATAACCCATTGAATGGAATCCCAATAGTTACCTTGGTTCAATAATATATTTTTGGTTACCTTTAAGCTTCCCTCCCATTCTCTCTCAATCCCTCATGTAATTTTTAATTTTCTCCATGCAATCTATAGAAATCCACTTGGGTCTTGAATGGAATTTTATAAACATCACTCTATTATCTTGTTATAAGAATTATATATTAGTATTTTGAGGTTTTCTCTTGATATTCGAGATATTGAGATTGTGGGCTATGTAATCTATTTCTCTGTTTCATGGCATTCATCTTCAAGTTGCAAGTATTATAATTGTTAGCTTCATTATTATACTTTCAAATCTCTTGAGAGGTTTCATAAATAGTCTTGTGTTTTTTTTTCCATAATTGTTGTAATTTTGGAGTCCTCACCTCCTATTATTTTCTATCAACATATGCACTAGGATATTGATAGCTAGGATAAAGTTATTAATATTTGTAAATTTATCCTAGGGATATTATTCAAACTTTATTTTCTTATCATGAGTTTCTTCAAAATAAATTATACAAAATCCCTATTCATTTTGGTTCATTTTAATTCTATTGGAATTGAGTGAACACTGTGTAATGGTTCTATCCTTAATATTTTTATTATTGAATTTTTAAAGTGAATTCCTATATATATCTCTACCTTTCCTCCTCCTTAAGTATCCATTAAATTTTTTGATAATATCACATGGGACCCTTTATGTAGTATTAGATTTACCTATTTCATTAGGCCTGTCACTCTCCCCACCATAATCCATTTCATTCAAGGAAAATTTGTTATAGTATTATCCTTGGTAAACAGTAGATTCATGAGATGGTTGGCATTACATCTAATCCACATTAATCTATAAAATTTATTTGTGGAGGGAGCATTTTCATAGTTAAGGAAGATAGTGGTTTGTTTCACCACCATCAAATTATTTACCCTATTTTTTGCAACATCTAATATTTTTTCCATCCTTTGTATAGTGTCATCTTCTTCTTCACACAAACATTATACATCATTAATACCTCTCTCTAGTAATTCTACATATTATTGATCATCATTCTTCTAATACATATCCTATTGATGATTGGGGTTACTTATATTTCATTGCTTCTTACATTGGTGAATACAAGGTCTATCTCACTCACTTTGTTATTCCTATATGTTCCATGGACCCAAACTCTTATAGTATAATCTTTCCTCTATATTATACAAATTCTACCGCTATTTCTCACATATGTTAATATAATAGTCACTTTGACAAGGCTAGTGATGTGGATCCTTTTTTCTCTAAATTGGAACATCATTACGGGTGAATATTCAAAATACTCTATAAATATAGATATAATGAAAATTCTCTTAGGCACATAAGGTAAGGAATTATTTTCTCTATGGAACAAATATCATACCTTTATACCATTCTTTAATGTTATTTACCTCCTTATCCACCTAAATATTATCTATCACAATTGGGTGATGTATCCATGAGTTATTATTTTTATGAATTAACTCTTTCTCCTTAATAACATGATTTAATTCCTAATCTATATATTTATTATAAAGTTCCTGAAAATATTCAATTGTATTCCATCTCATCCAATCATAAAGATAAATCATACCCACTGCTTTATTATCCTCTTGAACATATTCTATCCATGATCCTAGGATCTTAACCAATATTAATATTCCTCCTTCAACATGCAAGAAATATCCCAAATATAATTAGTCAACACTTCTCTCTTTTGCATATTATAGAATTATATGCCATTCCACAAATCAATGTCAAGAATTAAAAGATAATTTGTAAAAAACCTTATTGATATGGGTTTCATAGTTATTCCTTCTAATGATGTGAGTTTACCTTCTTGATATGATATAGTACATTGAAATTCACTTCTATCTATTAATTTAGTATTTTAAATATTATTTTTCCTTTCTATACCACTTTGGAGAGTGAAACATAGCATTGAGGCTTCCTATATTAGGAAATTGACATTACCTCTATCATAATATGAGAACCACATTTATCTTTCTCAATCCAAAGTTTCATATTTTATTTCTCCTTTTCCTTATACCTTATTTTTCATATTGTGCACCCTTATCCATGTACGCCCTTGTCTATTGTGTTGCTACCATTTATGTGTCATTCATCACTTTATCTCTTAGAGTATAGTATACAAATTATAGTGCATACATCATCTTTAGTTGTTACACAACCATCTTCGTTCATAATGGTACATCTATTTTTCTTTTTGTTGTCCTCATCTATACTTTTGAGGGAAAGAAAAATAATTTTTCATATTCCTATTCTAGGGGAAAACATAACTTCTAAATTCCTAATTTTCTTAGGTGAAAATGAACTATTTTAGTACTCCTCCCTCTAATTCCATAACAATAAATTTATTTCTATCTAATATCTTTAAAATTATTACATCCTCCCTTATCAAATTATTTTAATGGGGGTCATATCCACACTCACACATGCAAGCACACACACACATTGAGAGCATGCTCCTAGAGCATCAATAATTTATGGTCCCAAGTAAAGAGACATGCTTGGACATGACCACCCTTGTTATGATTTCTTAGCAATTGAGTATGTTATAACATTCAATCCCTATTATTGTATTTATTCATAAATCACCAAGTAATTAAGTGTGTTATTGCATGTGATTCATTGGAGCATTTTATGAATCATCTAGCAATAGAGTATACTAGCACATAAAATTCATATTGTTAATTGGTTTAATGATTCCTAGTGATATAATAAGATAGATCTTGAATCATTTGTTTTCTTTTGGGTTTGATATCTGTAGTGTAGGGAATTGTATACCATTACAATTTTGCACTATATCTATGTCCCTTAATTAATTGGACTTAATTAAGATCCTAATTTGCTAAATTATGTATTCCAAAGCCCCTAATTTTCTCATTTTACGAAAGGGGCCCTATATTTAATTAATGTAATTAATATTTTAATCACTCCTAAATGAATGTGTCCTAGAGTTTTGGGCCATGAACCATTCTCCCAAGGAAAAATAGGTCCTCCTTAAGTCCTAGATCCCAAATTTTAATATGTTTTCAGTGATATTTTAATGATTCAGATTTCATATGCAATTTTCGGCTTTTGGAATCTAATTTTTGGGGAATTAGATATTTACGCCTATAAATACATTGTATTTTTATCAATTCAAATCTAAAGAACATCAACAAGCAAGAGGTGAAATTTATATGAGAAAATTTTATTGTCAAGAGAATTCAAGAGCATATTTTTCAGTCAATTATTGTAGCAATCAAGATCCTATCATCATGTTCAAGCTTATTTATGTTCATGGAATATTGTGAAGGCTAATATGCATTGTTGATCTTAAAGCATCCAAGCATTCAAGTATCCAAAAAATCAAGAAAAGCAAGATCCGATTCCTTGGAGTGATGTGTGTGATCTTAGTCCTCTAAGGGAAGCCATTACAAGTTTGGTGAGTAGTAGAAAGCAAGTTTTGATTCATCATTCCTTCCAGTTATCAATTGTCATTATCATTCTATCAAGGTTTAATTACCAAACATGGGGTTTGACTAAGGAAAACCCCTATTCAAAACAAACAAATCATTCTTCTCTTTTTATGTGTATATTTACAGGTGAAAGAAGTACTGAAAGGATCTCAAAGAGAAATTTTGCAACATTGTATAAGTTGTCACCATTATTGTCAAGCCACAAAAACTCAATTGTAGATCTTATTTTTGAATTTTCGATAGTAGGACCTGTGTCAAACTGAAGCCAAGATCCAACATCAAAGAATTATGAAAACATTTTTTGGACACCCTACCCAATACTCATTTGCCCTAGGGTGAACCTTTCCTTCAATAGATATTAGAACATACTTTTTTTGCCAAGTACATGTGTCCAGACCCTTCTTAGACCTGCTTGCAAACTATTTTTTTCATTTTTTTAGCTTTGATATCTTGCATTTCATCATCTAAGTCATATTCTTCATTAGGTTTAGTTACATCAAATCATTTCCATTTAATTCCAAATATTATTATCCTAAAGAAACCTAGGGATTAAGGTTTGATTGGCTCACCTTAGGGTTGAAAGTCAATCTCTACACCTTGCAATCCCCTAGATTTAATGAAATGGTGGAAAGTTGAGATTGTCTAACACCTCAAATCTATTAAAAGTATCCTCATCCTGCCTCTCATTCAAATTCCTCTTTTGGCCCATATTCTTATTATGAGCCTTGACTAGGATGAAACCATCCACATGAGCCCCATCACTAGAAATAGGATCTTTCCCCTTATCAGCCCTAGGTGGGTTACGAGGAGGCTAAGAAGACTAGGGCTCCATAGGCCTAGCCTTTGGGCATCTGCGCTGCAAGTGCTCATATTCATGACAAAGATGACACCGGAATGGGAGAGTCTCATAATCCAATTGTTGCACCCAAGATTAAGAGCCCGCACACATATCCACATAATTTGGCAAGGGTTTGCTTATATCAATTTCAACACAAATTTGGGCATAATTCATTACCTTTTTATCTAGAGTTTGTTGCGAGGAGCCAATAGGCTTTTCAAGCAATGAAGTTAACAAGAGAAAAACATCATCCAAACAACATTCCACTGGGAACCGAGGCAACTAGACCCAAATTAGAACGTGATTCAAAATCTCCTCCAAAGGGTTGAAGCCCGCATGCCAAGGTTTGATAAACAACCCCACCTGGTTATGAAAAGGGACACCCCCTCGAAAACCCTGTTACGATCTGCCATGAAATTAAAAGTGACCATGAAGTAATTGTTTTCCAACAACATAATATCCATTTCACCCTCTAGCGACCAAGTCTGTCGGGCCCAAGACTCCAAAAATTGAAGGGAAACCCTCATCCCAAAAAAATTGCAATACAAGGAATGCTTCGAATAGTATTAAATATCATCAGCAATCATCTCAGGCGGAATGATCAAATTTTGTCTCTCCTTGCAGCGCTCGAGACAACTATTAATCTTTGAGATATGTGAACCACCCGACATGCCAACTCCACCAACTTCTAAATCTGGAGAAAATAAACTATTATCGATAACCTTTGTTGCATGAGGCGACCACATTGAGCAAATCGCAGAGTGAAAATCCATGTCCAAAAGACCCCTTGAAGTCTCACTTGGAGCCATTGAAGCAACAGGGCCCAAAATAACCATGCAAGATTGAACACCGATAAGCATGAATGGGGAGAACACCCCCACCGCCCACACTCACCATAGGGAAAAACACTACCCTCCACCCTTTAGCAATCACTACTCACACCCTCGACAAAGAAATGAGTAGCACCGACCACCCAAATCCGCACACCCTATACACACCAGACCACACCACTCGCAGCCTATCACTAACAGGCTCCCACCATGAATAAACCAAGCGCACACCCTACCCAAGAACCCAGAAATGATCATTGTGAAAGCAGTAGGAAACACAAATTAAATCAGGCCACACATGCACCATGCAAAACGAGCCCAAGCATGAAGCCTCCCATAGACCGATGCACCCAAAACACTGAAGAACCGGCTCCATAGAATTTAGGAAAAGGTTAAACACAAAATAACGAGTGCCACCCAACACTCCCCTAACACCTTCCAGAACCCGAACCAGTGCATAGATGGAAACAAGGTAGAGGAAAGAGCTAGGGCACAGGCACCCTAGCTCCACAGGTAGAGCAAAAATTTTCCATCTAAAGGAAAATGATCGGACCGCATTATTTTTTCATCAATCGATGTTGCTTAGATTTGAATTTATAAAAAGAGTATGTATTTACAGGATTTTATCAAATATCTCAAAAATTATATTTCAAAAGATGACACTTGCATATGAAATTTGAATCATTAAAATACTACCAAAAACATATTAAAATTTGGGATCTAGGACTTAAGGAGGATCCATTCACCCTTGGGTGAATGGGTTTTGGCCCAAAATTCCAAGACACATTCATTTAGGAGTAATTAAAATATTAATTACATTAATTGAATATCAGTTCCCCTTTCGGAAAATGAGAAAGGAATGCATAATTTGGTAAATTTGGTGTTTAATTAAGGGACCCAAACATAGTGTGAAATTGTAAAGGTATGCAATTTCATACACTACATTAGCACCCACTTTAGTGAGAGTATGAACCCATTTTTAAACTCACGCTAAATTAGACAAATATGTGTCAAGAGAGGTCCAAGTGTACAAATGTTAGAAAGATAGGACGACAAAGATCAAAGAAGGTGATCAAGCCCCTAGGATCTAAGATCCCATAGAAAACCAACATAAGGAAAAAGGGACAAACAAGATGTCTAAGATATGTGCAATGAGACAAGATACACAAGCATGCAATGTTAAAGCTAATGCAAAAAGGGAAAAAAGGAAAAAGGATGGACTAGCCACAGTTGTGTTTTCCATAAGAATGTTCACAAGTGGAAACCCATTGTCCACTATGCAAACAAAATATATACTCATGGGATAGTGAAAGTCCATTGTTCACTAGGTGAGGAAAAAATGATAAAATGATCATGATTTTACGTCAATGTTACACTAAGTTCAACCTCTATGAACAAAGTGAAGCAAGAAATATCAAAATGTTAATACCAAAATGAAATAATGTCATTGTAATAATGCCAATGTATGCCTCCACTTTAAAGAAATTTTAAACACTATATTGTGAGCAATTAATTTAAAATAAAAATGATATATATCAATTAATTAAAGGGCAATGAGAGATTATTTGGAAATCCCTATGCCAAACATTTGTTTACAAATAAAGTTGTCATGAAAAATGAGGTTTGCCCCCACATGAAATTTCAAAAGATAACACATAGGGGATCCATAGATTCAAGTCAGTGCATGTCTTTGCTACGATGATATAATAGACCTTAGAACTATCATCATTCTCTAAATACTTCATTGAACAACAAAAACAAATGAGGAATGACACAAAAAGAGATAAAAGACAAACAATCCTTTTGGGTCAACATGGAGGATACCTAAATGTCTCAATGCTTTGCATCGCACCCAAAAGGAAAACACAAGACAATGAAAAGATAATATTTATGCTAGATAGAAGAATGTAGATACGAATAGAAGAATGCCACGACATATTTGCTTCATTTCTATCCTTGCACCAACAGAGTAACAATCCCATCATCCAAAGAAATCTCAAAAACATAAAGACACACCAACCATCACAATATAGGGGATCACATTATGCACAGGCAATCAAAAATAACATAGAGAGAACAAAGCTAGTATGACACATGTACAAGCCAACCTAAAGCAAGTCATTTACATCTCAATCGTGTTCATCATGTGTAGAAGGTGGATAACTAGCCAAAGGAGAAACAACAAGCACATCATTCTAGGACAAGGCTATCAAACATCCTTGCCACCCAAAATGTAGGACAAGGATGAGCTAAGATAAGTGGTGAGAAGTTTCTCCTTGCAATATAGAAAAATGATTTACATAAAGTGTCATACATGTAATAGTGAGTATGCTATGATTCTACAACTATCACATGGCAAGGAGAAAATTGTGTGCATGCTATCCAATTATATCAATAATGTCACTTTCATCTAAAACCTTTTCAAAGCATGACACTCATCAGTAAGATGCCCAAGAGTTTTATGATATGCACAGTAAGACATGTTTGTACTTTTTCCTTTTTTGATTTTCTTGGATAGGTGGTAATGTTATAAGTCCTTCACAAAGAAGCCTATCCATTTTCCATTCAATGTTGGTTATAGTATGTAAAAATGGTATCTTCTTAAGTTTATAGGGATTGGGTTTCTTACTTGATTGAGAAATTAATTGATGTGGAGGGGGAGGATCTTGGTATCTTTTGATGGTTTTTGTTCTAACAATTGATGGATTCCATGCTCATTGATTATGTCACATCCTTTTTTATTTAATATTCTAAAGCCTTGACCATAGCTCTTTTCTAAGTTGATGAGTGTATTGGTAACTCAATGGGCATAGGATAAAAGAGTATCAATGTTGTAATCCTTTCTAATTGATGGTTGAGGCTTGCTTTGTGATTCAACTTCAATATGTAAAAGGTTGAACATATCAAGTGATGGGATGATAGGTGATATTGGTTGTTGCATGGAGGAATAAAAGTGTAGACACATAAAATTGACCTAGGCCTGCGAACTCAATTTTCTAAACATAATTTGGTTATGTCCCTCTAACCAAATTCAACTATTAATTAAATAATAACCAATTATTTAATTAATTCACCTCTCTTATTCTTCTTGACTATTTAAATAAATCACATTTATTTAAATACGCCACTAATGTCAAAAGTCCTCTTTAAATTAAATAAATCATTAAATTTATTTAATTAATCCATTATTCCCTCTTGATTATTTAAATGTCTCTAATATTAAAGTCTTCTCATAATTAAATAAATCCCCCACAATTTATTTAATTATTAACCCACTTCTTCCACAATAAAATAACTTTATTTATTTAATTGTCTCATTCAATTCATTTCCAAATTCAAATAAAAAAATCATTTGTTTGAATTTCCCTCTTTTCAAGTAAATAATTTAATTATTATTTACCGTCACATGACTTCACCATTTTGAATTAAATTAAATATTAAATTCAAAACAACATTTCCCTCCACAAATTAAGTAATTTCTAAAATGACTTGATTTTCTAACTCATTCTTTTTCTATTACTAAATCTTATCTCCCTGACACACATATTCTCATTCCTTGATTTAATTTCCTAAATTAAATCTTGTCCACTCATTTTGAATTTCACCCTAAAGTTGCCCTAACCCTAATTGTGGGTTGGTATTTTGAACCTTGACCATTGATTCTAGGGCACTTCTCAATCTTCAATCTTGTCCATTCATCCAAAATTGCATTTTCTATAAAATAGCAATTTTGTCCTCATTTTGGCATCTGGAAAATCTTGAATCTTGCACGCTCTGCAAGTCTTAAATATTGCATTTTGCTTGTCTTCATCTTTATCATTTAGCTAATTAGTTTGCATGTAGGATTTAATTTCTCTTGTATAATCATTTGAGAATCCTTCAACACTTGTTTAGGACTATCCATTATTGTTAGATTGCTCATCATAAATGGTGCAAGAGCACCTCTAGGAAACACCTAGGAAAGACAAGTTTTGGATTTTTTTTGTTTTTTCTTCTATTAAGGTCATGTGGACCATTGATCTAGGACTTAGATTTGGAATAAGGTTAGTCATTAGCTATCAGTAGTAGTTGTTAGCCATTTGGAATGGTCAAGTTTGAGGTTAGGCTCTCAAAGTTAGTGGTAAGTTTGCTTTAAGCATTTTACCAAGATAAGCATTTGTAATGACTAACCGGCTTGGGAGAGGTGAAGGCTCAAGCATAACTATTTTGCTGAAGTATTTAAGGTTGGCCTCGACCATTGTACAAGGTTGGAAGGCATTGTGAACGTTTGTATTTTTGAAAATTGAAATAAGCTAATGGAGGACAGTGATTCAATTAGTTAATATTTTGTGTTTTCCTGTATTTGGTTGATTAGGATGGATCAGACCTGTGCTATGCTCTAGCTAGTGCTTATGACCTTACTTCCTTGTTGGTGTGGTAGATTGTAGTGTGTGAGTGCTAACTGCAGGTGTCTTTATAGTTAATTGTTTTGTTTTCTTTCAAATTCTGTTTTGACTGGTAAAATTGGCCAGTATGGAGTTCTAGACTCATTTCCCACTGTACCCAGTGTATGGTTGCTTGGGAAATGGAGCTAGACTCCCTATATATAGATAGAGTAGGAGTAGGGAGGTGTAGGAATGTAGGAGAAATGGAAAAGAACTGCTCCTAGGCGGGCTTGACAATGCCCGGCTAGGACAGTCATTTACCAGTGCTAAAAGGCACTTCATTTGCAGGGTGAACTTCTCCAAGGTAAACCCCATGGTAGAAGTGTGGAGGAAGGTCCCATAGTGGCCTGGACCCAAGGAGGAGACTCCAACATTTGGGAGACCAAAGAAAAGCTTTGACAGACCTACCAGGTGGCCAGGAAATAGATAAAGAACACTAGTTTTTGCAAAAAGAGGAGAACAGTCCTGTGTACGGCTAGTCAAGAAAATTGGGCTTTGAAATCTTGTAAAGGATGTAATAGGGATTGAGAATCCAAGAAAAAGAATCAGGTTTCTTTGGAAAAGCTGGGAGCAGTAGCATAATCTTCCTCGGCTAGGAGAACTAATTGGGGCTCAAGACTACTAGTCCTTCTCAAACCCTAAACTAGGTTTTGGGTGAGCGCTGGAGAAATAGAGTTAGATGGTGGTCCAAGAAGCATGGTAGGATGCCAAGAAGCATGTGGAATGGTAGAGACAACCCTGAAAATTCTTAGATGTGTGTTGGAAGAACTTGACCTTTAGGGTGGATTAAGGGTTAAGGTGAACAAAAGGAAAATATCAAGAACTGGTTGTGTTGTTGTTGACAAAGGTTGGAAGAGGGAATGGAATAGAACCAGGGGGTCTGAAGATGAGTCAGAACCTAGAGGTTGGGTGGTGAAAGAAACCACATTAGGGGATTGCTGAGGTGAGACCTGGAGCAGGGAAGTGTGAGGCTTCCCTCCAAACCCTCTTACACCAGATTGGTATCAGAGCTAGTTAAAGATTTGGGAAAGAAATCTTGCATGTCAGAAATTGAGTCAAGTGATTCTACCACCATGGTGACAAAGGCAGAACTGGCAAAGAAGGTTGAAGACCAAGAAGAAGACAATAGGAGACTTAGGGAAAGATTGGCACAATTGGAGGAAACATTAAGCAATGTCTTGAATAAGGATGAAGAGGACAGCAAAAGGGTACCTAAGCAAGAAGAGGTTGCAGAGGAGGACAAGATCCCTGAACCTGACCCTGTTCTACAAGAGGAGCCTTTCTTGAAGGCATTGAAAGCTTTGAGTGGGAAGGCACTTGAAGGAATCCCAATGTTTAGTGGAAAGATGGAAGCCAAACTAGTTATGGATTGGATAGAAGGTATGCAGAACCATTTTGAATGTGATGGAGTCACAGAGGCATAGAAGGTAAAGGTGGCTAAATCCAGACTGAGAGGATCAGCTTTAACATGGTGGAAATTCATCCAAACAGAGAGGGAGAAGGAAGGAAAGAAACCCATCTCTACTTGGAAAGGTATGGTTGCAAAGGTAAAAGAAGCCTACATGCCTGATGACTATGAAATTCAACTACACAAGAAGAGACAAAGCCTAAGGCAGAAAAAACTAGATGTGAATACTTATACTGAAAAGTTCCAAAAGCTTTGCATGAGGTCTAATGTGACAGAGGATGAGAGTCTCAAAGTGGCTAGATATCTTAATGGTTTGAAGTGGAATATCCAAGAGGAGATGGCTCTTTTGAGTCCTAAAACAGTTCATCAATGTTATCAGCTGGCTATCAAGATTGAGGAAAGGAACAAGAGGAAGCAAGATCAGGCTTCTAAAGGCAGAGGTAAAGGTAGAGATCATAGAGATCAAAGAGGACGGCGAGGAGGTTACCAAGGTAGAGGTAATGACCAAAGAAACCAAGGAGAATCAAAACTCACTGAGCATGGAGGTGAAACTTCTTCAAGAGGAGGATTTAAAAAAGGAAGAGGACCTCAAGGAGGTTCAAATAGAGGAAGAGGAGCAAGCAAGAGTAATTCCTATTTTGCAACCATGAAATGTTATCATTGTGGTCAAGTTGGACACCCAGCTTATAGATGCCCGGAGAAAGCTCCTTCTTCAAGCAATGAAAAGAGAGTGGCCTATGCACAAGAGGACACCATGAGTCCTAAGACAACTGAGATCAGTCATATTGAGTCTGAAAATGGAGAGAGTTTGATGTTTAGAAGAGTGTTGATAAGGCAACCAGGCAAAGAAGAACCTAAGCAAAGAAGAGCTCTTTCTAGAGTAAGGTGCAAAATACTTGGTAAAGTATGCAAGGTCATTGTAGATTCTGGTTCTATAGATAATATAATCTCATAGGAGGCAGTAACTAAGCTAAAATTGCAGAAGGTGCCTCATACCAACCCCTACAAGGTTACATGGCTGAATAAAGGATAGAGTGTTTTGGTTAATGAGCAAGTAACAGTGGAATTTTCAATTGGAGGATATAAAGATAACCTAGTTTGTGATGTATTACCCATGGATGCATGTCATCTTCTACTAGGAAGGCCATGGCAATATGACAAAAGTGTCATTTATGATGGGAAAGAGAACACCATCTCATTCAAGAAGGATGGAAGAACCTTCAAGTTGCAGTCACTATCAGAAGAAGATGAAGGACAGTCCAAGACACCAAGTGTGCTTCTTAGTAGTGGAAAAGAGTTCCTCAACACCCTACATGAAGGTGGAGAAGGATGTGTTGTGTTATTGCAGTCCAAAGAGGAAGAGAAGATGGAAAAACCAGTCATACCAAGAGCAGTCCAGAATTTGCTTGACAAGTACAAGGATATTGTAAGTGATGGTACACCTGCAACCTTACCTCCAAAGAGAGCTATTAGCCATCAAACAGATTTCATACCTAGAGCATCATTACCTAACAAAGCAGCATATAAGTTGACACGGGATCAGAACTTGGAAGTAGCTAGACAAGTGCAAGAATTGTTGGATCAGAATTTGATACAAAAGAGCATCAGCCCATGTGCAGTACCAGTAGTTTTGGCAACCAAGAAGGGAGGAAAATGGGGGTTATGTACTGACTCTAGAGCAATCAAAAAAATCACAATTAGGTACAGGTTTCCAATTCCTAGAATTGAGGACTTAATGGATTGTCTTGGAGGGGCTCAATATTACACAAAATTGGATCTGAAAAGTGGATACCATCAAATTAGAATTAAGGATGGTGATGAATGGAAGACAACATTCAAGACAACAGATGGTTTATATGAATGGAAAGTGATGCCATTTGGCCTTTCCAATGCACCTAGCACATTCATGAGACTCATGAATGAAGTACTAAAGGATTTCACAGGAGTGTTTGTGGTTGTATACCTAGATGACATCCTAATCTTTAGCAAGACAGCAGAGGAGCATCTCAAACATGTGGAATTGGTCCTTGGCAGATTGCAAGAGGAGAAGTTAGCTATCAACTTGGAAAAATGTGAGTTTTTCAAACAAGAACTTGTGTACTTGGGTTTTGTAGTGTCTAAGGGATCATTGAAGATGGATCCAAGTAAGGTGGAGGCAATCATAAGCTGGCCTACACCAACAACAACAACTGAGGTAAGGAGTTTCCATGGATTGGACCAATTCTATAGGAAATTCATAAGAAATTTTAGTGGTATTTGTGCACCAGTTTTAGAGACAATAAAAGGTGGTGTGAAAACCAAGTTTGTGTGGACTCAAGCAACTAAGAGAGGGTTTGAGAAACTGAAACAAGAAGTAGCAACTCAACCCATACTTTTACTACCTAGCTTTGACAAATTGTTCACTGTTGAGTGTGATGCAAGTGGAGTGGTAGTTGGAGGAGTGCTAAGTCAAGAGGGCAGACCTGTAGCCTTCTTTAGTGAGAAGCTTAATGAAGCAAAGAAGAAATACTCAACTTATGACTTGGAACTTTATGCTTTGGTTCAGTCACTTAGGAAATGGAGGCATTATCTTCTACCCAAGGAGTTTGTAGTCTTTGTAGACAACCAAGCACTTAGCTATATGAATACTCAAGAGAAATTGAGCAATAGGCACTTGAAGTGGATGGAATAAATCCAAGCTTTTACCTTCACCATCAAGCACAAGAAGCGGCAGATGAATAAAGTAGCAGATGTATTAAGCAAGAGGTTATTGACAGTTCAAGAGATACAAGTGAAAAGCATAGGGATTGAGAGCTTTAAAGATCTCTATGGAGAGGATGAAGATTTCTCAGAGGTCTATAAGGTATGTTTAAACTTTGAGAATCACTTTCATAGTCAGTATGTTGAATATACATTGCAAAGTGGATTGTTGTTTAAAGGAAACCAGTTATGTGTTCCTAAAGGGTCAATGAGAGAAAATCCGATCCAAGAAAAGCATAATGCAGTCTTAGTGGGCATTTTGGCATCAATAAGACTTTAGAACTAGTACAAAGGTTCTATTATTGGCCTAAGTTGGCAAGAGATGTTAGGAAATATGTGGAATAGTGTGTTGTATGCATGAGAGCTAAGGGAGGAGCTATTAATGTTGGTCTTTATCAACCCCTACCAATTCCAAACAGACCTTGGGAGTGTGTGAGCATGGATTTTGTGGTAGGCCTTCCTAAGGAC